>JALBCR010000329.1:0-380432 GCA_030710515.1 Abscondita cerata
CTCATTACTTCGTTTAAATATTGCTATCAAGAGAATAAGATTGAGCTTAGCGGACATCCCTGTTTTAGTCCTTTTCCGTCCTACATTCTTTACCTAGCTTCCTACCTACCCTCGTTCTACACCTTGTTTCTTCGTATATTTCCTCTATTGCATTTTTTATATTTCTGTTTATTCCTACCTCCTCCATCCTTTTCCATAATACCCCTCTTTCCACATTATCAAATGCCGCGTTAATGTCTAGAAATATTGCGTACATCTTTTCTCCTTTCTTTGCTAACTCTTTACTAATTATGTGCTTTAATATGTATATATTGTCTATCGTTCCTCTTCTTTTCCTAAATTCTGTTTGCCAATCGGTATTATATTCTTTTCTTCTATTTCTTTTTCCAATTTTTTCTAACTAGTTCCGCATATATCTTATAGCCCGCATTCATTATACTCACTCCTCTATAGTTGTTCGTTTTCTTTTCTATCTCCCTTTGTAAATTGAGGCATATTATTGCCTCTCTCCATTTTCTGGAAACCCTTCTCCTTTCCATATTCTCTCGAATACTTCTCTTACTTTTTCTCTCATTCCTTCTCCGATGTACTTCCATTGTTCTTCTTGTATTTCGTCCGTCCCTTCTGCTTTTCCTTTTTACTTTATTTATTGCTCTCTCCATTTCTTCTGTTTCTATTCCACCCTCTCTGTGTCTTATCCTTTTTTTCCAACTTCTTCATTTCTTGCTTTTTTTCACTCTCTCCTACTAACTTCTTGCTGTGTTCTTCCCATTTTCCCCATCTATATTTGCTTCCATCCTTCCTTTTTTCCTCTTTTTATTAATGAATTCCCATACCTGTCCTTCATTTTTAATTTCTCTAATCTTTATCTCGGTTTTGTTTTTATGTTCTTCTTTATTTTTACACATATTCCATTAAAATTTACTATTAACCTTTTTGTATTCATCTATCTCTATCTTTCCTTTTTCCATTTCCTTCTTCCTTTTCTTAATTCTTTTTCCCCTTCTCGCATTCTCCGTTCCACCAATCTTTTCTTTTCCCTAATTCTTGTTTTCTTAATCTATACTTTATCTTCTCTGTTGCCAATTCCATCCTACCTGTAATTTTCTCCATCTCTTCCTCCACCTCTGCTTTAGTATTTATATCCTCTTCCATTCCTCTTTATAACTTTTTATACTCTCTTCAGTCCATACTTTCTTTCTCTCCATACCTCTTCTTGTTCTTGTACCTCTTTCTCTCCCTCTTCCATCATGACTACTTCTAGCGGCTGATGGTCTGATTCTATCTCCTCTCCTATTCTTAGTGTTTCTATGTCCTCCTTACTTTTTCGTTTATAATCACATAATCTATTACTGACTGGCCTCTTTCTCCCACATATGTAAATTCCTCTTTTCCTTCTTCTTCCAAATTTCCGTTCATTATTGTCCAACCTCTCTCTTCACATAGTTCTATCAAAATTTTTCCTTGTCCGTTTATTTTCTTATCCATTGATATCATATTTCTTATCTCCATTTACCATTATTCCTCCCTCCTCTCCTATCCTAGCATTCAAATCTTCTCCTATAATCAACTTGCCTTCATCCCTTTCTTCTATTGCCTTTTCTATAATTGCTTTCGTTGTGTCCATTTTCTTTCCATATATCGTAAAAATATTATACTTTTCCCCTTTTCCGTCTTTACTCTGATCTTAATTATCCCTCTACATTTTCTTCTTCTATTTCCTTTTCTATTTCCCATTCTTTTCTTACCCCCACTATTATTCCTCCTTTCGCTCTTCCCTTCCTCTCTTTTCTTTTTGCATACTGAATTTCCCATACATATTTTCGGCATCTTATCTTTCCATGTACTCCATTCTTTTTCCTCCATCCAAGTTTCTACTAAACTTACCATTTTAAAATCCTTTATATAGTTCCAAAATCTACACCTTTGTTTTTTATCCCCACAATGTTCCAAAATAAGATCTTATTTTCTCTTTATTTTTTTACTTTATAAACACTTATCTGCCGTATATCGATGCCAGGTTTGCATGATCGGACGTATATCATTACCGCAGATCTACATTAATAATTAATTGTGATACCCGACAACTTTTTTGAGTGATGTTCCAGATATCAGTGTAGAAGATGGCACGAGGTCAAAGATCCAAACAGCATACACCCCAATGTAAAATTTTCAGTTAAGGAGCAACGTTGAAAGTGAAAAGTATCGGACGTACATCACTCGGTCACATGTTTTCACCATTAAATAAAGAAATTCAGGAAAGAACGTTATTTTTAGTCTTCCGGGTAGAAATTCTAAAAATTTACAAAATGGCACGCGGGTTTTAAATTGATAATCACTTACGGCGTTTATCAAACCTCACAGCAGTAATAAGTTCTTTAAAATTTGTGGTGTAAACACATACCTAACAACAAATAACGACATTTGAGTAAATTAATTACAAGAAACAATTTAATTACCTAAAGGGAGCTCACTGTCGTATGTCTGTGCACGACAATCTCTGATACAGACATAATAAATTTTATTCCGTTGAATTTATTTTGTATTCGTAAATCTATTTACAAGGTTGATAAACGTAAGTTAGTCGCTAGGGGCAAACAGCGTTACAATTAACAGAAAATCTAACAATTAATTGGGTATGAGCAAAGTCACTAAAAATTACCTTCATAGGCATATAATACCCATAGTTTTTCGCAAATATTCAGAATGAAAAATAAATGTTTTTGCCCAAGTAGCAGATTTAGTAATAATTCAGATAATAATACTTATTTTGAGACAACGGTATTTAAACCTTATATTTTTTATGTTTTTTAATATATCAGTTTACATAATAACAACTATTTTATTAATGATTTCCATCGGTTTTCCAACTACGTTTTATCGTAATAAAATAGAAAAACACTAGTAAGAATAACGTATGTACATTACGTAAACCGTTTGTCTTTTTCGTCTTTGTTTTGATCATATTATTTATTATACCTATTTTCTCTGTGTTAGGCACCTAAAATGACATCAATTATAAAAGAAACATGGTTAAATGTATGCTCTTATAATTGCTTGTAGTTTGATAGAAACTTCCAAATTAACTCAAAAACACTAATGCCTACAATTTTATTAATAAATGTAGACCTGACACTGATAAAAAATTAGAGTACCTATAAAATAAACAATTTTAATATACGCGTTTAAATATTTGTTTTGGTGAGTTATTGAATTAAGAATAAAGTATAAAGTAAATATATTACAATAAAATTATTATAACATAAATATTTGTCAAAACTTGTTTCCTTTCTAGCGTGGCTAAAATTTTAATATAACCATATTTGCAATTCATCAACCAGTAGCTGATTTTACCATTTATTAATTTATTTTATTAAGTGACAATAACAATAATGTGACATCAGAGGCAACTATTTAGACTCAATACCTTAAAGAAGTTAAATGGGTACTAATAGCGTCATAATTGCTAGATATAAAACTATAGTTTCGCAAAAATTTATTAGTTGGTATTAGGTAGAATTTTGCGGTGACGATTACTCACACAATTTTCTTTTTAGTAACAAATACTGGAAAGTAATGTAGCTTAGTAACAAATACGTCAGTATTGCTGAACGTATTACTATACAGTTAAAAAACTTTATGGCAATTTTAAAAGAGTAATATTTACAATTTTCTTACTAGTACATTAAATAATAAAGATAATCTTACATTGACTTTGTTTTATACACTTTTAGCCTTTCTATTTAAATCCTATGTTTTTTTTGAGATAATGTATAATGTTTAGATTTTGCATGTTTATCACAAGGTATTCAGTACTTTATCAAAATCTCGTAATAACTTTAAGCAAGAGGCAGTCGGTGTTGTCATCTTACCTATACCATTCAGAATACGCAATTAAATTTGAGTAACATATTATGTGTTTAATCTGGAGGGAACTAGCGTCAATTCATTTATTAATCTGTTATATTTAATACTATTTCTATTAGTGATAAATAGAAAATCCAACCTAAAGAGAGCGTTCCTAAAAAACACTAGAGCAATGCACAGCTCTGATGTGTTGCTTTATCGTCTTGTGTAAGAGGAAAAAGCCTATTGTCATAATTCGACGGCTAATAATTATACCTTAAACTGCGCTGGTTATCCGAGATTAAATGGTATAACATAAAGGTTGGTTTTAAAACAAAAACCCAACATAAAATAAATAAAGTTAGAAGAGACACAAATGCATACAACTGCTAGCACGAGGTGACATAAACAAAAATCCTCACCTGCGTTAACTTTATACTTTATGCGGAATTTAACAATAATCAATAATCCATCCACCACTTTATGAATAAATGTTGGATTGTGATGATCCAATTTTCGAAAATAACTTTCGAAAATTGAACCTTGTATCGACAGTGTCTCAAGCTACGAAATTTTGACTAGACCTGCATTTAACATAAAAGCAACGGTAATGTTCTCTGATATCAATCGATAAAATAAAACAAATAAAAAAAATTTAGTATACCAATGTATTTTAGTAAAATTTTTCTATAATGCATAATATAAAGTGGACCAATAGTAACATTATTTAAAATTATTAAATTTGTTGGAAAAGCATGTTCATATTTGTACTTTACCAGTTTCGATTGCACTGTATACATATTTAATGATACAATTGCGAATTTTAGCTGCATGAGCTTTTGCTGGTTTAACTTTTCAATATTCTAACGTTCTTCTGGAACTTTCTTTACTAACAATTCAGCAGTTTTTATCAATTTTAAGCGAATACTGCAGTATAATTGGTATCAGTAACCGTAATTTGTTGAAGTGGAATTTGTCGTCTTTAATTAGTTCAGTTTTTGAAGAAAACAATCAATTATATTAATAAATTCGGTGTTATTTTCTGGTGTTACATATTTGTTCCAAAAGACTAGTAAACGTTTCTTTATTAACCGTACCGCTATCAATGCACTCTTTTTGCTGATTTAAAAGTGTCGCTTAAATTTGAATCTTCAGCCTAACATTCATAATTTATTATTTTTTTTAATATATATTGAAGAAGTACAAAGTTGATAATGCTTACCTGAATTGAAACTCCAAGAAGAAGTATTATTATTATTTTGTTATACATTTTTTAAAAATATCTTTCAATAAGTAATTATTTTAAGTTAGATGAGTTACTATGAAATGGTAACAACCATCAATAAGAACAGGAAAAAACTTATTCGAGTTTTTAAATGAATGTGACGTAAATCTGTTAATTAATTTGCAATTAAATTCAAGGCTATTATACAGATAAATATATTTGATAGTTACTAAACCAGTAATCAACATTATTATACATATTTTATTGTGATAATAATATACGAAAAAATCTGGATTTTAATGTAATCATTAGATATTGTTGTCGTTCTGTAAACAAAAAAATGTGAATTTAAAAGTAGGGTTTTATGTATGAATATAGGATCCATTATTATATTGGTTATAAAATATATATATATATATATATATATATATATATATATATATATATATATATATATATATATATTACTGCATAGTACTTTGTGACTTCAAATCAGATACACAGTAAACGTTGTGACTTCATATATAACGCTGTGACTTCCATTTTTGGAAGTCATAGCGTTTCTCTTGTTTTCAACGTGAACATGGACTAGATGTCGCTAAAAGCCTAATTATAAAAGTTTGTCGGAAGTCACTTGTACCCTCGTATGAGCCCAAGATTTTGATTTAGTTCAGGTGTAGATCTCAGGCGCTAGTGTCGCCTCATAGTAGATACGTCTAGCGCGTACTGACTTCTTTGTGTTGCATTTCTGTATTTTTGTTACTGAAACTGTTATTGTTCTTGTTTAACCCTAATTAGAGCAATCATGTCTTATTCACTTGCTTCTCGTTTTATGCATGAGAATGCCGACAACGTCGCATTAAATTAATAATACGTTTTAATTCTGTTCACGTTCAAAACTTACACATATAAACGTTACTCTTTCGATGCGCGTTGACTTCCAGTTAGTGAATTTCGTAAGTTCATTAATTGTTAATATGGCACTAACACAAAGAGGTCGTCTCCTAGTTTCTATGGCTACTAAAGATAGTAAGTAAAATTTTTCAAATTATATACATTTAGAACAGTACTCAAATAAATACTTTGTAAAGTCATAAAGAAATCGGTTATTTAAAACGGTCCCCACAAGTCGTTGCTCAAATTAATTTGTTTGTTTTATTTCTTAAATCGATATATTTTCTAATTCAATTAAGGTTTGAGCCATTGCAGAAGAGATGGTCTTGTGTATAATGCGACTTCTATAAAATTAAAAATTTTAAGACATATATTATGCAGACATTTAACGTAATTCAAATTTTAAGGCTTTACATTATTGAATGCAACAATTTAGTAAATTTAGTAATTTATTAATTGGAAATCTAGTAGGTACTGTTACATGGCAAGTTAGTTTGAAATTGCAATTTAACCTTTCTTTGTGTACATGGCGCCTGATTGTCGCTGATATTGTTAAAAATATTAATACATTTAAGTACTGAGATAAATCAAATCTGCTCACTAAAATGCATGATCGTATGTTTAAATTAAAACAAAAAGTACATGTAAATCAACGTTCAGTTGTAAAAAAATGTCAATGTATACATCAGTACCTAATAGAAGTAATGTTTAAGATTTAGAAAATAAACAATTCTTAACTGGATCCAGAAAATGCATAGGTAAAAGTAAGAATGAAAATCCAGCAAAACTAGAACTTTCAAACAATCAAAAACACATGTAAGTACATTTTGCATTGTACTTATTTTCTTTTATCGTGTGTTGTTGTAGGATTGGATTTACAATACCAATTTTGATGACTGTTCTGAACACAGCAATTTTGAAATATTTGACGATAACAAAATGATTTGAAAAGTCATATAGAAGAAACGTATGCAATAATACCTCACGAAACAGTATATGAAAACAACACAAATTATTGTGATAGTAATAGAGACAATTTAGAATGTTCTTTCCAACAAAAATTACGGTACTACTTAAAATTACAAATTTACTGTTTTACGTTAAAGAATTTTTTTAGATTTTGCAAAACGTGCGTATTGATCCTGTTATAAAAATAAGCAATATAGAACAAAGTCATAAGTGCCCCTGCTCTGTGATATCCGATTCAGTTTCTCTGCCAGATGATAAAGAGTCAGAATTGTTTATTCAGGATAAAATTATTTTAGAAAATACTGTACATTCCCCTTCCGAATACAAAACTGAGAACATCGAGTTCAAAGATATTCCTCTAATATAAAAAATAATTTTGAAACAGATGATTACAAATCGAATTCAAATAGTCTTGAAGATGATGATTCAAGAGATAAAGATTTCAAGATTTCTGAATATTCAAGTGACACTACCACCAATTCTTCTAAAAGTGATACAGAAAATAATGCAACTGATATCACATTACTTCTGAACCATTTGCCGGCCAACTTTTGCCCTATATCAGAGAGAATAAAGGTAAATGCAAAGTAGTATCAGTATAAACACCCGTCTAAGTTAGTTAATAAACATTAGTGTTGAACATGACAATTAGAATTTCATGACAAGATATTTTTGTAATTTTCGTCAGTTGATTTTAGTAAAATACTTAAGAGATTCTACGTCTATTTGAATGAGAAGATCTTTTCTCTCTTTCCATCTCCTTTAAAATAACTTTAAGTTTTTCTAGAAATAAGAGCAACTTATGAAGTGCAGTTACACTCGCTTCTTTTCAAAAATTATATACTTATTAATAAAACAACTGTACAAATTACAGAGAATACCTTGCACAGGGATATGTGAACATTTTTTGATTTTTTGTTCATGTATATTCTGTTATATATATTTATAGAGCGAGAATAAAAAAACAAAAAAAATTCGTTGCAAGTATTGTGATGAAGACATAGATACCAAAAACTTTAATCGCCATTTGCAAAGAAAACATTTAAATGAAATAGAAGTCCACGACATAATGCAATATCAAAAATAGCAAAGAGAGGAAACAAGCACTAGCGTTTTTAAGAAACGGAACAAATTTTGATCTGTATATCAAGGGTACCATAAGACCTAACAGAGAGCAAAATATTTCTTCAAATGAAGCAGTCGAATCTAATCAGTACTACCCGTGCTCTTACTGCAAAGGATTGTTTCTTAAAGTATTTGAGACGTCATGCAAAAAAGTGTTTCGGTTACAAAATACACTCCAATCAAGGATCAAAGACGAATCATCTCACGCTCTCAGACAATTACGGCCTGTGCGGTTGATCCCACAAACGTTATTTCTAAATTAAATGTTAAAGAACAGGTACATATTCTTTTTATTTCTGATGTTCTAATGTTGCTTATTCTCGTATTGAAGCTGTTCCGGTGTACAAATGGTTTATTTATAGTTTTAATTTTAGGTGTATGACATAATGAAACCTGACAATATTTCTTTCGAAGCCAAAAAAGATCTACTTATAGCTTATTTTGGAAATTCTTATTTGAAAAACACAAACGCGAACGTATGGCGTATGCTTGTAGCACGCGTATGCGTGAACTTGCTCGTTTACTGTTGGCTTACAGAAAAATTATTAATAATGATAATGTATGTCTTAAGGATTTACTACATCCAAAGTTGTTTGATAGGGTGGTATGTGCTGTTAGAAATATCGTTGGATATGATCATGTTAAAAAACCTTTAAGTCACCTAGTCTTGCCATGCATTTGGGTACATCACTGAAAATAGTATGTGATGAATATCAACATTTGGTTTTAATGGATATTGATGGATTTAAATACCAGTCAATGGAGGAACGAAAAATAATATTAGACGACTTAAAACATTTCAAAAAATTAATTGAATCTCGATGGAATATCGAACTAGGGCACTAGCAAATAAGGACTTACAAGAAAAAGATGGTCAAAACCACTTCTCATGCCATTAGTTCGCGATATCAAGAAGTTTCGCAATGAAACCCTTAATATTGCAAATAACTGCAAACAGTTATTTGATAATCATGAAGATAATCGAAATACTTATAAGGAATTAGTAAACTGCACTTTGGCTTTATTAATCGTTTTCAACAGAAGAAGAATTGGAGATGTGCAGTTTTGAAACTTAAAGATTATGCAGTGGATAATAAAACAGATTTCACTGATTTTGAATCTGTTTTAACTGAAACAGAAAAAATGTTAACACAGAAATATAAAAGGGTTATTAATAGTGGAAAGGGATCTAGAGCGGTTGTAATACTAGTACCAGAAATAATTCAAAGTTTCATTAAGGTTTTATTAGAAAATAGAAGTAAATACATACCACCAGATAATGAATACGTTTTCGCAACTCCAGGTAGTAGAATAAAGTGGGGCAAAGGAGATGTGGCAATAAGAACACTCTCTAAAAAAATTAAATTAGAAAATCCACAAACAATATCTAGCAATAAACTAAGAAAGCAGATTGCTACAATTATGCAACTATTACATTTAAGCAATGACGAGACGAAGCAGTTTTCGGATTTTATGGGCCACAACCTAAAAACTCACCAACAATTCTACGAGTAATTATTCCAATGAACAAATGAATTTTTATCAAAAATGTTTTTTAGACTTCCAGTTGATATTTTCCAAACCGGAAAAGTATCCAAAATACTTCTTATGGCAGAGAAAGGATGTGTTCCGGCAGAATATAAAGGAAAATCGCTAAGTGAAATTAATCTTGACAGTAATTTTGAATTTGTAGAAGAAAATGATAGTGACGATAACAGTAAGTAATTCCTAAATGGAAAATCATACCCTGCAGTAAAAATTAATTTTTTAAGATGGTAATACTAATTTAAATAAAGAGAAAACTTCGCACACAATATCTAACAATGATATGTCATACCAGAAGAAAAAAAGAAAATATTCAAGACAAAGGTATAATTTTAATATTCGTTTATTTTAACAAAATTTAGTGGCTATGGATTGTCAAAACATACCAATGATTTAAATAGAATTTATGCAGTAATAGGAATACGGAGTTTGGCAGTACTACTCGAAATTGTTTTAGAAGAAATTGTCACTGTCTGATAGTCAAATTTTATTATTACAAATCGTATTGGCCTAGAATTCCTAACGAATTCCAGTATTTGAATTAAAATCAGGAAATTTTATCTTGATCTCGAATTTTTTGACAAATATTTTCCAAAAAAAAATTACCCAAATAATTCATACGCTATGATATTACCTATAAATGAAGATCGCATTTTAAATTTAACATTCTAATTGAGAACTTTACATTTATTGCTGTCCCCATAGAAATACAAAAAATATTTCCGGAAATAATTCTTGCTGCAATGAACCTCGAAAAAAAAATATTTCCGAAAATATTCACGGTGCTTGGTGTGAGAATATTAGTTTGTGTACCTAGCCGAGAAAGTAGTGTTTTTCGGGCTGATGGAAGAGATGGCCACTTCCATGGGTCCGGAAAACACTTTCTCGGCGAGATACACCAATATTTTTATTCGACACACCACCTCTTCAGAATTGCTTTCATATTTATTTTTACTGTCAAATATAAAAATGAATATTTTGACGTTTACTAAATTGAAATCACTGAACAATTATTGTTGCCAAGTAGGTAATTACCATATTGTGATGTTAATTGGTGACGACATCTGGAAATTTCTGTCGGTGTTTTTTTTTCTCGGCTAGCCATAGAAAATACTATTTTCTCGCTGTTTCAAGACTCGAAAATTTTGTTTTCTACGGTAGTCGGAAGAAAAAATATTTTCAATAACGATATATTTTAAGCTTTTGTTTGTCTTAAATTTGTTTATTTATTTTATCAATTTACACATCCAATTGTTTACAATTATTATAATTCATTATTGATTGACAAAATGTATTTTTTAATGAATTAATCAAAGTGCAAACACCGTCACTGTTTCAACTATTTTTTATGATAGTTCGCATACATTTGTATATGAGAGGCAATACAGGGTGTCCACTTATATTTTACCCTATTTTAACTGCCTATAACTTCTAAACGGTTTAAGATAGAAACATGCGGTTTTCACGGAAATATTAAATTTTAGTAGGTATAAGCTTTTTTCAATACATTGAATTTTTATCGACTTCGAGGACGTCATAACAAAAATGGAGGATTTCTGAAAACTCTTTTTTAACTTTTTTTAATAGAACACCCGGTATATGTTTTGTAGTTTAAAAGAATTAACTTTCACCAATCCATTGATGCAAAGTTTTCAAAATCAGTTAACAGGTGACCGAGTAATTAATTTTAAAATAAGAGATAAAAATCAAAAATCGTACAACAAAACATCAATTTGTTCAGTTCTTGTAATCATGTATATCACATAAATGTCAAATTTACGCAAATCTTCCAAAATCGACTGTGATTACAAGAACTAAAGATGTTGATGTCCTGTTGTACCATTTTTGATTTGTATTAATGCTTAAAAATTAATCTTTCGGTCATTGCTAACCGATTTTTAAAGAACTTTGTATTGCTGTATAGGTGAAAATCAGTTCCTTCAAACTACCAAAATAATATACCGGGTATTCAATAAAAAGTTAACAAATTGTCAAAAATTCGCCACTTTTGTTATGACGTCCCCGAAATCAGTAAAATGAATGTATTCAAAGAAAACATGTAACATTTCAGTGAAAACCGCATGTTACTATCTTGAACCGTTCAGAAGTTATAGGCAGAAAATATAAGTGAACACCCTGTATAATATACATTACTGTGGTCAGTTGTTTTGGTCAGTTGTTCTTCTAGCACACTGTTTTTCTCAAGGTCGTAACAACAGTTGCTCGAATCGAGTGGTTGATAATTTTCGTTTTCTTGGCGTAAACATCTATCTTCTCAGCTGATGTCCATTTCCAAATTTCGTTTCGTATAACGGGACGTTTGTACCATCCTGTAGAATTCCACGTCCTGTCAACTTGGATTCAGCTTCGCGGGTCTTCTCTCAATTAATGTGTTCAATAACCTAATATAAAAACAATGCAATAATTAATTTATCTTTCAGAATTAAAAATTATTACCTGACTGGAGAAATTTCTGAATTTGCTAAATTAGTTGTCGAACATTTACTACCTGTTAATTTTTTAGAACTACCTCCAACTCTCAAGATAAATACTGGACTGTATTCCACACGACTAGAAGTTTTATAACTGTTTGTTGTCTATTCTTTACGATAATGAACAAGACTCTCTTCATACACGCAAAAAAATTTCGTTGAAGACTCAGAAGTCTGTTTTCATCGCACAATTTTGTCATTTTGTATAATTCTTCACCATTCATGGCGGAAGAACTTTGTTTGCTCACACTGACTTCTTACACCGTTATGTACTTATTGTTTGGTATTTTTTTGAAGAAGTTTCTTCAAATCAAGAAACTTTTTAATTTTTTTCACGTTATTATGTAAACAAACTTTTGTTTATTATTCTAGCCAACGTGTGTCAACTCGATAAATTGATGAACGAGTAAAATTTGACCTCGTTTAGCTCATTAGTACATAGTTCAAAATGCGATTTTCTAACCCAATATCCCTCTTGCATTTGCAAATCAATATGCTAATAATATGTGCCACATGTATAATAATAGATTCTTTAACAAGATTCTATACAGTATCCACAATTTTTATAAAATTATTTTTTCAATTTTAATCCAATTCAAACCAGCGGAGACCGAAGAAACCATTCATGAAAACCAAAGTGACGAAGATACCCAACGTTTTCAAAAAGGTGGAAAGAAACGTAAGTAAAATATCAAATTTTTCTGAAATAATAAACATGTTTAAAGGATGGTCTACAAACCAAATCACTTTATTGGAGAAAAGATTTAAATTTCATATACAAAAAAATCAATACCCATCCGGCAAAGAGATTTCCGAATTTATCCAAAAACATAAATTTAACAGATCTGTTCCCATTGTGAAATCAAAATTACAACATCTGATGAAACTACATAAGAAATAAGTACTTTATTTTGTATTATTTTATTTTCTGTTCAACATTTATTATTTTTACTTGAATTGTATACGGCGGAAGAAATAAACCGACGGTTTTACTCACATTTTCGCATTAAATATTGTTTTATTATTTTTCTTTTAAAAACAGATATTTTGTTTCAAAGTAGAAATTACGTTTATTCAAATTTATAAAAATATTGTCGGGCTCAAATTTCCTCTAATTGAATTTGTTTCTGGTTCCTTATTGTCTTACCTAAATGTTAAAGATAATTCGACGATTGACATTTTGATTGATATTTCATTATTATTAAAATTACAAAAAAAGACTAATATTTTAGTAGTAAGTACAACAGTCGCGTTGTCACTTCCATATATCAGGCAACGTTGCTGGAAGTAACAAATGACCTATTATCGCCCTATCTATATATGAATTGGAAGCAACAGCGGATCTTGTATACATCTTATATATACCAAAAATTCAAGCAAGAAATTATTTCCCCTTGGTTGATAGTCGTGTTCTAGTGCTTCCCTTACCCCAAATATACAAAATTTACATACATTGAGTGACTCTCTCTACTGGAAGTCAGGTCGTCTGTTCAAAATCACGGAAGTCACAGCTTAACATGTATCAATATATATATATATATATATATATATATATATATATATATATATATAAACATTAACTTTTTCGACATCTAGTGTCGACTCGTGAAAGCGTTCACGTACGTAAATGTAAGCAAGTTTTGCTTTACATACTTGTCGACTATATGCCCTACTGGAGGGATCACAATATTTAAACGATAAGTTTTTCGACATCTAGTGTCGACTCGTGAAAGCGTTCACGTACGTAAATGTTAGCAACTCTGCCGACAGGTATGTAAAGCAGTTGCATAGTCGATTCTTCATAGTCGGTAAAGATTGCTAACATTTACGTACGTGAACGCTTTCACGAGTCGACACTAGATGTCGAAAACTTATCATTAAATATTGTGATCTCTCAATACAAACATAAAATCGACAGCGACTGTTTGTACAATAGTGAACTTACACTCGAGTTCTCTCACTCCCGATGAGTCCCAAAAGGACGAAACAGCTGTCAGGTGATTCTCAGTGTTTGTTTGCTATTGGTACAACCTCTTGATACTTTACTGCACACGATTAGAAATTTTTATACTTGCCAACTGTTATGTTGGCTATAATTATTAAAGAATCGACTATGTAACTGCTTTACATACCTGTCGGCAAAGTTGCTAACATTTACGTACGTGAACGCTTTCACGAGTCGACACTAGATGTCGAAAAACTTATCGTTTATATATATATATATATATATATATATATATATATATATCTAAATTATTTACGCTTTAAGCAAACCAATATTAGTATTTATTTATTATTTATTACTAGTTTTAACTCAAAAATTATTGTGAGTCATCTTCAGAATTAAAAATATTTTTTCTACAAACGTTAATAATGACAGTTGGTTTCCATGAAAATTTAGAAAAACATAAATTGGTTTGTAATAAAAAGTTTTTTTTAAATATAAACTAGGTATGTAAAATGTTTGAATCTGAAGATGACTCACAATAATTTTTGAGTTAAAACTAG
This sequence comes from Abscondita cerata, assembly GCA_030710515.1. Taxonomy (NCBI): domain Eukaryota; kingdom Metazoa; phylum Arthropoda; class Insecta; order Coleoptera; family Lampyridae; genus Abscondita; species Abscondita cerata. The sequence goes on from JALBCR010000329.1 coordinate 14,605, forward strand.
TAATAAATAATAAATAAATACTAATATTGGATTGCTTAAAGCGTAAATAATTTATATACAGGGTGTCCAGAAACTCTCTTGACAAACCAAGACCAGAGATTCTTCAGATAATTTTAAGACAATTCAACCCAATTCACCTAGTCCGAAAATGCTTCCTAAGGGAGCTACAGCTCTTTGAAGATGGCGCCTGGTAAAATAAAAATGAAAAGATAAACTGACAACAATTTTACAATGAAAAACGTAGGTTTTACTTTTGTTGGCAGTTCAGAGCCAACTAGTGCAAAAATATAAATTTAACTTTAATGACAAACAAACAAAAATTTTCAAATCCATTTTTCTAGAAAACGGTGTATCCTAATGACTTAAAGTGAGAGTACCTTTTAGTACTAGAATACCTAAAAATTTAATAATCTAGTGCCACAAATGCTTAAAAGTTAAAGACAAAAAAGTTATGCGTTAAAATAACCGTTGACCTACCCAAAACGGACGCCTATGACCGGTACTAGAAATTCGCAATTGATGGAATTGATTTATCTCTGAAGGTTAAACAAGCATACCAGTTTTTGCTTTTCTAAGTAGAAGCGTTCTGGAGGTATTTAAAAAAAACTATTTACAAGGCGCCATCTGTAAAGAGTTCTAGCTCCCTTAGGAAGCATTTTCGGACTAGGTGAATTGGGTTAAATTGTCTTAAAATTATCTATGAAATCTCCGGTCTTGGTTTATCAGGAGAGTTTCTGGACACCCTGTATATATTTAAAAGTAGGGCTTTAAATTGTTTATTTTCTCTAGGGCGAAAATTAGCAAAAAACTCTGAATTAAGCTTGTGTTGTACCTATTTGATGCTTCTGCAAAAACTTCTTCTTATTCGTCTTTGAATGATATTTTTAAAAATGGTCTAATTATTCAAAACAATTTATTTTCGATAAGTACTAGAAAAATTCAAATTTCAAAATAGTTTTTATTGGAAATTTAACTAAAATGTATTGACAAATTATTATGCATTGCAAACATTGCTAGCTGTTTTTTAGCAACACAGGGCTTACAACTAATATCATTAGAAACTAGGAAACATTATTCTATCAAATGTAAAATTATAAGAAAAAATATGTAGGAACGTGGACGGTATTTTTGGTGAAGCACAGATTTAAAAAAATACGAGACGATCTCATTAAGTTGTAGCTTTGAGATAAAAAATATCCAATCAAATAATAAATCTTTTCTTCAAAACAATAAATTCAGATACGCGTATTTTATAAATGATACATTGTAGAACTACTAAGACTTATAAAATCCGGTTAAACTTGTTGATTCATTCTTTAAACCTATTAAAAGTTATTTGGAATGATCTTCTGCCAAGCAACATACAAGGTGGCTTACCAAAAACAAAACAGACCGTTTTTTGAAGCTATCTTACACTTTAAAAATAAACGCTCGGACACGTAAATTTTTGTTTGAAGGGGGGCGTCTTCTGAAGACAAAGTTGACCCCAAAACATCTACAGGGTGGTCCCGCAGCCCCCATGTTAAAAATCTTAAATGGCATGATGAGTCGACAAGTACTTTATATGAAAGCCCTTTCATACAGCTATTATGCATGTTATTTCTGTCAAAAGGCTCTAAAAGCTCCCGACAGCCCTATTTTCAAAAAATTAAATAAAAGTCAGAAAATACTGCAATATGGTCAAAAATGCCAATTCATGTGTACAAGGAACATTAATTAACGGTATAAATATTTACTCTGACAAATAAACAGGAAGCCCCGGCAGCCCCCATCTCAAAAATCTCAATTTACAGGGCGAGTCAAGTAGAACCTCGTATGAAAAGTATTGTAGTTTTTTATTCAACCAAATTCATTTTATCCGTGAAAAAGACCTAAGGCGACCGAAGGATCTCCTTTTCATAAAAAACAATAGAAAATGCAAATATCATACAAAATCTTACGTATGAGGTGTTACTCCACCCCATCCCAATTAACATTTTTGATAAAGGGGCTGCCCTGTTAGCACCTACAAAGAAATTTTGTCAATACGAGAGGTCGACTTCAAACTTAAATTGATCTTACCGACTAGTTTAGCATTTTTTGTATATTTTATTGTTTTCTTGAAAAATGAGGTCCTTGGGCCCCCTTACACCTTTTTCACTAAATTAAATATACTTGGTTGTATACAGAATTACAATACCTTTCCTATAAAGTGCCTTTTAGCCTGCCCTGTAAATTGAGATTTTTGAGATGGGGCTCCCGGGGCAACCTGTTCATTTGTCAGGTCAAATTTTATTGTTAATGAATGTCCTTTGCACACATAAATTGACATTCTTGACATATAACTGTATAGAAAATTAGAAAGGCTTTCATATGAGGTATCTGTTGACCCATCATGTCATTTAAAATTTTTGAGCGTTTTTTTGTAAATGTAAAGTAACTCCAAAAAACGATCAATAGATCAAAATTGGTTCTCAATATTGGTTTTTTTCAGATTCAAGTGAAAAGAAAATATTCATCTGCTCTTCTTTTAAGGTCTTAAGGTAGTAGTAACTGCATTGAATATTATCTTCTTTAGGTCATATCTGGTGTTGCCCCTATTGATTCTACGATACTACCTCGGTTAGAACTATGCGAGGCGTTTTTTGCTGCTAGGCTAGCAAATAAATGTTTTAAATAATTAAATCAAAAATTGAAAAAGTTTTGTGGACAGATTCAACCATAGCTTGGTTTTCAGTATCAAGTCATCCAACTATGTGAAAACTATTGTATTCAACCGAGTAGCAGAAATTCAAAATCATACAAATATTTAGAATTGGGATTGTACCTCGTCTTTACACCATCTTTTAGGTATTATTTAACATGGAATTGATTTTGTATATCTTATTAACAAGGCATGGGCCTCTATTTTAATAAAAATATTTAAAAAATAGGCTTAAAAACACTAATATTTTATATTTTTCTCAAAATGGTAATAAATATCCAGAATATAAATCTCTTCCAATGGCGATTTTTATGTCACGAATATAGTATACAGTGTGTCCAAGACAAGGATGAACAGCATAGGACCTCGGAAACCGTGAGAGATAAAGAGTCAGTTAAATTTGGAAAAAGTTGCTTACTCGAGAGGTCAACATTTTGCTGAGTTTGGTTTACTTTCGGAGATTTTGAATAAAACCAAAATTGTGCCATTTCGTTTCATTATATTCTGAAGTTATTCGAAAAGTTACCAAAAACTGAATGCACTTTTTAGTACCACTTTTTCTGCTCTACAAGATGATGTTCACAAACTTTCACTACAACGTTTTGTTTTAAAGAAACCATCATCAACTTTATTTTTACTTATGCACTCAAAAAAAGTATACTCTGTATAAGAAATCATTTTTATTACAAAATTAACGATGTACTACACAATATGGTTATTTGTGATTTTATTGAGAAAAAATAATGATTTATTAAATTTCTAATCTTTTTGGTCTTCATTTTTTCATTGTTAATTCTGACAGAATCTATTTGAATGACAAAGTAGTATCGGTTTAGCAACATTTTTCAGTGTAGGTTATATTTTACAATAGAACAAGTAATGTTTTCAAATGAAGAGAAATTTGATATGCTGTCTTGCTACATTACATGCCGGAGAAATTCTGTAGAAGCCATACACTTGTATTTCTTCAAGTACCCGAAACGAAGGCAACTAGAAAAGTACAAATTTAGGCGTTTGGTGTCCAATCTAAAAGAATACGGTTCATTCAAGCAACCCGAACTGTTCTACCAAAAACATTCTAGCGCAGTTTTACAATCCGTTATTGAAAATCCAGAAGCATCAACTAGAATATTAAAAACCAGACTGGAATAGCTAAATCTACGGTTTATTTTATTCTGAGAAAGCATTAATTCATGCCTTACAAATTTTGAATTTGTCAAAGACTACGACCAGGTGATGATGTCTGGCACAGAAATTTTTGTGAGTGGTATATCAGGATGTGCGAGGATAATGTAAATTTTCCTTTCAAAGTCATTTAGTTGGATGAGAGAATGGTTAACAATAACGGTATTTTTAACAGGCGCAAGACACACTATTGATCACATCAAAATCCAAGTGTAAACAAAACTTCTAGATATCAACATCGATTTGAATTTATCAATTCTGCCAGAACTAACAATACACTTCATCTTTTCGCTGCCATGGTTTCATTCAGTGCATACTAGACCAAAAGATTAGAAATTTACTAAAACGTTATTTTTCTCAATAAAATCACAAATAACCATATTTTGTAGTACATTGTTGAATTTGTAATAAAAAATGCTTTCTCATACAGAGTGTACTTTTTTTGAATGCCATAAGAAAAAATAAAGTTGAGGATGATTTCTTCGCAACGAAACGTTGTAGTAAAAATTTGTTAACACCATCTTGTAGAACAGAAAGAGTAGCAATGACAAAGTACATTCAGTTTTTAGGTAACTTTTCGAATAACTTCAGAATATAATGAAAACGAAATGGCACAATTTCGGTTTTTTTTTATTATCTCCGGAAGTAAACCGAACTCAGCGAGTTTTTTAACAGCAAAATGTTGACCCCTTGAGTTGGCAACTTTTTACAAATTTAACCGACTTTGTATCTCTCACTGTTTCGAGATCACACACGGTATCTCGAAAATTTTGATATTTAAAAAAAAAACTTATTTTAGTCTCACATAACATGGACGAAAGTAACTCATTTGCTCCTTAAGGGTCAAATATAAATTCAAGTCAAAATCAACCTTTTATCAGTTATAAACTGAATGAAAACCAACACAAACCTGGCTATGATTGTTGATACCGGTAATTGGTAAAAAGTAACACTTGTTCAAACATCAAACCCATAATTTGTATCGTCCATAATTTGCATACCTAAACACCGGTGTTAATAGATTATACAAACATAGTTATTATTTGTACTTTGGTGGTTGAAGAGAAGCCGCACTAAAAGTTGACATTTTAAAACGTAACAATTACATATTAATAAACATATCTTCATTCACTAACATACAAAATCTGAACACCACAATCACACCTACGCCTACACGTTTTATAGATTTATAAATTAGAGTGTATTATTTGTGGATCCAGTTACATCGGCCAGACTAGACAAAAGTTAAAGAATAGAATAAAAACTATAAGATAATTGTAATAAAAATCCGAGAAAACTGGTTTGTCATCACATCACGTAAAGGAAGAACATAATTTTGATTTTAGTAATCCAATGATCATAGATATTGAACTTGAAAATAACTATAAAAAGATTCATTCTTGAGATGATATGCAACAATGTCTATAAAAAATAATATCAATTTTAATTGTGATACTAATAATTTAAGTTCTATTTAGACGAATTTAATTAACAAAATAATAAAAAAATAATTTCTTACATCCACATATTGTAGTGATTGTGCAAGGTCATATATTTCAATGCATACATGTAAAAAGATATATAATGTTTAGTGGTAAGAAATTAAAGGTTTATTGTATGTTAAGAAGATATATCGATTTGTGTGCGTACGTGACAGAACAAAGTGAAAGTGGGCTAGAGACGCTCTCGGGCAGTAGAGAATAATGGACGTGTAGTTTTTGAGTCCTTGCATAAAACAATTAATACAGAATATTGTTTGTTAATTATTAAAAGAAGTGTTATAATTATAAAGTTAAATTACCCAGTTTTTTAAAATGGTTTTAAAACCAAAGCATAGCAGCCCATAGTAGTAAAGCATGCGCAAATAGAAGAAATAAATAAAAGTAAAGAAAATCAAGGTTAGTTTAAGTTAGTGTTAAAATTGAATAAAATTGTAGCAAACTATTAGTTACGTAAAGCCGTGCACGTAACCTTATTTAGGATTAAGTTCACATATAAGATTTATACTTTTTATTATTTTTCTAAAATTCAAATCTAGTTAAATCATAAACTACGTTTTTATTAAGAATTCAAGCCTTTGGGATATTGTAAATTAAATAATAATAATCAAAAAATTATAACAAAAATTAATGTCTCATGTTCACATTCAATATAAAATTATTTTTTCTAATTTTAACACCAAATTACAGGTAACGCTTAAACTAAACATAAATCTACAAACGAAAAGAAATGTTATTATTTTAGGATGTTATTTGAGATGCTTAAATGAATTCCTAACAAGAAAACTCAGAAAAAGGAATTTTATATATAAAAGGTGGAACAATATCTTTTGAAAGTAAGAATCTATGCCAAACCGATCGAACACGACTTACAAGTGTATCCCAAAAATCAGTATTTAAGTTCCAACATAACTAAAAAACACATGTTACCTTAAGTAAGTAAATAATGTTATTTTTATATTTTTAAGTTATAAAACTTCAAACTTCAGAAGCGTTAGTGTCTTAAGACTTGTGCAAGTATAAGATTTACAATATTTATTTTGCGTCGGGTAATCACAGCGGTATTGGAGACACAGTCAGAAATTCGTCAACAGGTGCTAATAAAGCCGGCTGTTGGATTATCTGTAAAAAATAAAAGTGAGAGTTACTTTTATTACCTACCTTTAGTGGTTGTACACCAAGAAACAGTTCAATCGTAGGCCGTTCTTTATCAACTGGAGAAGGTTCAGGTTCTTTACAACTAAGCGATATCCTGTACCTGTTTTTTAGATATGCTTTGGTTTATCTTTGGTTTATAACTCTGGGCAGATCATATGCGGGGTTGTAAGTTTGTTAATATTCCCTGCAAGTGAATCTGATTAATTTGCCCGAAAGTTTGTAGAATTCTTTATATGCGTTTTGTTGGTTTGCAGACGATTCCATATTGTCGGTTATTTTAACGCAGTGCTAGACGTTCTGCTTGAGCGTACGGTTTTGTAACGACGTTAGTATTCTCTGCAAAGCGTCAAAGGCTTTTCTGGGACGGTTATCTAACCAAGTAATAGCGCTTGTGATTAAAAAAGAAGTCAGAGTATAGTATGAAAGAAAGCGTTTAAACAACGGCCAAACGCAAATTGGTTGAAGTCAGACAGAGCAAAATAGATGAAGGGTTATCTTATCGGTTTTCGAATGCGGTACATTGAAATACCATGTTTTTTGATGCCGTGGACGTAACACAAGAAAAAGTTCGCACTTTCGTCGGCGACAAATTGAATTGCAGGAGAGTACTTGTGCGTAATAAGACAAATTGCAATCAAACAAAAGCATTTATTTACACAAATAAATCTAATTTTTCCCTAATTAAATTATAGGTCGGTTTTTAAAATTGCGAATAATTGCATCTAACTTTAATTACCTTAATTTTACGTTTGATTTAAATAGAACAATCTTCTAATTTTTTTTTATTGTTTAAAATAACTTTTTAGTGCTATATTCAAAGTTCAATTTGTTAAAGTACGAATGTAATAGAACTTTAATCTTTAGCCGTATTAAAATAAAAAATAATAATAGTATGAAAAACGATTGGCGACGAAAACTACTTAATTTAAAAGAAAAATCAAAGTTCAGTTTTTTTTATGTACTGTACGTAACTTTGTGATTAGTCTTTAATTATTAAATTGGTATAAAAATGAGTAATAGAATGGTAATAGCTATTTATTATACAAGTGTCTTATACGAAACGAGTATAATAAATAGTTACTTGTATCCAACACTTCCTTCCGTAGGGTTCTTAAAAAATCATCAAAACCCGAAAAAATGTTATACGTTAGTATCTATGATTTTGTTGCCATGTTGTTGTGTTTTGCTTTGTTCGTTTGTTGACAGCAAATGTGTAGTATTTGCTGAATCTATGTTTTGAGATGGCAAAATGCAGTAAAAGTTAAAATTACATGTATAAAGCAACGAATATGTCCAACTATCAATGGATAAAATAAAACAAACAATAAAATGTAGTGTACCAATTTTTTATTAAAATACTAACATAATCAATAATATAAAGTGTGTTAACAGTTAAAAATAATCAAGGTTTTCAAACCGATATATTCATATTTATACTTTACCAATTTTGAGTGCGCTATGCATATACTTAATTATACAATCGCGAACTTGAACTGCATGAGATATTGCTGGTTTAACTTTTTCTATATTATAACACTCTTCTGGAATTTCTTTTTACTAACAACTCCGTAGTTTTTTCATCAACTTGAACCGAAAATTGGATCATACTTGGTAAAAGTAGCCGTAATTTGTTAAAATCAAATTCGTCGTTTTTAGTTAGTTCAGTATTTTTAAAAAAACAATCAACTACATGCATAAATTCGGTGTCGTTTTGTGGAGTTGGATATTTGTTTCATAATACCCCTAACAGTTTCTTCATTAAGGGTACTGTTACCAATACACTCCTTTGCTGTTTTAAACGTGTTCTCAAATAAATTAAGGTCTTCGGCCTAACATTAATTATTATTGTTATTTTAAATATTAAATAAGTAAAAAGTTGATAATGTTTACCTGAATTATTACTCCAAGAAGAAGTACTATTATTATTTTGTTGTCCATTTTGAAAAAAAAATTTGAAAACTAATTACTTCAGGGCAGAGGAGTTACTGCTAATGTGTAACTAACACTATAAAATGGAAAAAACACTCGAGTTTTAAACAACGGCAATATGCAAATTAATTCTCAATTAAATTCAATACCTCTTTAAAAGATAAAGATTTCTCATTGTTTTTTAACAAATACGTAATTTTATTATGTATAGGTACTTTAGTAATTTAGCAATTTCGTATATTCAATATTGTTAATGGTCATTTGTTCTTTCTGTAAAGAAAAAACTAGAACAATTATTATTGCATTTATGTAATAATTCATTGAAATGATATACCAAAATTGTTAAAAAAGTAGAAAAGTATTAGAGGTCTTGACAAAAAAATGTAATTGCGATATTTATCACAAATCTTTTTTTATAAGAAACTTCACATTAATCGATATAAAAAAAGAAACATAGAATTTAATTTAATTCAATTTTGACTAATTCTTCATGGAGGATTAAACTTAGTTTTTCTTTTTTTTTTTGAATAAGTTCATTTTAATAGGCGACTTTAATGCTCACAATTTATTGTGGGGATCCATTAAAACAGACTCCAGAGGACAACTGCTCGAACGCTGGTTAGAAAATGAAAAATTAATTTTGCTAAACACAGGATCAAAGACGAGTTTTAACACAAAATCGAATACGTTTTCGGCAATTGACCTATCTATAGCCTCTAGTAGATTACTAACCAGAGTAACGTGGAAGGTTGAAGAAGATCTTTGGAATAGTGATCATTTTCCAATCGTTATCGAATTTGACATTCCAAAAATCACAAACGCGGTTCCCATCCGATGAAACACAAAAAAAGCAGATTGGGAAAAGTTCTGTAAAAATTTAGTTTGCCCATTAGATGTTTCAGTAGAAAACGTTACGAACAACATTATCTTAGCTGCAACAAAAAGTATACCTAAATCTGGAGGTAAACCTATAAAGAAACTAGTGCCGTGGTTCAATGAAGAAGTTAAGAATGCTATAAAAATAAAAAACAAGCGTTCAATAAGTATAAAAGTATCTCACAACTGAAAATCTAATCGTATTCAAAAAGCCAGAGCAAATGCCAGAAAATGTATTCTCGAAAGAAAAAGAAACAGTTGGAACACCTATACCTCGACAATAACACGCAACGAACCTATGTCAATTGTGTGGAAAAAAGTAAGAGCTGTGACGGGATATAATCCTCCAAGTTTAATTAACGCGTTAGAGACAGATTCGAGACATATAGAACAAAACACCACAATTATAGCTAACATGATGGCTAACTATTTTGAGAGTGTAAGTAAGACGACCAATTATAGCACAAAATTTCTCCAAAATAAAGACCTAAGAGAAGAAGTTACATTAGACTTTAATACTGAAAACAGCTATTACTATAACTTACCGTTTAGCTTGTTGGAACTCGAAGAGGCCCTCAACAAATCCAAAGTCAGCGCTCCTGGTCCAGACACGATATCCAACGATATGCTCAAGAATTTAATACCTGAAATGAAAAACATTTTATTAAAATTATATAATAAACTGTGGGAAGAGAATACTTATCCTGATTCCTGGAAAGAGGCAACGGTTATCCCAATTCTAAAACCAAACAAATCTAAACTATCGCCCTCTAGTTTTCGTCCCATTAGTCTTACATGTTGCATGGGTAAAATATTTGAGAGAATGGTGAACAAAAGGTTTCAAATTTTTCTAGAAGAAAAAAATCTATTAGTGAAACAACAGGCAGGTTATAGAAAAAAGAGATCGACCGCTGACCACTTGGTACTTTTAAAACATCACATTCAAGAAACTTTCAGAAAGCGTGAACACCTAGTCGCAGTGTTCTTTGACATAAAAGGAGCGTTCGATATGACTTGGAGGTACGGAATACTCGAAAAGATGCATAAATTTGGTTTGAGAGGAAAACTTCCGGTTTTTTCAAATCCTTCCTCACTGATAGACGCTTTAGACTAAGAAATGGCAATAACTATTCTAGTGTAAGAACGTTAGAAAACGGTGTTCCACAAGGATCTACGCTCAGCTGCACCTTGTTTGCAATAGCAATCAATGATATAGCCATGAAAATCGATACGAAAGTGCGGTACTGCCTGTATGTAGATGACTTGGCCATTTTAGTAGCGGCAAGGTATTCGGACAAGACGATTACAGACAGCAATAAACCAAATTATCAACAATAGTGAAGAAATAGGGTATGTATTTTCTCAAGACAAAAACCAAATGTGTTCACTTTTGTCGATTAAGAAAACCGCACTACGATCCCTTACTTTACTTAGGAGATAGGGCAATAGAATGTGTAAACGTCGTTAAATTCTTGGGTCTGGTGTTTGACTGTAAAGTTAACTGGCGAGAACATATAAATTCAGTGGTGCGTAAGTGTAAAAAGCGCTTAACGTCATAAAAGTACTAAGCAGCACTAAATGGGGCACAGATCCAAAGTTTTTGCTGAATATATATAAAGCCGTCGTTCTATCAAAAATCGATTACGGATGTGCAGCATATTCTTCGGCAAGAAATACGCAACTGATGATGCTCGATAAGATCCATTGCATGAGCATTCGATATTGTTTAGGTGCGTTCCCTACTACTCCTCGGCAAAGTTTGTACTGCGAATCTGGAATGATCCCCCTACAATATAGAAGGAAAGTACTAATTAACTCTTACATTACGAACGTAAAGTGTAATTCCAGAAACCCAAATTCTAAATTTCTTTTTTCTACCTATGAGGATTATGCCAAAAAACCAACAATAACCAGACCTCTGGCAGTTAGATACTCTGAATACCTGGTAAAAATCGGACAAAAATTTCCCAAAGCAAATTGTGGAAACTCGTATAAATGATGAGACACCAACAAAATCAGAATTTAAAAATATCGTGAAAGAAAAGATAATGACAGAATGGCAAAGAGAGTGGAGTACTGCGGTTACGTTGCTTAGGCAAATTGAACCCGAGGTAAAAAATACATACACTTTTATAAACTTACCAAGGCCAGATATTGTGCGTGCTTTCCGGTTACGTTCAGGACATACTAGACTAACACATAGCTATATCTTAAGTGGAGATCCGAAGCCGATGTGTTCTTTATGCAACGTAGAATTAACCGTTGTGCATATCGTTGAAATTGTCAGATGTACGAACCACAACGTCAGAAGTACGAATTGCGAGGTGTTGCAGCGGTGGAATGTCTGAAAAAAGAAAAGATTTTATCTACAATAAGATTCTTAAAAAGGTGGAAATATTTGAAAAAATATAGTAATTTTTAACTTACCTGATGGAATATAAGCTTACCTGTTGATATAAGTGCAAAGCTAATGGCCCTGGTAGCCGATGCTTTAAAACAAAAAAAAAATAGTATATTATACACCAAGGTTCTAAGTTTTATAATTTTTACTAATTTAATGTCGACAGTTTGATGCTCTGATGACGTCATTTGAGTGCTTTATTGGATGTTTTTTTTTCACGGGACACTTTTTTTTACTGCTTTTTTGTTTTTTAGGGTTGGTACTAATTTATATTAAATTAAAATGACAGATAACATACATATTAATAGTATAGATTAATGATAAACTTTAATTATCTAATTAATTTGTTTATAAATCATGAAGACTTATTATTAAAAATACCCAAATATTTGAATAGTAGGGACACGAGACACGAGAAATTTCTTCCCTATACAAAGCAAACGCAGGCGCATAAACGAAAATTTAATTTCATAACCTATTCTTCTATTTACGTGTGTTTTGTAATTCAAAATATTTAATAAAATTATTATACAATATCAGGAACAAAAACAAACGGTATTTATTTACCAGTATTATCAAATTTACAATTATTAAAAACTTAATAACTGCCCCAGACTTCCACCCACCATGACGCTTAATGGTTATTAAGTCGCCATCATTATTTGCCAAGTGAGTGGCACTTGACCTTCTGAAGCAGTGGCCAGTGTAACTGTCGGGATCATTTAAATTAAAAATTTTGCGATGAGTTTTGGCATACTCCCAATAGTATTAATGCCAATTGGACTATTAATACAATAGCCATTGCGGTATGTTAAAAAAAACCTTTCTGTTTTACAATTTTCCGGTCTCAATGAATAATATTTTTAATGAAATTGATCCAATTTTGTTCAGTGATTGCAAACAACCTTGGTACGTTATTTTTGTTTTCGGAATTGTAATTAGAATGTTTTCTGTATTAAATGACTTATAGTCATAATTTCCTCACGACGGCAAGCACCTGCATAACTAATAATAAGACCAACCTGAAGCGAAAAGCAAATATTGAATTACATTGCTGCTAGTAATAATGAAAGAAAATCAATAGGTACCTTAATGGCTAAAAACTTGTGATCATCGGCATCTTGTAAGAAGCGGTCAATATCCCCAGTTTCTAAAATTTTGAATTTCTTTGGTTGATACCTTTCAGACAATCTCTTCAAGTACGAAATTAATTTATTATACTTTGAGATATCAATATTATTTTCTATATTTATGCAAGACTTTAATTTAGAATATGTTGACCAGAGCGTAGACGACTTTTTGGTTTCATTCAATTTTTGAAATAAACTAACATAACTTTTCAGAAATACTAGCTTTGTTTTTTGCACGCCATATATTGAATGCATTATATTCTTTTTCATAAACTGCTTTTGATTTTGTAGGTAACAATGCATTCATTACCTCAGCCGCTGCTTCTTCAAACTCTGGTGGGGTACAACAATCTTCCATTGCAGAAACCAAACGATCTATGTACTTTTTAATATTAGTTTTTTCTACTTTTAACATTAATTTCAAATTTGAATCTTTAAATTCAAATAATTGAAATTTAAATGTCAAATGAACGCAATAACGTTAAATTTGTATTAAATTATCTTTTGTTTTTGTAAAGTAAAAAAATCTAGATTCACAAAGCACTATTAGATTACCGCAATACTGAAAAATTTTATTTCTTTTAAACCGTTAAAAATAGTATAAGAAATTCGTGGCTTATGGCATATTATAATGTAGTGCCATAAGCCACTAATCTTTAATGTACTATTATATAATTCTTTTCTACCTTATTTTATGAACTATTAAAATCTGGTAGCTATAAAATATAATTGTTGTAAACATAGCAATTGTTGTCATTACTGACTAGTTAATAATAAATAGTATTGACCAACATGAGAAAAATGCAGGTCTACAACTCGAAAATGAGTCAATAACAATAATATTCTAGGATAGTAGTCAAAAATTGTTATTGTCAACAGTCCTCATTAAAATCAGCAAAAACCACTAAAGCAACTACTAACTCATTATTCTACATTAAATGTATTGTTGCTGCTTATGAACAATACAATGATTAAAAAAAAAATGAAGTTTTAAATACAAAGGTTGAACAATGCTAATTAATCTATACCGGGTTCTTCTTTTCAATTACACATTCTATGTCCTATGTGTAATTATAAAGAAAAAATGTCAAAGCATTGTTTATATCCTAGGTAACCTGATAAAAAAAAATAATTAAAATTCAAAAGAATCAAATAATTCAAAGGTCAATATTACAATCATTTTATGTCAACTTGTTTTTTACTATTGAGTTTTATTATTTAATTACTAGTGAAATACATAATGAACAAGTATAATAATGAAGAAAAAGTGACAATGCTTATGTGGTACCAACAAAATCGTAGCTTGAGAAACGTTCGGGACATGTTTTCAGTCCACTACCCTGAAAAGGCCTATAAAGAGATGGTTGTGTTATAACTGGTCATAGAAAAAAGAAGCAAAACCAAGCATATTCTAACCGAAGAAATGAAAATAAATATTCTCTGTTATGTTAAGGAACTGCCTATAGGATCACTTTTAAATGTGGCTAAACATTTTAAAATTTTGTATAGCTCGATATAAAGAACCCTAATAGTATATTATACACCAAGGTTGTGAAGTCGGTCACAACTTCACAACCATAGTGTATATACTATTTTTACACTACTAGCCAAATTTAAGCCAAAAATAAAAAATAAACATTTTTCTTGTAAAAATCAAGTAGCACAGAAATGCAAATAAATCAAAAAAGCATTAAAAGCTACATACGTTGATAAACCAACTGCAACTGATTTACTAAACACTTGTGTGGCATATTTCACCCTCATTTTCTGAAAATTATTTGGAGTAATATGTAAATTAGTTGATTTAGAACCAATCGCAGCGATTTAGATTTGTCTGACATGTAGAAATTTTAATGTCTTTCCAAGATGCTTTTTGTTATTAAAGATTATATCGTATTTAATGAAGTTATTTTGCACTGTCTTCAATAAATAGAGGACATCGAAGAAATAATAGATTTTCTTATCGTTTATGAGGAAGGTATGGTTTTTCGGTGATACATTCTTTTAATTAAGTTTTGAAAATTTTACTACTGCCCTAACATTGGCACCGCATTGTAGTTGTAGCTTTTCTATGCAACTTAATACTGTCGACTTTAATTTGTCACCTTTAAATATCGTATTTGTAAAGATGTATCATAAGGGTTGTTTAAATTTTTATATATAACTGTAACCATGATCACGTAGCAGTTTGAGCTAGCAAAGAATTTAAAACGTACTTTAAATTAACATTTTGAGGCTCGTAAAATATAATTTTAGTGAAAATTGTTTGTATTCCTCTGTATATCTCCTGCTTCTTAGTGGATTATTTTTTAAGTCTACTTGGGCTGTCACATTTGTGTTCTGCTTTCGGGAAGTAATCGTTGGGAGATGTTAACAGATTGAAGTGCTTTCTTTTCACGTTGCAATTTAAGAATGTTTCTCCGTAATTTTCTTTACACAAGAGTATTTGAGCTGCAAGCTTGAGTAGTTTGGTATAGCTAGAGATGTTACCGGGCATTTATTGCTTCGCCAATATACCTTGCATTATTTGAATATTAGGTTTGAAAAATTGACACTTGTAATTCATTTAGGGAATGGCAAGCGTTCGCCACATACTCATTAAGTTTTTAGAGTCGACATTTTTATGCAACAGATCGGAGTTTCCAGATTCTGTTAACCATTCAAAACACCTACAACCAAAATGTTTGTAATTTACTTAAAATTTCTTGATTTAACTTAACTCGCCTGGTTAAATCTCCTTTGGGAAACCTGAAAAAACTAATTCTACCATCATATTTAATAAATAAATAAATTCAGGTTATGTATTTGCGGTTATGGGATGGGGGCGCAAATTTTAAACTAATGGCATTTTTTATTTAAATAATTTTATCGTGTTAGGTAATTTTAAGCAGCAAATACGTTAGAGATAATCTCCTGGATATACAAAATTATTAACCACTAATAGAGAAATTGAACTTCTCAGTTGGCTAGGAGATGCAATAATTGTCCACTTCACAGCTAGTAGTGGAAAAAGAATTTAAGTATAAACCCTATAAAATTTCAAATCATCAACAACTTACCGAGAAAGTTAAAATAAATCGTACCGATTTTTGTGAAACAATGTTCAATTCGTTGAATGAAAATGACAAAATATTAAGTAAAATAATATTTATTGATGAAGCTACCTTCATTATCAATGGGAAGGTCAACTCTCAAAATTTCCGGTTTGTACCTACTAATGTTTTATTTTTCCATAAAAAAATGTCCCTTTATTAATCCAGATAACACAGTACCCCCAAAAGGTTAATGTTTGGCTAGAATGCGTAAATTACTCTCTTATTGGCTCATTTTTTATTGATGGAAATTTAACAGCTGTAAAGTTTTTTGGGTTTATTACGAAAGACATAATTCCAACAATTGAAAGGCTTAATATTATTGAACTCTGGTGGCGAATGGATGGTGCTCCGGTACATTCGACGAATATAATAAGAAAATTTTTAAACGACTCTTTTGACGCTGGATTGAAAGATTTGGTCCTATTTTGTGACCACCCCCGATCAGCAGACTTGGCTCCTAATGATTTTTTGTATGGGGTAACCTAAAAGGCAAAGTTTATAATAATGTACTCATTCAAACTTAGACGAATTAAAAGATCGTATACGCACTGCATGTAATGAAATAAATCCACGACTTGTTCAAAATTCTTTACGTTGCTTTCAAGATCGCTTAGCTTATTGTCTCGAAAAGCAAGGTGGACATTTTGAGTATTTGTTAGGTCATTAAAGCAATCAATACCTATATTGTTAAAGTTAATTGATAAAATGTTAATTTACTAATTTTGTTTTTATTAGTTATTTGTTTGCGTTAATAAATTATTGTTTATTGGTGATTTGCGTTAATAATTTATACCGAATTTAATTCTGCAAGTATAACTGGTTGGCTATATCGCACCAATAATGATTTTTTTCATTTAAAATTACACATAGGGTAAATGTGTAGGTAACTAAGAAAGAAAAAACCCCGTATGATGTAATGACATTACCAGAAATGACTGAAATAAAATTTAAAGAAATAAATGTAAGTTCTAATAAGGTATTTGTTAATTTTGGTATGTCATGAATACGAGACAACCAAGGGTTACCTATATTTTTATTGTAATAAGTAATTAAAGTAACACGCCTAAACGGCAAACGTAAACGTAATAATCCCCATTATAAGTACCAACATAAAATAAATGTTACTAACCCGCTCTGTACAGGGTGATGCTAAACTTTGTAATATACACAACAGTATTCAAATTACCAAAAATTAATTTAGATAAACGTTTGGAACAACAAATTTTAAATGATGAAACATTACAGCCTCAAGAAATACCTCTTCATTACCAATTTACAAATTACTTCTTACTTTTAATTGTAATAATATTGTAATGTTTATGTTTTATAAAAATAATGTATTTAATAGATTAAGGTTTATTTTTAGTAGAAAGACCGAGGGCAGTCTTTTATCTCGGCGAGGAGGAGTTATATTAGAGGAAATGCAAACTGCAGAAATGCTAATGAAACTTTTCATAGAAGTGTAAATGATAAGATTATTGTTTATGCAATCATTGTTTTTTCCATGTGAATTATAAAATTAGTAGTAAGCTTTTTCATAAAACTGCAAAACAGTTTTAATTATTATTATAAGTTGGTGAACAACCGCCTTCGGGGTAACATTGAAACGTTCTCATTAAATAAAGATAAGTCTTGCGACATATCGTTTATAAAGAACACGTACAAATATAAACTAAGTAATGCCAACATATAACTGTAACGACGATTGAATGTTTTAATGCAAATCGCTATCTAAACGATAACTTCAAAGTTAAGTTACAGTTATCTGTTGGCATTACTTAAATTATAATATGTTCATTGTGGTTTGTTTTTGAAATTGTGTAGCACTAAACATATTACTGAGAGACAATCCAATTAACAATGGTACTATTAAAATTATTTTTGTTTTGTTACAAAATATGTCTACTTGTACATGATGTGTATTGCCTTATTGCATCCCATCGAAATGTTAAAATAATAAATAATATTGCTTGAGCGGACGGTTTTGTAACGACGTTAGTATACTCTGCAAAGCGTCAAAGGCTTTTCTAGGACGGCTATCTAACCAAGTAATAGTGCTTGGGATTAAAAAAGGAGTCAGAGTATGGTATGAAAGAAAGAGTTTAAACAATGGCCGAACGCAAATCGGTTGAAGTCAGACAGAGCAAAATAGATGAAGGGTTATCTTATTGGTTTTCGATAGCGGTACATTGAAATACCGTGTTTTTTGATGCCGTGGACGTAACACAAGAAAAAGTACGCACTTTCGTCGGCGACAAATTGAATTGCGGAGGAGTACTTGTGCGTAATAAAACAAATTGCAATCAAACAAAAGCATTTATTTACACAAACAAATCTAATTTCTTTCCTTAATTAAATTATAGGTCGGTTTTTAAAAATTGCGAATAATTGCATCTAACTTTAATTACCTTAATTTTACGTTTGATTTAAATAGAACAATCTTCTAAATTTTTTTTTTATTGTTTAAAATAACTTTTTTAGTGCCATATTTAAAGTTCAATTTGTTAAAGTACGAATGTAATAACACTTTAATCTTTAGCCGTATTAAAATAAAAAATAATAATAGTATGAAAAATGATTGGCGACGAAAACTTCTTAATTTAAAAGAAAAATCATAGTTCAATTTTTATTTTAATGTACTGTACGTAACTTTGTGATTAGTCTTTAATTATTAAATTGGTATAAAAATGAGTAATAGAATGGTAATAGCTATTTATTATACAAGTGTCTTATACGAAACGAGTATAATAAATAGTTAGTTTTATCCAACACTTCCTTTCGTAGGGTTCTTAAAAATCATCAAAATCCGGAAAAATGTTATACGTTAGTATCTATGATTTTGTTGCCATGT
Source organism: Abscondita cerata (assembly GCA_030710515.1). Lineage (NCBI taxonomy): Eukaryota > Metazoa > Arthropoda > Insecta > Coleoptera > Lampyridae > Abscondita > Abscondita cerata. The sequence continues at coordinate 33,412 of JALBCR010000329.1, forward strand.
TGTTGTGTTTTACTTTGTTCGTTTGTTGACAGCAAATGTGTAGTATTTGCTGAATCTATGTTTTGAGATGGCAAAATGCAGTAAAAAGTTAAAATTACATGTATAAAAGCAACGAATATGTCCAACTATCAATGGATAAAATAAAACAAACAATAAAATGTAGTGTACCAATTTTTTTATTAAAATACTAACATAATCAATAATATAAAGTGTGTTAACAGTTAAAAATAATCAAGGTTTTCAAACCGATATATTCATATTTATACTTTACCAATTTTGAGTGCGCTATGCATATACTTAATTATACAATCGCGAACTTGAACTGCATGAGATATTGCTGGTTTAACTTTTCTATATTATAACACTCTTCTGGAATTTCTTTTACTAACAACTCCGTCGTTTTTTCATCAACTTGAACCGAAAATTGCACCATACTTGGTAAAAGTAACCGTAATTTGTTAAAATCAAATTCGTCGTTTTTAATTATTTCAGTATTTTTAAGAAAACAATCAACTACATGCATAAATTCGGTGTCGTTTTGTGGAGTTGGATATTGTTTCATAAGACCCCTTACAGTTTCTTCATTAAGGGTACTGTTACCAATACACTCCTTTGCTGTTTTAAACGTGTTCTCAAATAAATTAAGGTCTTCGGCCTAACATTAATTATTATTGTCATTTTAAATATTAAACAAGTAAAAAGTTGTTAATGCTTACCTGAATTATTACTCCAAGAAGAAGTACTATTATTATTTTGTTGTCCATTTTTGAAAAAAAAATTTGAAAACTAATTATTTCAGGGCAGAGGAGTTACTGCTAATGTGTAACTAACACTATAAAAATGGAAACAACACTCGAGTTTTTAAACAACTGCAATATGCAAATTAATTCTCAATTAAATTCAATACCTTTTAAAAGATAAAGATTTCTCATTGTTTTTTAACAAACACGTAATTTTATTATGTATAGGTACTTTAATGTGTGAAAACAAGATGCAGAAAAATATTAAGAAAATAATACCAATGACGACATTAGCAATTTCGTATATTCAATATTGTTAATGGTCATTTGTTCTTTCTGTAAAGAAAAATGTAATTGCGATATTTATCACAAATCTTTTTAATAAGAAACTTCACATTAATCGATATAAAAAAGAAACATAGAATTTAATTTAATTCAATTTTGACTAATTCTTCATTTCTAAATTTTGAGCAAGTAATAATTTCTATTGTTATTATAATTACTTATATTTGCAAACAATAGTATATTATACACCAAGGTTCTAAGTTGCGCATCATAATTGATTTTATTTAATTCTTTTCTACCTTATTTTATGAACTATTAAAATCTGGTAGCCATAAAATATAATTGTTGTAACCATAGCAATTGTTGTCGTTACTGACTAGTTAATAATAAATAATATTGACCAACAAGAGAAAAATGCAGGTCTACAACTCGAAAATGAGTCAATAACAATAATATTCTAGGATAGTAGTAAAAATTGTTATTGTCAACAGTCCTCATTAAAAATCAGCAAAACAACCACTAACTTTATTTTAGATTAAATGTATTGTTGCTGCTTATGAACAATACAATGATTCAAAAAAATGAAGTTTTAAATACAAAGGTTGAACAATGCTAATTAATCTATACCGGGTTCTTCTTTTCAATTACACATTCTATGTCCTATGTGTAATTATAAAAGAAAAAATGTCAAAGCATTATTTATATCCTAGGTAACCTAATAAAAAAATAATTAAAATTTAACAAAAATGAACTTGTTTTTTTTACTATTGAGTTTTTATTATTTAATTACTAGTGAAATACATAATGAACAAGTATAATAATGAAGAAAAAGTGACAATGCTTATGTGGTACCAACAAAATCGTAGCTTGAGAAACGTTCGGGACATGTTTTCAGTCCACTACCCTGAAAAGGCCTATAAAGAGATGGTTGTGTTATAACTGGTCATAGAAAAGAAGCAAAACCAATCATATTCTAACCGAAGAAATAAAAATAAATATTCTCTGTTATGTTGAAGAACGGCCTACAGGATACTTTTAGATGTGGCTAAACATTTTAAAATTTTGTATAGCTTGATATACAGAACCCAAATAGTATATTATACACCAAGGTTGTGAAGTCTGTCACAACTTCACAACCATGGTGTATATACTATTTTTTCCACTACTAGCCAAATTTAAGCCAAAAATAAAAAATAAACATTTTTCTTGTAAAAATCAAGTAGCACAGGAATGCAAATAAATCAAAAAGCATTAAAAACTACATATGTTTATAAACCAACTGCAACTGATTTACTAAACACTCGTGTGGTATATTTTACCTTCATTTTCTGAAAATTATTTGAAGTAATATGTAAATTAGTTGATTTAGGAGTCAATCGCAGCGATTTGGATTTGTCTGACATGTAGAAATTTTTAATGTCTTTCCAAGATGCTTTTTGTTATTAAAGATTATATCGTATTTAATCAAGTTATTTTGCACCAACTTTAATAAATAGTGGACATTGAAGAAATAATAGATTTTGTAATCGTTTACGAGAAGGTATGGTTTTCCGATGATACATGTATTCTTTTAATTAGGTATCAAAATTTTACTACTGCCCTAACATTGGCACCGCATTGTAGTTGTAGCTTTTCTATGTAGTTTAATACTATCGACTTTAATTTGTCACCTTTGCATATAGTATTTGTAAAGATGTTGCACAAAAGTTGTTTAACTTTTATATATAACTCTAACCATGATCACGTAGCAGTTTGAGCTGGCAAAGAATTTAAAACCTACTTTAAATTAACATTTTGAGGCTCGTAAAATATAATTTTAGTGCAAATTGTTTGTATTCCTCTGTATATCTCCTGCTTCTTAGTGGTTTATTTTTAAGTCCACTTGGGCCGTCACAATTTGTGCTCTGCTTTCGGGAAGTAATCGTTGGGAGATGTTAACTTCAATTGAAGTGTTCTTTTCACGTTGCAATTTAAGAATGTTCCTCCGTAATTTTCTTTACCCAAGAGTATTTGAGCTGCAAGCTTGAGTAGTTTTGGTATAGCTAGAGATGTTACCGGGCATTTATTGCTTCGCCAATAGAACTTGCATTATTTAAATATTAGGTTTCAGAAATTGACACTTGTAATTTATTTAGGAATGGCAAGCGTTCGCCATACTCATTAAGTTTTTAGAGTCGACATTTTTATGCAACAGATCGGAGTTTCCAGATTCTGTTAACCATTCAAAACACCTACAACTTCATGTAACTTAACTCGCCTGGTTAAATCTCCTTTGGGAAACCTGAAAAACTGATTCTACCATCATATTTAATAAATAAATAAATTCAGGTTATGTATTTGCGGTTATGGGATGGGCCGCGAATTTTAAACTAATGGCATTTTTTATTCAAATAATTTTATTGTGTTAGGTAATTTTAAGCAGCAAATACGTTAGAGATACTCTCCTGGATATACAAAATTATGTTTCACTCGTTTTTGTTAAACAACTATTCTTAGATTCTCAAAAAATTTGAAATTGTCCATTATTAACCTAGGTCAACAATAGAAAAAATTATAAACCACTAATAGAGAAATTCAACTTCTCAGTTGGCTAGGAGACGCAATAATTGTCCACTTCACAGCTAGTAGTGGAAAAAATAATTTAAGTATAAACCCTATAAAATTTCAAATCATCAACAACTTACAGAGAAAGTTAAAATAAAGCGTACCGATTTTTGTGAAACACTGTTCAATTCGTTGAATGAAAATGACAAAATGTTAAGTAAAATAATATTTACTGCTGAAGCTACCTTCACTATCAATGGGAAGGTCAACTCTCAAAATTTCCGGTTTGTACTAATGCTTTATTTTTTCATAAAAAAATGTCCTTTTTATTAATCCAGATACTAGTCCTGTACCAATCCCCATATCCAAAACTTAACTCAAACACAGTACCCCCAAAAGGTTAATGTTTGGCTAGAATGCGTAAATTACTCTCTTATTGGCCCATTTTTTATGGATGGAAATTTAACAGTTGTAAAGTTTTTGGGTTTATTGCAAAGGCATAATTCCAGCAATTGAAAAGCTTAATATTATTGAACTCTGGTGGCAAATGGATGGTGCTCCGGCACATTCGACGAATATGATAAAAAAATTTTTAAACGACACTTTTGAAAGACGCTGGATTGGAAGATTTGGTCCTATTTTGTGGCCACTCCGATCAGCAGACTTGGCTCCTAATGATTTTTTTTATGGGGTAATCTAAAAGACAAAGTTTATAATAATGCACTCATTCAAACTTAGACGAATTAAAGGATCGTATACGCACTGCATGTAATGAAATGAATCCATAATTCGTTCAAAATTGTTTACGTTGCTTTCAAGATCGCTTAGCTTATTGTCTCAAAAAACAAGGTGGACATTTTGAGTATTTGTTAGGTCATTAAAGCAATCAATACCTATTAAATATTGTTAAAGTTCATTTATTATATGTTAATTTACTAACTTTGTTTTCATTAGTTATTTGTTTGCGTTAATAAATTATTGTTTGTTGGTGATTTGCGTTAATAATTTATAAAGAAATTAGTTCTGGATAAAAAAAACAAATAATTCTAACCCAACTTGTGCAGATTTGTGCAAGTATAACGTGTTGGTATAACTGGTTGCCTATATCGCACCAATGATTTGATTTTTTTTTCATTTAAAATTACACATAAGGTAAATGTGTAACTAAGAAAAAAGAACCCGGTATGATGTAATGACATTACCAGAAATGACTGAAATAAAATTTAAAGAAATAAATGTAAGTTCCAATAAGGTATTTGTTAATTTTGGTATGTCATGAATACAGAAACAACCAAGGATTACCTATATTTTTATTGTAATAAATAATTAAAAGTAACACGCCTAAACGGCAAACGTAAACGTAATAATCCCCACCATAAGTACCAACATAAAAGTGGAAGTTACTAACCCGCTCTGTACAGGGTGATGCTAAACTTTGTAATATACACAACACCCCTCTTACTTAAATGTACTTCCTAATTAATAAAGAAACCAAAACAAAAAAAATGTAAGGTTTTTAATTTAAAATGTAATCTTTTAAGTTTGATGGTAACCTTACGTTTCTTTGCAGTCGTACAATTCCGTCATTATTGTCTCGTGGTAAAGGTTCTGCACGTATATTACTGTACTCATGATATTCTAATTCTTCTGAAGGTACAGGAAGTGTGCATGTGAGTAATAGAATTATGTATCGTTTCCACACTCTGCCATCGTCTAGCTCGATTTTGTAATGTAATTTGCCTAATCTGCATAATATTTTTCCAAAAACCTATTTTATTTTTCCTGCATAATTCCTACATTGCACCCTTTCCCCTTTTGAAAATACCTACATTTTTTATCTTCGTTGACCGATATATTTGTATTATCTACTGGGATAATCAAATCTAACCTAGACCTAATTTGCCTACCAAACATTAATCTGGAAAGAGATTGAATTGTTTCGCTCTGTTCCATTAATCGATATTTCATTAAGATCTTTTGAACGTTTTCTTCAATTTTTGAATTCGAACAATCAATTCTTTATAATGCTCTCTTTAACGTCTAAACAAAACGCTCGGCTTGGCCATTTGTAGCTGGATTGAAAGGAGCGGTGAATTAAGAATTCACGCCATTTTGTTTCAGGAACATCTGAAATTCTTGCCATTATCTGTTACCATCACTCTAGGTAAGTTCCAGTGCTTATTCAAGTGTCAGTTTCAAGTAGTCTAGGTTGGGTCTTCTTTGAACGTAGTCCAAAAACGAATTGGTTTCTTACTGCGTTCTCGAAATAACTGCCATATTTACAATTTATGCTTAATTTTTGTAGTGCGTGGCAGTATTCTTGAATAGTTTCTTGCTCAGCTTGTTTTCTTGACTGAAACCTGAAAATTTCTGCGATTGCCAAAGGTGTCATCGAGTAGAAATTTTGTAACATTTGAACTATCTCTTCGTAAGTTTTCACCTCTGGTTCTGCTGGTGCTAATTTGTCACACACGATATCGTAAACTTGAGACCCCATGTAGTGCAAAATGTAGTAGACTTTCATTTCCTTTTTTGTATTGAACACTTTAAATGCATCCTCAAGACTTTTTACCCACCTAGCCCATGTAGTGGTAATGGGATTAAATGTATCGATTGTAAAATTTTGTATCGTATTTGGCGAGACAGCCATTTCGTTTGATGTATAAACGTAAAAATGTCAAAATATGTTTTTAGGATCCCATCCTCGTCGCCACTGTTAATTTTTGGTATGTCATGAATACGGAACAACCAAGGATTACCTATATTTTTATTGTAATAAATAATTAAAAAAGTAACACGCCTAAACGGCAAACGTAAACGTAATAATCCTCATCATAAGTACCAACATAAAATAAAGTTACTAACCCGCTCTGTACAAGCGTTGATTGAAATACGGATTGTATATGTTGCGCCATTTTTACAACGGTGGAATAAATTGAACTATTCTATTTCAAGAATCGTACATTATAACTTAGCGCTTCAGTACAGGTGAAAAAAGTAAACAAAAACGTAACCCAACATGCATATGTGAATTGCATCCGTGATACAAGCAAATACAAGCGGTTGACTATCTTTACCAATATTTCAATCAACGGTACAAGGTGATGCTAAACTTTGTAATATACACAACAGTATTCAAATTACCAAAAATTAATTTAGATAAACGTTTGGAACAACAAATTTTAAATGATGAAATATTACAGCCTCAAGAAATACCTCTTCATTACCAATTTACAAATTACTTCTTACTTTTAATTGTAATAATATTGTAATGTTTATGTTTATAAAAATAATGTATTTAATAGATTAAGGTCCATTTTTAGTAGAAAGACCGAGGATAATATTTTGTCTCGGGGAGGAGTTACATTAGGAAATGCAAACTGCAGAAATGCTAATGAAACTTTTCATAGAAGTGTAAATGATAAGATTATTGTTTATGCAATCATTGCTTTTCCATGTGAATTATAAAATTAGTAGTAAGCTTTTCATAAAACTGCAAAACAGTTTTAATTATTATTGTAAATGGTGAACAACCGCCTTTGGGGTAACATTGAAACGTTCTCATTAAATAAAGATAAGTCTTGCAACATACCGTTTATAAAGAACACGTACAAATAATATAAACTAAATAATGCCAACAGATAACTGTAATGACGATTGAATGTTTTAATTCAAATTGCTATCTAAACGATAACTTCAAAGTTAAGTTACAGTTATCTGTTGGCATTACTAAATTATAATATGTTCATGTGGTTTGTTTTTGAAATTGTGAAGCACTAAACATATTACTGAGAGACAATCCAATTAACAATGCTACTATTAAAATTATTTTTTGTCCTGTTACAATATATGTCTACTTGTACATGATGTGTATTGCCTTATTGCATCCCATCAAAATGTTAAAATAATAAATAATATTGTTTCTCGTGGAAATTCCATTGGAACTTTATAAACTCGTTACCTCAAAACTTATAATATTCGGTACTAACTTCGTACTTGCATACCTGTAATATATGTCTTTTGCAGAAAGCTTGTACCTATATTGTTGGTAGCAAGGGTACGTACTAAAGTTGGGGACGTAACAAATCAAAATTTAACCAATAGAAATCGCACTTCAGACTTTGGGGTTAGAATTAAATCTGCCCCCTCGGATTCGTTCGTCCGAGAAAAATATTATCCAATTTAGAAACAAATTTAGATTTAGATACAGAGGTTACGTTGAGAATTTAATCAAAAGACAAAATCTTTTTTATGCAGAAATAATGTAAAGAAATTCGGTTACTATTTTTTCGTTACTATCGTTACTGGCGCTTGGACCGGTCCATTATATGTAGTCTTGCGATGGCTGTACTGTTCTTATTTACTTTCTATAATGTTTACACACTTAATTAATATTATTACATATTGCGATGACCACGGATAGCACAGCGTTTTGGTTAAGCAAATCTGCTGAAGTAGAAAGTAAATTATGTCATTATGTTAATGAAATAGTCCTTGTTCTCAAGCGACCCTGTAAATTACAATGCAGTAAGTTTGTTAGTATAAGTATACTGACCAATATTTAGAGTACACTCATAAAATTTAAAACTTGGACACCACAATTTCTGTAAACAAAAGTTTGCACATTGTGAAGCAGGCTTAAGGGTATCATTTACAATTCTAACAGCAGGTAGTCGCAGCAGGGGTTATCTTATAGAAAGACTGTAGAATGAATCATTACACTAAGCACGTTTTAGAAAATAGGTAATTTACGTTGCTTACTTAATTTTTTTCTTTAAAGAATATATTTGAAGGTATCGCCAATTAAACACCATAGCTCGATTAATTATCGAATCAAAATTTTGTTTAGAAATGTTTACAAAGTAAAATTAGAAATAATTTTGATTTAAAAAACGTCTACAAGCAATAACTTTTAAATTAAATCAAAAACTAAACATGGTTATTTGGGTTGACTGAGTATTACTTATTTTTAAATAAATCTAACCTACTAATTATTGTAAGTTATTAAAAAAAATCATTAAACTCTCTATTCATAATATTTAGTCCTTACAAAATGTGTATTTTATGACGTTTCATTTTTTCTGTAGTTAATATAAAAGTGAAAATAAAAACTAAGGCAATTCTTATTATCAACGTATATATTTAGTTTTTGACAATAATTTATTACATAATTATAATTAAGATACCAAGTTATAGTTTAAAATTAAATGAAAACTTTTTTAAATAAAGGTTTTATTATATAAATAAATATAAGAAATCAATAATGGGTGTAACCTCTATTAATATTGATACATTCTTGGAGGCGTCTGCTCATTGACGCTACCAAAGTATCAATATAATTAATGTTAATCGTTTCCTATGCGGTATCAATGGCTGCAATTAGTGCATTACGGTTTACTGGTATAAAATTTGACCCTTGTTGTCTTCTGATAAGAGCAAGTATTTGAGCCCAAACATTTTCGATAATGTTAAAATCTGCGTTTTTGCTGGCCAGGGTAACAGCTCCAAGTTAATTGCTTGTATCCAGTTGCGCACAACCTGCGAAGTATAGGGTCGTCATATCCCGATAGTTAATTATCGAATGTTCCAAGAAAATATGTGTAAATAGTAAATGGAATCTACTAACGTAACGTTAAGTCGTTAATTAGAGTTACATAACTCTCCTTTCATAAGATATAGTTCATATTAATATGCTTATTGTAAAGCTTCGTACACACCTGAACAACAAACCGAGGAACAAACAGAACAACGAACCGAACGGCAATCGGAACCAACGAACCAATTCACAATTGCACACGGTTTCGTCATTACACTATACACGTTTATACAATATTTAAAATGTACCATAGAAATGAATAAATAAATCTATGAAGGTAAAAAATTTCATGCATAATAGATTTTTATGTGAGAAAAATGGCTGGCAAAATAACTTTTACTTATTTTTAATAAGGCAATCCATTGATGTTCGTTACAAGCGTAAATTTAATTTAAAGTACATGAATGTTGACTGTTTATTTATAATAAAAATAAATAATAATAACCTGAAAACTGCGTTTGAGGCTAACATGTACACCAGAAAGGAGATAAAAGATCAATGAAACCCAAAATATCAAAAAAATTTGGAATTGTACAGTTGTCCCTTCACCTACCACATATCCTCCACACATATTAAAAAGTTATAGACCGTATAGAAAAATGCTAAAAAAAAGCACAAAATCAATATTATCTTCGAACCAACCGAAAAGGTTCAGCAGACCATCATATCAACAAAGGTCGATCAAAACCCTTACCTCAGCAGTTAGAGTATATTACATATCATCTACATGTGGAAAGGTATTGCAATTACTATGCGTTCCAAAACCACAGTTAAATAACTGGTTTCTAATACTAAGATATTTTATATATCTTAATGGTCAATTTTGAGATAATTTTGAATAAAGTAATTATCAAGAATAAGTATAATTTATTAAAAAAATCCAGACGATTGAAGTGTTGAAATGAAAGGAATCATGTCTTTAATCAAACCCTGAAAATAAAAATGTAATTTATTAGCTTTAAGAGTAGAAACTTAACATGTCCCAGTGATTTGTGCGACATGTGTAACATTGAAGTGAATGGCCCTCCTATATATTATTTTTTTCTTCCTCTGGGCCCCCAATCATTTTTTAAATATTTTTTTAATATTTTCATTTATTTTCCGTACAAGACCTTCTTATTTCTTATCTCTTATTTACTTTTTCTATTTTTGTTTCTCCTTCCTTACACTTCTTGTTTATTGTTTTTGTTAACCACTTTTTTTAACTTTTCTCCCTCTACTCCCATCTTCTTTCTTTACTATCAACTCACATTTTCATGTACCCTACCTTTACTCTCCTTCCCACTATCGTAATTTTTTTTACTTGTGTGCTTATATTCGCTTGTATTTCTCTTTCCTTTCTTGCCATATAGTCTTTTATAAATATACTAATTCCCATTAGTTTTCTTTAATTTTTCTTCAAATTTATTTATTTTTATTAGTACTATTACTTTTTGTATCTCTGTCGGTTTCTTTATTTCGTTTTTCATCTCCATTTTATTCTTCAACACTTGTTTCTTTTCTCCCCTTTTTATCTATTTACCTCTAGTCCTTTTATCACTAAATTGTTTATTTTTTGTTTTTTTCATGATGTCTGTACCCTTTTCTAGGCTGTCTATTCTCCCAATCTCTTAATCTTCTCTTCTCATTTCTCGTTCATGTTGCTAATATATTTTTCTTTCTTTCTTTTATTTCAGTATTGGGTTTTTCCTGTTTCCTTTTTATTAACCTTATTTCTTTTAACATTTCCATACATAAATCCCTTAACCCCTTTTCTTCTCCTCAAGAATCTACTATTCCGCTTGATTTAAATTCCATTCTTTTACTTCCGTATCCTTTTGGCGATCTAATCACTTGTTTGCTTCTTTCAAATGTCTTAAACTTCTTGTCCTTTAATGAAAACGAAATAAAAGAAATAATAGGAAATATTGTCAAAAAACTTAATACAATAGATGCTTACTAGGAATACAAAAATACATGACATTAATAGAATCCAAAGTTGGAATCATGATAGAAAAATTACACAAGTTTTTTTTAATAGTCGGAGGAAATTGTCCTGAAAACGAAGATAAGTGGAAAATAGTTGTGCAAACGGATAACACCACATATGCTTGTTAGGGGTCTTTGGTATATATATATATATATATATATATATATATATATATATAATAGTTATTTGTGTAACTACTCAACAAACATAGACATGCTGGTTTAGGGGCTGGTACAGCGTTAAGGTTGACTAAAAGCTGTACAAGTGCTTCATTCGCTGGTTAAGCTAATACCCTGAATTATATGCTGAATAAGTCCTTCTTACGCTTAAAAATGTATCTTTATACAGACCTCTTTACTTTAATTTGTCTAGCTGAATAATAAGCCGAATAACAGTTTCTTCAGCTTAGTTACTCATCATTGTACAGTTATTCCAGACATCTTTTGAATTGGCTGAATTAAAAGCTTGAAAAGTCCTTATTTCAGCTTAACTATATATTTTTGTACAGTTTCAGTTTTTTAGCTGAACAATAAGCGGAATAAAAGCTTTTTCAGCTTACATGGATACGTTTATACAGCTTTCTTGTGTTCAAATTACCTAGCTGCATAATAAGCTTATTAAGAGTTTGTTCAGTTTAGATGGAAATCATTGTACAGCTTTTCCAGTCGTCATTTACATTTGCTGAACTACAAGCTAAAGAAGAGTTTTTTAGCTTAAATATACATCACTGTAGAGCTAGATTCCAGTCTTCATTTGTATTTGTTGAGCTATAAGCTGAACAATTATTCTACACTTCAGCCTTGCCCAAAAGTTTCATTTTGTATTTTTGTCGGTAGTTAATTTTTCCACGTTAAATTGATTTAGATAGAATTAAAAAGTTTAAGAAGTATAAAAAAAAGTGGAACGTATCACCGAAAAAAAAATTGCGAGAAGTGTGAAGAGTATTTGAAGAAGCTATACATATTCAGATGGCACACAGGTTATAACACAATCGAGTCTAATTTATTCTGGTGTGTGAGTGTTATATCAATACAGGGATTGCTATTGCTGTAAATTTTGATAGTTTCTAATAATTATTAATTTTAGATTCTATGGATTCGGAAACTGATCCAACAACGACACTACCCAATGATTCTGAAACTTATCTGACATTATCGGGTGGTTTATTAACTGAAACAGAAAATGATATTTTGTGCCAACTAGCTAGAACGTCCGATTATGGTAATAATGTTGATAATTTTCTAGATAAAAATGATGTTTTGTCAGATGAAGATGCTGACGTAAATCTTCCGAAAGAAGATTCGTGTAAACAGTTGCAAAAATGGGCTATAGAAAATAATATTACACATAGTTCATTAGGAAAGTTATTACGTATTATCAAACAACAATATGGTAATGATAGTTTACCTATAGATGGTAGAACGTTACTAAAAACACTGAATGACACAAGTACAATATGTGAAACTATAGCTGGTGGACGTTTTTGTTTTGTGCTTAGCAAAATGTTTTAAGAATTTGACCGAAAATGTTTCGATTTAGTTAAACATTAATATTGATGGTTTACCCCTCCATAAAAGTTTGAAAAAACAATTCTGGCCCATTATGTTCAATATTTCAATGCCTATTAGTATTTTTTTGAAGATAAGCAACCAACTGATTTACAGGCATTCTTGACTCCATTTGTCGAAAATACTATTCGTCTGATCAAAAACGGACTTAATGTGAATGGACATATGATCACAATTAAAATAAGAAGTTTTATTTGTGACTTCCCAACCTGTGCATTCGTTAAACTTAAACTTTTTACCCGAGATTACCATACTCATAAATTTTAATGTTGTAATCTTTTCTTACAGGTGTTATTAGCTTCAATTGTATTCATGGTTGCCTGAAATGCACAACAGAAGGTGAATCAGTTGAGCACACGGTTGTCTTCCCTAATAACAATTGTCCGCTAAGGACGGATGAAATGTTTAGTCGAAAGGCTTATGGTTTAGACCATAAAAAACTCGACACACCAATTCTTAGAATACCTGGAGTCGATATGATACAGGATTTTGTGATAGCAGATGCTTTACATCTTCTGGAACTTGGAATCATGAAACGATGTCTCATACGATGGCGCGATGAAACTTTTGGTTTTACTGGAAAATTGCGTGTTTGAGATATTGTAAAAATATCGGAGAGACTGTTATCGCAACAACTGCCATCCGAAATCCATCGATCAATGAGAGCAATGGATTGTTTACCATTTTGGAAGGCTGTCGAGTGGCGTAGTTTTCTAAACTATGTGGGCATTGTTGTTTAAAAGAATGTTCTGGGTGAGAATATATCGTTATGATTTAAATTTAAGAAAAATTATTTTAGATTTTAAATTGAATGGATGAATTATGTCGAGGTAACCATGTAAACATAGATGGTCAGATTGTGTCAATTAATAAATAAAATAAATGTCTTCAAGGTGATATGCAATTTTTTAAAATAAAAATGATTAAGTGTACCCTAATAAAGTAATATTTACGTTAAGCAATTAATTTACATCACATAAATTTGGTGCCAGCAACGTCGGGCAGAATTGTATATAAATATATAAATTAGCGGCCCTAAAATGTTCACTAAAAGAATGGTTAGAGAAAATGAAGACATGGATGTAGAGCAAGAATCAGGAGAAGAAACTAGGACGTTCACAGATTTATCCGAAGTTGAAGAACAAGAGGCAAGAAGACAAGACCAGGCCATAGGTGGACCAAGTTCACAAGAACAATTATTTCAAAAATTATTTGAAAAATTGAATAACATGCAAACAACTATGAATAATATGGAAAAAAAACATGCAAACAAATATGAATAATATAGAGAAGAAAATGACAACGAAGGAAGATTTAAAAAACATGCAAACAGATATGGAAAATATGGAAGAAAAAATACAAATAAGTATAAAACAAATAAATAACAATATGAATAAGAAATTGAAAGATCAGAAGGATTACATAATTGAAATGTTTAACAAAAAATTAGAAAGCATTCATAGCAGCACGAGAAACCTAGAAGAAAAGGTGGGTGGGTTAGAAAAAGAGGACAAGGTTATAAAACGAGAAAATGAAGAAATGAAGAATCGTCTAATCTTAGTCGAGAAAAGGAATGAAGGCAGAGTAGCACAACACAGAGGAGAAATAGAAGAAAGAATAAATGAAGTCTATGGTGAATTAAATGAAAAGATAGAAAGAAAAATACTGACTAAGGAAGGAACATGTGAAGATGCGATGTATGCAACTGCAATTAAATTGGACGAATTAATTAGAATAAACACTAATGAAATACCAAAGTTTACTTAAAATATTTATGATTCGCTAATGTTATTCCTAGAAAATTTAGAAAAACAATTTACAAAAAACATGACTGAAGACAGAAAGCTAAAAATTGTAGAAAGGAGCAAGAAAGAGCCAAAGCCAGGAAGGAAGGGAGAATGTCACATAGGTATCGAAGAAGACGAGTGTTTAAGAAGATAAAATTAATGAAGAGAAGGATTACAATTAAACGAGCATGGGAAGAATTAGAAAAACAAAAATGTGAATTAAATGCAAACTTAAGAACTAAAAGAAATGGCAAAGAAAATGCAAGTAAAACAAGCAGCCCTAGAGAGAAAAATGCAAAGGATATAAAAGCTCATCCACCTTCTATTAAAAAAATATAAAAGGATGAAGAAAAAGGAGTTGGAAAAGACAATGTAAAATGACAATAAATACATTACAAGAATTATGGTAAAGTTTAAGAAGTAGCTATTTAAAAGTGTGAATGAAAAGTAGATGTTAAGAAATAGGAATAAGTTGTTTAAGGGATTAAAGAAGAAACAATGATCGATAATCATGGAAGGAAAATAAATTGAGATAATCAAAGAAGTGTTACAAAGTTTAGATGCAGCAAAGAGAAAAAGAAGATTAAGAAATTGCAAGAAGGTAATTT
The DNA here is from genome assembly GCA_030710515.1 of Abscondita cerata. Taxonomy (NCBI): domain Eukaryota; kingdom Metazoa; phylum Arthropoda; class Insecta; order Coleoptera; family Lampyridae; genus Abscondita; species Abscondita cerata. The sequence continues at coordinate 48,509 of JALBCR010000329.1, forward strand.
GATTTTATAAGAAGTACAAGAAGTTTAAATAAAGGATAGATTAAGATTAATGCAATAAAATTAAAGTTTTTTATGAAGAAGGAAGGGGATGAAGTAAATAATTATAAAGAGGAAAGTTATGAAGTCTAAGAATATGATTTTTATATTATAGGTGAGACCTGAGAAAGGAAAAGAAAATGATGAAGATTTTAAAAGAATAGGAAAGAAAATAAGAAAAATATTTGAAAGCAAGTGACAAAATGTGTATCGTTTGAGAAAGAAAGAATGAATGGTATATTTTTGATTAATTTTAAAATTTTAATTTTTAGGCAAATAATAAAATTTATAAAATAAAGCAGGGTGAATTGTTATAATTTAAATTTAAGAAAAATTATATTAGATTTTAAATTGAATTGATGAATTACAGGCTTTACTCTGCTTTTGTTCAGTCTATTGATATTGATAATATATAGAAGTTTTGAAAGACTTTCAATATAGGTTCCCAATTGGAGTGGTTGGATACGCGTTGGGCTACGGATCAATAGGTTGATGGATTGAATCCTATGGTAACATATAATTAATTAATTTCCGGTTTACACTGTAGACATATAAAAATAGAAAACAAAATTAAGGACCTACAAAAATTAAAACGGGATGTAAATGAATTTTTAAAAAAAATAAAAAGCTAAGCTGATTAAAAAAAAAAAAAAAAAAAAAAAAAAAAAAAAAAAAAAAAAAAAAAAAAAAAAAAAAAAAAAAAAAAAAAAAAAAAAAAAAAAAAAAAAAAAAAAAAAAAAAAAAAAAAAAAAAAAAAAAAAAAAAAAAAAAAAAAAAAAAAAAAAAAAAAAAAAAAAAAAAAAAAAAAAAAAAAAAAAAGTAGTCACTTTTTTGCACGATTTTACGAAAATGAGTTTTTGAATCCCGACCCACCTGTAACCCTTCCGCCCCATAATCGCGAAAATTGTTAATTTCTTTTAGTCGGCTCTCAATGCGTTTCTTGTACAAGCATCTCGTAAATGAATAATTTAGAAACAAATGAATTCGCTTGAGTTTAGGGTAATTCACGAAAGTTTCTAAAACACACATATTATGTTCAAGCGTCGCAAAAGAGAAAAATTTTGAAGTTTTGCTCTCGTGTCCTATTCTTCCCCGAGAAAACAACGAAATCCTACGTTAACGCATTTAGATTGCACGTTTTTTTTTTCAGAAAACAATAATATTTTTTGAGATATGACGTCGGCGTTTTAAGGCTATTTTCCGCTTGCAGAAGAGTCCGAATTCAAGATTAGCCTACTCAAATTGCGTGTTTTTTACAAGCAACAATTTTGGCCCTTTTACTTACGAATATGTGACAAAATTCTGTAACAATAACTTACGTTTACAATATTACTTCTTTCATTAGGTGGATTTTTTGAGCAATGTCGTGAAAAAAATGTTGTGATTATCACACGAGGAAAACCTTTTTTCCACTCTCACTCTAATGCCTCACTCGTTACGCTCGTGAGGCAACTCAAGTTCGAGTGGGAAAAAGGATCGCTTTCCTCACTTGTTGGACAAATAACTATTTAAATATGTCAGGTAAGTAAACTTTTTTCCACATCAGTGGTGAGGTAAAGCTGCAGGCGCGTTTTGTGTTAACATGGTGTCCCCTAGGAAGCCAAACCTACTCCGACGTGTTTAGTTTGAGTATTTGGAATCAACTGGTTCAATCCGCAGCTGAAGCTTTAGACCCAAACGGACTGTATCCATCTATTCCTAGTACGCTTTTTTGCTGTTTTCTTCACACTTTCCTGTGCATTTTCCGGGTCGAAGTTCTCCAACTTTTCTCTGAACGATTTCCTCGTCTTTAACATCAGAATCGAAGACGGACGTTTCTTCTTCGCGACGCCATAACTCGAAAAATGTCGGTCAAATTAACTCGCGAAGACAAAAATGTAGGACTTCAAAAACAGAAGAGGATGGATGTTTTCAGAGACTCTAGAACTCGAGGAGTTTTGCCAATCCAAGCAAATCCATATGTTTTTAAAAAACTATTCTCAAGCTTACATCAGTTTTTCGAGTTTGGTCAAGAAAACGCGGAAAGTACCCCGCAGAAAAATCACTTTGAATCCTTTATACAAGCACAGCATTGCAAGTTGTAACCGATCAAAGGAATTAAACTTTAAAGTGGGTATACTCTTCCGGTACCGGTTTTATTTATAATGCTCTTTTTAGGAATTTTTACGGTAAACATTGAAAAAAAAAACACTACCCTTTTTAATGCAGGATTACCTAACTTTTGCTGATAAATGGGGGCTTCTTTGGAGGCTAAAATGTTTTATAGGCCTGAAAAAATGTAGTGTGGCAATTAATAATATTTTATCAAAAAACTGACCTATCATTTTCTGAAAATAATGATTTTGAACAACCACTACAAAATTCGCTACAAAATATTGTGAATTATAGTCGTTATCGTGGCAGTATTGCATGAATAAAAAATTAAGCCATCTGGCAATTTTTTTTTGTAAATGTTCATATTTATCTTTTTCACAAAATAATCGACGAAATTTTGTAATAAAATGCACTATTTAGTAGAAATTAAATAAAATCGTTAGATAGAGAAGGTGGGTATAAAAACTCTTTTAGTGTATCGCAACCTACTCATACTTTCAAATACTTACACGGCTCTTTACACTAACATCTTGCTCAAAAAAGATTTGTTATTGAATCTCTAGTTTTTTGAGCATTTTCTAAATGCCAACCCGACAATCTCAATGTGGAACTACGTCATTTAACTAATACTTTAAATTCAAACGGTTATAGCAAACAGGTTATCCAAACGTCATTCCCATCATCGCTTTCAAAGTTTAAAAGATATTTCTTCTTCCACTTCAGAAACAATTTCAGCCTTTCTCCTTTACATTCACAAGGTTACTGATGGAATATGCAAGCTTCTTCAAAAAAACGGCATTAAACTTATTTTTACATTTTCTAACAAAAAAGTTTTACCTTTCCCTAAGGATAAGTCTCCGACTTTTTCTTCTCAAGGTGTATATCGTATTCCTTGTTCATATGGTTTAGTGTACATAGGTGAAACTAGTCGCTTTATTAGTACACGTATTTTGGAACATAAACTTTGTGTTAGGTTAAAACAAGGTTCTAAGTGTGCCGTGGCTGAGCATTATTTCGATACTGTTCACAAAACAGATTTTGATAATTTTGCTTTGATTGCCAAATCTTCTTCCTTTTTCAATAAGAAAATTAGGGAGAGATAGCAATCATTAAGGATTCGAACAATTTCAATTGCGAACGTGGTTTTGAACGTTTACCTTTGTGAACTTCTTTTTGTCTCGAATCTGGCTTGGTCGACAAATTAATTACCTAATTTTTAGTTTAGTTTCTCTTGATTGTTTCAATTTTCTTGCCTTGATAAAGCCTGTTACGATATGTGGCGAAACGTTGGCAACATCGGTTACGTTTTTGACATGGTGCAATACCGGAAGATGTTTTTGTTTCAATAATGACTCCGGCCATAGAAGCCTCAATTCTTATATTGTTTTTTTTAAATCGAATAATATTGAAAGCTGAAAGAAATTTTGAATCAAGTTAAACAAATAAATATTTTTATAAATTACAGAAAAAATATAGGTCAAGTTTAGTGAAATTGTTGGTACAATCGTTTTAACAAAATTTTTAAAAAATTACTACGTTTTAAATTTAACAATATTTAATATTCAATAATAATAAACATTTAACAGTTATTTAACAAACGAGTGTATTAATAAACGGCGATTAACAATCGAGATATTTTAACGCGTGAGCGAAGCGAGCGCGTTAATGTTTGAGATTGTTAATCGTCGTTTAATTCAAGAGTTAGTTACACAACTTTTCCGTCGACCGTACTTTGTAATTTTAATAAAATTATAATTTAATAATTTTAGAAAATATATGCTATTGTGAACGCACCTTTAGAAAGTACCGTTTTGTGAACTCACCACAATTTTTTAATTGTATAACATAACCTAACTTCATTGTTTTTACTTTTTTGTGAGCTTTGTATTTGATTATTCTTTGCCTTTTCGTCTTTTGTATGGCTATTTGACAACAGTATTTTAATTAAGGTCACTAAGTTGATGGAGAATTGAGGTACTAAATTTCAATTGTTGTGTCAAAACACAATAGTTTTCATCACAGCGAAACAAAGTGCATAAATCTTTTTTGTGAGAACAGATTGGTGCTTATTCAAAATAGTGATGCACCTACAAAGACCGAACCAGAAATGGTTGACAATGTTTGATAAATTATACAAAAAGCCAAAGTACATCTCTACGTTGCCTGTTAACAAGTTGAATTTTTGATAATGACTTGTCACATCATACCAAACAAAGATATTTATTCATATCGCTATTGTGTATTCCAGCTTAAGATTCTTTAACGATGAAGCTTGATTTCCCCTTAATGTTATTCCACACAACATGCTCATGTAGAGTTTATAAAAAAACATTTTCTTAAAGTGGTTCCGCTACACCTCCAAAAGATATTTTTAAGAGTCGGAATGTTTATCAGGCCATTCCTTTTTTTGAACAATTAGTAAACAATATTGAAGAATTGTGTAGAGACAATAGTTTGTAAAATAGATGAGCTAAACATCGTTAAATGTTATTAAGTGTTATCATCGGAATGTTGTATACAGTACAAAAATGTCTCAAACTTTGTGTGAACAAATTGAAGATTTATTACAACTGTAAATTAATGTTGATTCGTTATTATTAAGATTTGCTTTGGTACAAATTATGACAGACTTTTTATTTACGTTTTCAAATTGTATTTGATTGACAGATAAAATGGCAACTTTAGGTATACACATGTATGCTTAGTTGCCTATACTCAAATCGTTCATTAATAGAAAATCCTTCATTAATAGGTGTCATTAATGAACGATTTTGTTTACGTTAATGTAAGTCATAAATGCACGGTCGACGGAAAAAAAATTAATATACAGTTAGGTCTGCCTTGTTAGAGACCGAATAGCAGCGAAATTGTATAAAAAGTAAATATATATGTATTTTAATGAGTGTACTAATGTCAATATACGCTAATTTCTAGAAATATTCTAAAATATAAAGGGTGATCATAAAATGGGTGAACACAAAAAGTATGATAGTCTAGGTGGAACAATTTTTATTTTAACGTTTTGTTGTGACTTATGAAAAAACCCAAGATTCATAAGAATTGTCTATCCGTATAGCGATTGTAATTTCATAGAAGTTTTATTTAATCATAAAATAGAAGGTTATCTAATACAAAGGTCAACTCATTAGGCAAATTGTTTTACAAAATGATGTAAAAAGTTAATACCTCACATTAGTTGCGATGATAGTCGAAGATAATTAACTTTACTGACTTAATCACGCTGCGTGTTTTGATTCTGCTAAGTGGAAAATTTAATTATGTAATAGCTATTTATGTAATCAGTGACGAAACGCATGATTTTTTTGTAACTGAGTAATGGCAAGTGTTGGTAATTAAATGCGGACTTAAAAAAAAAAAAAAAAAAAAAAAAGAGAAAAAAAAAAAAAAAAAAAAAAAAAAAAAAAAAAAAAAAAAAAAAAAAAAAAAAAAAATATCAACCAGTTGGCATTAATACAATTGGTGGATTACCAAAAAAATTGCACAAGTAATTAACTTACCAAATCTAGTGCTATACACAGGGCACTATTTCAGAAAGTCTTCGGCAACCTTCCTTGCAGACTCGGGAATCAACTTTTACAAGTTAAGCAACACGGGAATTGGAAATCAAATTCTGCAGCCGAAGGTTATGTCGAAAATTTTCTTGAAAACGGGATACAAATTGCCGAAAATATTTTGGGAGAAGCTTCTACCTCAACTAATTATAAACAAACAACTTCGGCTAACCCAAAAACTTCTTCTGGAGTTAGATTAAGTAATTGTCACAATTGTACGATAAATATCTATAAATGAAAATATTGTTAAATAAATGTTTTTGTGTTTTGAATGACCTCAAAAACTTTTTAGTGATTTTTCATGTCTGAACGAGTTAAAAATGATTCCTGATTCTACTTTAGCTCAATCAGCAACAATTCTACTAGATTGATAAACAATGAGCCAATTAAGTATCTAATTATCACTGTGATGGATGAAATGTTATAATACAAAACAGTCTTATCTCTGATAATCCATAGCCAACACCTTAAAAACTAGAACTATAAGGACCGTTTGCACCGCAATACTTAAGGAACTTTATAAGTTAAGATTACTTAAAAACCTAGATTTGATTTGCACCAATCTTTAAAAAGTAATTTAAACGTTCCTTACTAAAGTGGCCATTTTCGTCACTGAAAACTACTAAGAAGATTACGCACTCTTGACTGGTTTTAGTGACAGTGAATAAAAATAATTAAATTTACAAGTCAAATTTTTACTTTGGCTTTAAATATAACTATTTCCATTTTCTTTCGTTTATTTTGTTTTATAAATTGCAAAGTAAGTGCATACTTGTGTTTACATGTTTAATTATTGATTTTAATTTACTGTTCTTGTAATAGCAACTGTAAAAAAACGCACGCGGGGAGCTAATTTTACAAACGACGAAAAAAGTGTTCTTCTGGCTCTCATTAACACAAAAAAAATATTATTGAAAATAAAAAGAGTGGCGGAATTGCCCAAGAAGAAAAGATGAGGGCTTGGAACGACGTTATGAAAAAATTCAACAGTCAATGCCGCAATGCTACAATGAGATCGTGTGAATCATTAAAAAAGTGCTACGATAATTTAAAACAAGATGCAAGGAAACAATCGGCAGAAGAAAGAAAACAAAGAATAATGACTGGCGGAGGCAGTGTGCAATTAAAAAATCCGACAGATGCCAATTATGACTTGGTTCTTTCAGTTATGAACTTAAAAACTGTTCAAGGGTTACCAAATGAATTTGACAGCGATGAGTACGTCTTGCCAGAAACCGTTCCTTCAGAAAACTCAAATACCACAAAACCATAACGAACAGATTGTTTCGATGATCCAAAAACTAAACATGCAGATGTTGTAGAGGAACATTTTATAACTTTTGATAATTTTGACGTATGTATTGGTATTGAATTTAATCCTATACACAATGCATTTACATCCGGTTTTAGGATGTAGAAATGCAGAACAGTCGATGATCAAAATTCTTCAAATATTTTAAAAGACGTTCAGTAAGATAAAATCTTAATACGTAGCCGTTAGTAATTGATTTTTTAATTTAGAAAATTTATTTATTGTAGAACAATGAAGAAAATATTGATCAACGCTACCACACAATAGAAAAACACAAAGCTAACGATCTCAGAACTCCATTGTCGCATTCATTAAAAAAAGTGATTTTACTTTCGAGTATTAAATAACTACTACAGTAAATCATATGTTTCTATTTACAGGTAACTCAAAAGCCACGCCGATTGTGCACACAAATAAAAGCATTGGCATCTTCATCAATCGCAGAAAAATATGACAAATTGTTAGAACATCGCATAGCTTTGGGAAATTTACAAAGAAATCAACTCGAGTCGCAAATTCATTGGGACAGAGTTAAACAGGGTGTTTCGGAATAAGAGGCTGATTCTTAAGGGTGTCAATCCTTACGAGATTTTAAGAAGAAAAGTTCAAATAAACATATGTCCTAAACCTCTTAACTTTTGATCTACAAGGTGTTCAAGTTTTAAGAAAATAATTCTTCAAAGAGTACGAGACTCAATGAGGAAAAGAGCTGAAGCATGCATACTTGCAGGTGGTGGCCAATTTCAACAGCTAATCTAAATTATTTTCTTTTTCTTAGGTTATTTAATGTTAGTTCTTTTTATTTTAATGTTAAAATTATTATGTATTAAATAATCAATAATTATTTGCCAAATCTTTTTTTACGCGAAAACCGCTTGCCGGACGAAAAAAAAACAAGAAATCAAATTTACCTTAAAATGAATGGAAATTTTAACAATAATTTTTATTTAAAAAAAAAAGCAGTGGCGTACATAATATTTCTCTAAAAATATCTAGTCCTCATCCTGTACGGACGCCACTCAATAAAAAAATTTAAAATTTCTAAATCACTATCTCCTGGAGATAAACAATAAATATATAATTTTATGATAACAAAATAATCACCAAGTAATAATGAATTGTGAAATTAAGCTGTTGTTAAAAACTGTAGAGTCGTGCGTTGATCCTGGCCATCGCACAACCAAGTCCTGAATTTTCAAGTGTGCATCGCCTATTGCTTGAACATTTATAGAATAATAATTTTTGCGATTTCAATATATTTCAGCATCCTCGCTACTTATACAATCAAAATATATTGTGATACGCATAATAATTAGGAGAAAAATCATTCTTACCTGGTGAATGAATTTTGATATGCGTTCCATCAATAGAACACGAGGAAAAGCTGCAATATCATAGAAATCCCTTTGTAGTTTAATTCTCTCCTCTTCAGTTTCAGGCATTTTGATTTTAGTAATCGGGCGATAGCTTGTGATACTTGTACAATTATTCGTGAAACTGTTGATGTGTCCATTTTCATTTTACCGCCAATTTGAATGAGATGGCCGGATGATGCATAAAATCGCAAACAGGTCAACAATTGATTCATTGGTAAAACACTCTGATTGCTATAAGCTAATTTTTTTTTTTTTTGATCCTGCTTAACAAAGTGTAGCTTACATATCAGTTTGCTGCAAATGTCCTTCGATACGTTGATATATGTTCCAAACTGTAGGTCGAAGTAAACGATATCTTTTAAAAAAAGAAAGATCGGAAAGATCTTCATAATCATTACTACGCTGAAATATTAATCTTCTTAGAAAGCCATGTTCAATTATATCTAAAACATCCAAATCATCTTAGAACAGTTCATTTTCTACTTCCATCCCTAGTTGTTGATATCTATCAAAAGAATTTATACTACAAAATCAAGTGATCATCAAATCTACAACTTTAATACTTACGTTAAACAAAATTTATTTGAAATTAACTTCTTAGAACTTTAAACTCGCACAAAAATATGACAAACACAGATACCACAAATATTTTGGTAATAAATTAAAAATCACTGGGATTTGCGATGTTGCTGCAACTAAACGCTCATTGGCTAAGACGTATACAGGTGTAAACGTTAAATTTTTTAAAGATTATTTTAGGTTAAAGATTACTTATGTAAAAACACTGATATTGTTTTGCGGTGCAAACGGTCCTAAGACTACTACATGTACACTCATGAAATTTAAAACTTGGACACCACAATTTCTGTAAACAAAAGTTTGCACATTGTGAAGCGGGCTTAAGGGTATCATTTACATTTCTAACAGCAGGTAGTCTCAGCAGGGGTTATCTTATAGAAGGACTGTAGAATGAATCATTACACTAAGCACGTTTTAGAAAATAGGTAATTTACGTTGCTTACTTAATTTTTTCTTTAAAGAATATATTTGAAGGTATCGCTAATTAAACACCATAGCTCAATTAATTATCGAATCAAAATTTTGTTTAGGAAATGTTTACAAAATAAAATTACAAATAATTTTGTAATCTATTAAATCAAAAACTAAACATGGTTATTTGGGTTGACTGATTATTACTTATTTTTAAATAAATCTAACCTAATTATTGTAAGTTATTTAAAAAAATCATTAAACTCTCTATTCATAATATTTAGTCCTTACAAAATGTATATTTTATGACGTTTCATTTTTTTCTGTAGTTAATATAAAAGTGAAAATAAAAACTAAGGCAATTCTTATTGTCAACGTATATATTTAGTTTTTGACAAGAATTTATTACATAATTATAATTAAGATACCAAGTTATAGTTTAAAATTAAATGAAAACTTTTTTTTAAATAAAGGTATTACTATATAAATAAATATAAGAAATCAATAATGGGTGTGACCTCCATTATTATTGATACATTCTTGGAGGCGTCTGCTCATTGACGCTATCAAGGTATCAATATAATTAATATTAATCGTTTCCCATGCGGTATCAATGGCTGCAATTAGTGCATTACGGTTTACTGGTATAAAATTTGGCCCTTGTTGTCTTCGGATAACAGCAAGTATTCGAGCCCAAACATTTTCGATAATGTTAAAATCTGGGCTTTTGCTGGCCAGGGTAACAGCTCCAAGTTATTTGCTTGTATCCAGTTGCGCACAACCTGCGAAGTATAGGGTCATCATATCCCGATAGTTAATTATCGAATGTTCCAAGAAAATATGTGTAAATAGTAAATGGAATCTACTAACGTAACGTTAAGTCGTTAATTATAGTTACATAACTCTCCTTTCATAAGATATAGTTCATATTAATATGCTTATTGTAAAGCTTCGTACACACCTGAACAACAAACCGAGGAACAAACAGAACAACGAACCGAACGGCAATCGGAACATTAATTTGGACGGTGCTACGTACAAATTTTAGAACAGATTCGCAAGTCCTGATTGTTCCACGAACGGTTTGCTGCGTTCCCGCAACTTGTCGGTTTTTTCTCCGACATCAAAGAAAATGCGCGCAAATGCGTTTGCAGGTTTGGACGAATCTAAACAAAACGGCGAACAAACTTATGCGGGAGAATTAAATTATTTATTTTTGTCCTCCCTTTTGTGGGTTTGTTGTGTTTTAGGTAATATTATGGAGTTGACAGAAGAAAAATGTTTTAAATTAATCAGTGTTTAAGAATGCAAGAAAAATGATGTCCCTATTAGCATCATTTGGGCGGGAAATTTCCAAAATAAAAAAAAAGCGAGGTAAATTATAATTTTTACTCTTCTTTGTGCGTAAAAATTTGGTTGGCACTCATCTTCTTGTTTTCCGCAATTTTCTCTTCTCAATAATAAATATATATGAACTGAAAACTACTGAAAATAATTATGGAACAGCACAAACGTTCCGTTTGTTGTTCGGATTGTGGAAATCATAAAAGATCGTTTGTCGTTCTGTTTGACTTTCGGTTCGTTGTTATGTTTGTTGCTCGGTTTGTTGTTCAGGTGTGTACAAAGCTTTACAACTTAAGCAACAATTTTTTGGCAAATATAGATTAGTTAACTTAAAACCAAGAACGTGTATGTTATTGCTAAGAAATTATTAAGGAAAAAGCGCAATTGCAGTGTAAATATTTATAATTAGATATTTTCGAAAGTTTATAAGTCCTCTATTGTAATCTTAATACTTAAAGAAAATTCTGTCCATTAGTATTATAAGGAAATGGCTTTTACTTTATGAATAAGTTTCAATAACAATAGAATATCCTTGCTTGTTTAATTTACTTCCTTTGAGTCATATTGCTCTAAGGGTTGTTACATTGGTCATTAGAAGTATGTAATAAATAAACAATTACCTACTGTTTGAGAAGGGGTAGTGTGAACCAATAAATAAAGTAAGAAATGTAAATTCCATTTTAGTTTAAAATTTCAAGTGTTGTGGAAATGCCACCTCATCTCGGTGCTGATTTGAAAGCGCGGATTGTTTCGGAATTAGCGGCGGGCCGTAGCGTGCGTGAAATTTCACGTATGTTAGATATACCAAAAGCACCGTAGGGCATTACCGAGTAAAATGGAATCTTGAACACACTTTGGAAAGAGCCATCGGAAGTGGTAGACCTAAAGTATCTACACGTGCTCAAGATCTCGAGTTGTTTCATTACGTAACAGAACAACCATTTGCTACAAACTTCAGGGCTATAGCAGATACACATTTTCCCGGATGCCGTATAACTGCACAAAAAGATTAAAGGAGATGGGAATAAAGAAGTATAATGCTGCTGCGAAAGAAGTTCTCAGTGACGAAAATATGAGACGTCGTCTGGAATTTGCAAGGCGATATGTGAACGAACCTTTGGAATTTTGGAATCGAGTGATTTTTAGCAACGAAAAAACGTTCAATAGCCGCAACAATGGACCACTAAAAGTTTTTCTGTGAATGTGTGAATTGGGTTAGCGCGCGGGGTCCAGGAGTTTATTGGGTTATCGATGGACGTCTTGATTCTGCTGCGTATTTAGATATTTTGGAAATTATTATGAAACCTTCAGTCGAAGTGTTTTATCCAGACGAAGATTATATTTTCCAACAAGAAAGTATTCTTATTTCACTATACTTTCTCCAAAAAATAGTTCGGGATCTGTTGAATTAACATTTTCATAATGTATTTTGTTGTTAAAGGACAACGCCCCTATTCATACTTTGCGGGTTGTGCGCAATTGGATACGAGAAAATAACTTGGAGCTGTTACCCTGGCCAGCAAAAAGCCCAGATTTTAACATTATCGAAAATGTTTGGGCTCGAATACTTGCTGTTATCCGAAGACAACAAGGGCCAAATTTTATACCAGTAAACCGTAATGCACTAATTGCAGCCATTGATACCGCATGGGAAACGATTAATATTAATTATATTGATACCTTGATAGCGTCAATGAGCAGACGCCTCCAAGAATGTATCAATAATAATGGAGGTCACACCCATTATTGATTTCTTATATTTATTTATATAGTAATACCTTTATTTAAAAAAAAGTTTTCATTTAATTTTAAACTATAACTTGGTATCTTAATTATAATTATGTAATAAATTCTTGTCAAAAACTAAATATATACGTTGACAATAAGAATTGCCTTAGTTTTTATTTTCACTTTTTATATTAACTACAGAAAAAATGAAACGTCATAAAATATACATTTTGTAAGGACTAAATATTATGAATAGAGAGTTTAATGATTTTTTTTTAATAACTTACAATAATTAGTAGGTTAGATTTATTTAAAAATAAGTAATAATCAGTCAACCCAAATAACCATGTTTAGTTTTTGATTTAATTTAAAAGTTATTGCTTGTAGACGTTTTTTAAATCAAAATTATTTCTAATTTTATTTTGTAAACATTTCCTAAACAAAATTTTGATTCGATAATTAATCGAGCTATGGTGTTTAATTAGCGATACCTTCAAATATATTCTTTAAAGAAAAAATTAAGTAAGCAACGTAAATTACCTATTTTCTAAAACGTGCTTAGTGTAATGATTCATTCTACAGTCCTTCTATAATACTAGACTACCTGCTGTTAGAATTGTAAATGATACCCTTAAGCCCGCTTCACAATGTGCAAACTTTTGTTTACAGAAATTGTGGTGTCCAAGTTTTAAATTTCATGAGTGTACCTGTGGAACCTTTTGTTAAAATTAACGAAATTGCTTAATTCAATATCATATTCACATTTCCATTGTATGTTGTTATGTTCTTAATTTGTTTTTGTTGCTATCGACTTATGTTAGTTAAGCGGATGAGTTCAGATCACTAATAATAATAAAAATTACAATTCCTTAACAAAAGTTGCATGCACAATAATACCTAGTGTTACTCAGAAACGGCAACAAATTCGTTCTAAACTAAATAGAGATAAATTTAAAAAAGCTAAACGGATGTTATCCCTATAACCTCAAACAGTAAAAATGGTTTTAGAAATACCAACTGCTTTCCTCTTATAAATCTGGTTTGAATAGAATTTTTTTAAACTTGTGATATAAAAAAATAAGAAAATAACTAGTTACGAAAAAGTAGATGGTTTCAACAACTACTTTGATTATGAAAAATGTCACTTTACATGTCAAAGTTAGAAAAACCTTTTTATATAATGTTATACAAAATTAAAACTAAATTTGGATAGGCCTTATAATGATTTTTTTTAAATACGATGCTGCAACTTGTAACGGTTGTAGTTTACAAATAATAATAAAAGAAAACGACGGCTCTAGCAATACAACCTAGAGAGAAGAACAATACTATTTGTCTCGAAGTAGCGCACTAAATTCGTGGAAGATCCAGTATTTGTAGTAGTTAGCACAGCAGTGTCCGGCTTAGTCGGTGAGTTGAGAAGGTTCTTGAGGAACTGTAAAGAAATAGACTGCTGCCTAACAAGGCGCCACCTTCTGGGTAATAGAGAGAAATATAATCGACTAACAGGAATTCAACAGGTTTTACTAAAGGTTTAATACGCTAAAACAAACACAAATCACAGAGACAAATAGACAATTAAATGTGGCAAATAAAATTTACAGTACTAGGAGAATATGTGAGAAGCAAGAGAGACTGTCGCTTAAAATTTACGGGCGTTAGCAACAATAATTTAATTAAAGCTTGCAATCAATGTGTCGATATTCAGTTAAGCTTTTGTGTGTTACACCTCAAATTAAAGTTAGCGTTCTAATTGAAGATTGGTTACTAAGGAAACTGGTTACTTATATGCTAGGGATTCAAACCGTTTAATGGCACATGTACGTGAGCTTCATACGCATAAATAGTGAATAGGTTTCTTAAACAGTAAACTTAGCTGTATTCTGTAGTATGCTGTTTTGAGAAGGAAAGTTCTTGCTAGCAACAGTATTTGACAGCTTCAAAAGATAGGTAGCCTCAGGATTTCTCTTAAGAGAAATATACGACAAAGAACGGAAGGCAGATATGTTCCCTCGAAGCAGTAAGTATCCAGCGTGAACGACTCCTCAGCCTGTTGAGTTTATCAGCCGTTGGCAGCTTAAATGTAGGCGAAACCGTGGTAGTCGTCAAGTTATATAGCGAAGGATTCTTAACTGGCCATTCCAGCACTCCCAGAAATTATCCAGATTGTAATACACAAGTAGAGTATGAGGTCAAGACACGTGCTAAAGCATACGTTGTAATTAGAATTAACACAACCACGAGACAACAAAAGAAATGGAAAAAAAGTACTTACGGCGAATGCGGTCGGTATTACATCTACACACTAATTTAACTTAAAATTATTGAAGCACACATTTATAATTTACGTGTAAAATTTTAGCTTTACGAAGTACGCCGAAAACGCCCAATAGAAGGAAGTAGCAAAATGTCCGCTTGTAATCTTAGAAACTTTTCGTGAATTAATTAATCCACCAATAAAAAAATCGCAATATGCGCGGCAAATTCAACTTTTGTAGTAAAGTGTTACGCACGACCCCCGTTTTTAAGAAGGCTCCAGACGTACGTTTTACTTATGCAAATAAACCCGTAACAAACTACAATCATTTTTAAAATAATAATACCTAAATAAAACTGTCACGCAGAAGCAGTATCAAAAGTTTCTTGTACATATCAAAAAATATTTTTTTCTATTTCGCAATTTCTATAGCTTTGTTTCCGTATTGTACACGATACGGAAATAGAAGCTCTTTCCGTACTGTTTTAAGGATTTTAAAAATTTTAGTGTATAATCAAATAATTTACGGTTTTTATTTTGACGTAAAAAAATTAAGTAAGGTTTTGTTTGGTTAGTTCTTATTAAGTAGATGTTAATATTCAAAGGAAATTTAATGTTAATTTATGAAACAAAACTTAACACAATATTTTTCCATCGACCGCGCATTTATGAGTTGTAAACAAAATTGATTTTAGTATGGCAACATACATATTGTCGTTTTATTTTCAATCAACTACAACATAAAAGTATAAATAAAAAATTGTCGTAATTTGTACCAAAGCAAATTTTAATAATAACAAATCGACATTAATCTACAATTGTAATAAATCTTGAATTTGTTCACAGTGATTTTTAAGACATTTTTGTACTGTTTGCAACATTTCAATGATAGCGTTTAATAACATGTTAAGGGTGTTCAGCTCATCTATTTTACAAACTATTATCTTAAGCAGTTCTTCAATATTATTTACTTATTGTTCAAAAGTTAGATTCTTTAAGTAAGGCAGTAAGAAACAATCAAAATTATAAAAAGTAAACATTTCGACTCCTGAAAAGAGCTTTTTGAGGTGTAGCGGAACCACTTTAACAAAATGTTTTTTGTAAACTCTACATGCACATGTTTGTGAAATTATAGAACAGTAAATGTAAAACACAAAATTCATCGATAAGGAGTCTTAAGCAAATATGTCCTTGATAGAAGTGTTGCAAAGCCATTGACAGTATTGAATATGTGCAGGATAATTGTCTCAATAAGTTGGTAAACTGCTTGCACACAGTAAGGATATAAATATCTTTCTTCGGTATGATGCGACAAGTCATTATATAAAGTTCAACTTGTTCGAGATGTGCTTAAGTTACATCCATGATATATCAAACATTGTCAAATATTTCTGATGTTGTCTTTGAAGGTGGACCATTATATTGATTATGCACCAATCCGTTCCCACAAAAAAAATTTAGTCTTCTTGTTTTACTGTGATGAAAACTATTTTATTTCAACAAAACTATCGAAATTGAGTAATTTAATTCTCCATTAACTTAGTGAGCTTATATTAAAATACTGTTGGCAATAAAACAAACGAAATAATTAAAGGCCAAGCTCTCACAAAAAAGTAGAAACGATGAAGTTAGGTTATAAATTTGTGGTAATTTCACAAAAAGGTGCGTTCACAATAGCATTTCTTCTCTAGAATTATTAGAGTATATAATTTTATTAAAATTACAAAGTACGGTCGGCGGAAAAGTTTTGTAACTAACTCGTGAATTAAACGACGCCGGCGATTAAAAATCTCAACACATTATTTTGAAGATAGCAAACTTTCAACAGCATTTGTTGCTAACTTTATTAGAATATCAACTACTCTACCAACATAACTTTAAACCAAAAAAAACACTAGATCAAATATTAACATTTATTTCTTGAAGCATTTGAAGTAAATTTTTGCAAAATAAACAAAAATAGTATAAAAATACGTGCCACAACTACTTTTGTCGATTCGCAATTGCAGACGACGAAGGAGGTCTGAAACTTGTCTTCGTGACAAAAGTGTTGTTGTAACACCTGTTTTTCGATATACTATTTAATTTCAAACCTTTAACTTATTAAGTCGTTTATCTGATAAATCACCGAAACGTTAATTAAAGTTTAGGAAACCTAATTGATAATTAACTTGCAAAAAACAATTTTTTTATTCAATGAGATGTAATCATGGGAACCATTTTATTAAAAGTATGGTAGAACCAATGTAAATATGCAATTGCGTCATCACTAATGTCGCAATTTTTAAAGTTGCAACCAACTTACACAACGATTTTCAACATCTTTGAATGTTAAATAGAAATTGTTTTTGCTCTACGATATACAAAATGTATATGTATACAAGGTGCAGCAGATAAAGCGTTAGTTAGATGGATCTCAACAACTAAACTTAACTGAAAATTGAAGATTGACATGGAGTAGTTTTGAAAGGTAAACTACAAGGTTAAATCAAAGAAAAACGGGAAAAAAGTAGGAGGTAAATGTAGATGACACGTAATTATCCAATGCTCGTCATGTTCGCTCGTGTTTGTTTTTGAGTTTACTTTGAGATGAGTAAACAACAGGTACATCTTAGGCCCGGTTTTTCAATCGCTGGTTAACCTGAAGGTAAAGTTAACCTGCAACCCATGGTTAAATTTCGGTAAATTTCCGGCAATGTATTTCAATCAATTTAAAAGCTATGGTAACGAAACCTGTGGTTAGTGTTTTGTGTTGTACTATTGGTTATACTGCGTGTCGATCATTTGACCTAATTCGGAGACTTTGACCTACTGGCCGTTAATTTGGCGGTATTTTTCGCGATGGATAAGAAACGATCCTCAATTTTACACACGAGGAACAACAACTTTTAGTTGGTTTAGTCGAAAATATAAAAATATTGTTGAATGTAAGAAAAGTGGTGCTTTAACGTGGAAGCAGAAAGAACAATGTTGGCTTCAAATACAAAGAGAATTCAACGCATCGAACGGAAGTTTTCGACCAGTCAAGAATTTAAAAGAAAAATATTTAAATTTAAAGAAGCAAACGAAAAAGAAATTTTCATTAGAAAAACAATCTGTGAAAAAACAGGTGGAGGTGAAGGAGAATCCTTCCATATTACCGACATAGATGAAACAATAAAAGGCATTTTAAATGAACAAATCACAGGCCTGGAAAATGCTTATGATAGCGATATGATTGTTAAAGGTGAGTTTGATGCACTGCTTATTGTACATTATATGAATGTGTGTATTCGATTTTACAGGACCACCAAATGGAAATGAATTGGAGATGATCGACATTGAAAGTGAGTACAT
The DNA here is from genome assembly GCA_030710515.1 of Abscondita cerata. NCBI lineage: Eukaryota > Metazoa > Arthropoda > Insecta > Coleoptera > Lampyridae > Abscondita > Abscondita cerata. The sequence continues at coordinate 66,554 of JALBCR010000329.1, forward strand.
TTATGACAATAACTGATATTAAAAATAAATCGAATTATATTTGTAGATATTCCAATTACTTTTGTAAGCGATTTCTGTAGACAAACCCGCACCCAGGCCCATCACAACCAGGGTCATCGAGATCAGACCCCCATCACCATCCAGTCCCATTTCACTGCCAGGCATTAATAAAGATACACAAAGTTGGGAAGAGTATTCTTCAACCGACTTGAAGAAAACACCAGCAAAAAAGTTGCGGACCCGCATATTACAAAATAAACAAAAAATTAACAAAAGATACATTAACAATAATCACGAATTAATTCAAAGTAAGTTACAATTTGTAAATCTTCAAAAGAAAATTTTTGGAGGAGCATAACCTCCGAATGATTTTATTAAGAAAACAAATTGAAAATGAAGATTTAAAAAAAGACTACGAGAAGGCAACTTTCAAATAATCTGTAAATATGTTGTAATCTTTTTTTTTATTGTAAATAGAAAACCAACATGAAATTAATTGTATATTTTATGCATTTCTTAACCTAGCAAAATAATTATTTATTAGATTGGTTCGTACAGCATTGTATTGTTCAACTGGGTTCACATTGTGTATGTTATGTCCAACATTATTTACTACTTCGATGGCAGCTTCTTGTTCGACATTCACTGCTGGTACTTCTTCATTCTCATCACAAGCGATGTTGTGTAATACAGCAGTTGCTGTGATCAGAGCTTGGACTGTATCCAAATGAAGCCTCAAACCTAAAGCCAACGCAGGAAATCGACGTTTCCAGGCTCCATATGAACGCTCTACAACGTTTCGTGTTCGAATTTGTGATTCATTGTATAAATACTCTGCTTCATGGTGTGTATTTCTCAAAGGGGTCATCAAATAAGGTTTAATAGGATATCCACTATCTCCCACAAGAACATTTCCGCCAAAACCTCCATTTTCAAAATTCATACATATGACGGAATTTCTAAATATGTGTGAGTCATGAGATGACCCTGGCCATCGTGTTACAATGTCTCGAATTTTTAAATCAGGATCTGCAATTGTTTGGACATTCAATGAAAAAATTGTTTTCTGTTGCGAAATATTTCTGCATTATTCCCACCAGGTGACTGTATTCGCACATGACTGCAGTCAATCGCTCCGATACATCGAGGAAATCTCGCAATGTTAAAAATTTTTGTCTCACTGTTTCGATCTCATCATTTTGAGGCATTGCTACATAACGTGGTCTGAGAGCAGCAATTGCTCGACTGACACGTCGGACCGTTTTACTTGCTGTAGATTTGTGAACTCCAGAAAAATCGCCAACAGTGACAAGGAAGGAGCCTGTGGCATAAAATCTTAATGCTAACAGCAACTGATTTTCAGGTGATAAACAGTCATTCCTCCTGGTCGGATATGAAATTGTATCTTCAATTTCCCCTACTATATTTTGCACAGTAATTTTGATAAACGGAAACGATTAAAAAATCTTGTTCATCCCATTCCTCAAAATGGTCAGTTCTATGCCTAATTGTCTTCGGCCGTCTTACTTCCTCATCACTACTAAATGCGTTCACATTATAAAATTCCATGTTATTCATTGAAATAAATAAAATAAACACTCAAATCACAGTCAAGAGAAAATCACAGTATTGTAGACTACAATGGTGCAAGATACTAATTTAAGTAAAAAAATTGACTTAAGTGTTTGACATTGACGTTACAGTTGCATTCCAATGGTAATCATGTTACTTTTACTTTACCACAAGGCAAAGCTAAGGTAACTCAAACCAACACTTAACCAGCAGTCAATCAGATAACCTACAATTGAAATACACTTATTTTGTTGTAACCTCTGGTTTTCAACAAACTAACAGTTAACCAGCGATTGAAAAACCGGGCCTTAGTGTTGCGCAACAGAGTATTATTAAATTTTTAATTAATGAGGGTGTGCAACCCTCGGAAATTTTCCGTAGACTTGAGGCTTAGTTCATAGATATGTACCCAGTTGTATGATTGGTACAACAAATTTTTGGAAAGAAGAGAACGGTTTAAAAATGAGTTTCCTCGGCGTCCTTGCACCAGTTTTACCCATGAAAACATCTCTATACAGCAAACCTAACGCGCGAGAAACTAGGGGCAATGTGTTGAACACCTTTGAATACCCTTTATATAGTCCAAATTTATCTTCCTGTAATGTTTGGACCCTTCAAAGAATCTCAAAGAAGACAAAGGTTTGGCAGTAATGATACTGTACAGGCTTTTTTGCGCAATTGACTTCATACAAAATCTCGATCTTTTTATGAGAACACGATAAATAAATTGGTTATCCGTTGGGAAAAATGTGTATCCGAACAAGGAGATTAGTAAAATACTAATATTCCTGTTTATATTTGATTTGCCCTCGTATTTATTAAAAATATTACTATTACGTTATTTTGGACAAATTTTGTTAATAATTCCCTATGTCTATCTTGAACAGTTTTTGAGTTATAATTTTCGGTAATTACACTTTGACCATTTATCTTTACTCTAAATTATTGTTTTCAATAGTAGCCTATAAAATTAACAGTTGTTGACAGATAAAGACAGTTTGTAATTGATTTTCTTCGAAACTAATTGAAAAATCTTTAATATCTAGTTTAAAACAAAAATTAGTATCAGAAAATGATCAAAGTGGAATTACCGGAAATTTACATAAGATAGATATAGATAAACCTAATACAAATAGATAGTGTACTTCCAAAATAATAAATCATATACAGGGTGTTCCATTTGAAAAAAGAAGGTATTGTGACTTTTTAATATGACGACTTTACTCCCATTTCTAATACATCCTGTACAATAAAAATAACAATTTAGCATTTACAGAATTATATTGTGTACAGTTTCTCAAATATGTACGTTATTATCGAAATCTCATTAGACGATATTTGTTCTACATAGAGAAAAAGTAAAGTTTAGATTAAGAAAAAATTATAACTCAAAAACAATTGAAGTTAGACATTGGGAATTATTAAACTTGTTCAGAATATCGTTCAGATTCAGAATATTAAGAAATATACAATACTACAGGATTTAGAGACAAATGAACTATTGGACTTCATCAAACAGAAAGAGTTAAACTGGTGGGAATACATGGAAAGGACAAGAACAGAACAGTAAAGTGAGTACGGAAATTAAAAATAATGGAAAACGAAAAGAGGAAGGCCAAAGAAAACATGGGATGGAGTAATAAGCAAAACATTAAAGAGACGGAGGAAAACAATAAAAGAAGCAGAAACTCTACCACCGGATAAAAAAGAACTTTAAAACTTTACACAAAATATGGTAGAAGATAAACTACTATATTTATACACAGAATGTCCCATTTAAAATATTAAATTTATAACATGTTTCTTGTATAAGCGAAAGTGGCTTATGCTAATATTATTAATAAATAGTTTACCCTTTTAAACCCCTTCAAGTCAATCTTCAACTTTCAGCTACGTTTAGTTATCGAGATTAGTCCGCTTTAATTTCTGCAGCTTGTATATATTTTTATAAATCGTTTAAATAATAAATATTAATAAGTGTAACGTAAAGCAATATCTTTTTTTACAAACAAAATAAATAGAATGGATTCTTTTATATTTCTTAGGTTAGAATGAAACACGTGTTCATAGCGAGATTGCTAAGTTATTTGTTTAGTATAACATAACTCTGAACCATTGTGTCATCCAAACCGCAATTATCAGTTTCTTTTATTTATAACTAAACTTCGTGTTTAGTTTTGGTTTATCTGCGTTTCTTATTTAGTTTGACGGGGCCAACACCACTTGCAGAGCAGTCAAAATAATTTGTTTGTTAACTGCAACAAAACCGAGATAAAGTTTTTTTATTTAAATTGTTTTTTATAGGTAAATATTTTTATTTATACCGTAATTGGTAATCTAAAAGCAAATTATTTTAGCAAGTTGGAGCGCCCACACACAACTGCGATGCGATGCGATACGACGCCGCAACGCAGGAACTTGCGATGCAAATTGCTGCGATACAATTTTGTATCAAAACAAAACGTTGGTTCAGGTGACCATACCTTCAACGGTAGTCAGCCGTATTGGACGTGCTTTTAGGAATAGTGACAAGGATCAATTCATCTTCAATTAAAGATATGAAATAATCCACGTCATATTCCGCCATTTTCCACGCAATGGCGGCTGCGCCGGCGTCTTTTCCCTACGTTGTCTCAGAGCGGACTTACGTGGCGTCAACAAGTGGGAAGTGCAAATCAGATCGGATATTCTTGCGGTGCATTCGTGTGAGCTCGCAGATATTTGCGATGCATTATGAATTCACAGTTATGGATGGGAGCGTAAGAAGAAGGTTAGTTAAAGCTAAAATTTTTTTGGAAGATTAAATTTCATGTACTATTTCAGATGCATTATAATTCACACAGGTTAAAAGAACAGCATTTCTCCTGAAGTATTATTAATCTCTTCCTCCTACACAAAAAGTCCAAATTACCATATACAGATGTACCAAACAAATTATTTAAAATGATTAGATCATGAATTATTGAAAATCTTGAAAATCTAGAAAAACAAAAATCAACAAAAAATATCAAAAAATGAAGGATTTCACAAATAAGAAATAAATACCAAAACAAAATAAGAGCAAAAACTAGAATTCTACGATAGAGAAAAAAAGAGCAACAGAACCACATATGAAATGTAGAGGAAAGATAGCAGATACTAAAGGCTACAATTATAGAAGCCGCAAAGGAAGTATGTGTAGAAAAAAATAGAACCCAAACAGACAAAATCAAATAGTGGATTGACACTATAAAGAACCAAATAAGAGAAAAGAAGCCCTGGAAAATGTACCTAAGTACCGGCAACGATCTAGAAAAAAGGAACTATATCACGAAAAGGAACGAAGCAAAAGAAAAGGTTAAAAAAGCAAAAACTAAAGCATGAGAAGAATTCGGTAAAAAAATAGAAGAGAAATTCAGAGACAACCAGGGCAATAAAAAATAATTTTTGACGACAGTTAAAAGGCTGAGAGATAAATAAGGCAAACAAATGTAGTGCATAAAAAATGAAAATAAGCAATTAATATCGTAGCAAGATAAAATACTACAAACATGGAGAACTTATTACGATAAATAGTTCAAAAAAAATGTAGCAATACGTAAAAGAACGAGAAACTCAAAGAATATAAAAAAGTACAAGCAAACCAAGGAGAAGGACAAGGGGAAATAAGTAAAGCAAAAGTACGAGAAGCAATTATAAGAATCAAACTAGGAAATACAGCTGGAAGAGATAATATAAGCCCCAAAATGATAAAGTATCAAGGAACCAGATTTGAAAATTGGATTAGGAAAGTATGCCAACAAATATGAAATGGAGAAGATGTACTTAGGGACTGGAAAAAAAAATATAATAGTACAACTCCATAAACGAACAACTGTGATAACTATCAAGTAATAAGCCTCTCTTTATGCATATAAAAAATGTATACTAGGATAATACATGTAAGATTCAGACAGTACCGGGTGGTCCAAATTGCTTGTCAGAATAGGACATTTCGGTAACCATAAGAGGTAGGTTATAACCGCCGTTTAGAATTTTGTCGATGGTTTTTAGAAAAACAACAACACGATGAATCTTTTGCTAGAAATATTATATTGACAGACGAAGCGCACATTAGTAGCGTAGGCATTTTTAATAGAAATAACGCGCTCTGGTGGTCCGATACGAACCCTCACCAAATTGTCAACCATCAAATTGAACAAGGGAGATACGGTTTTAACGTATGGTGTGCTATTATGAACAATCGTATGATTGCATATCACATTTACCACGAAAACTTGAACGCTGAACGATACCTACAGATTTTACAACAACACATTGAAGAAATTATCGACAATATGCCATTACAACAAAGAAGAAATATATTTTATCAACATGACGAAGCACTTGCACACAAAGCTCAAATTATAACAAATTTATTAAATAATAATTTTGGAAATAGTTGGCTTGGAGCAAATGGGCCTCAAAGTGGCCAGCAAGATCCCTCGATTTGACGCCGCTTGATTTTTTTCTTTGGGGGTATGTAAAGGATAATTTGTATAAGATTTTTAGTTCTTTTATTGGTATTTTATAAGGAATTGTGTTTAATAAACAGTCATCAAATACGTTTCTTTAATAAATTCACACGTGTGTTAATCGTTTACACAGTTACATAGTAAATGGTTGAGATACATTTTATTTTATTTGCTTTATTTAGGATGGAAAAAACGATTAACATAATAATAACATAAGAATAAATGTATACTCTGATAGTAGAACCAACTGTTAATTGCAATTGTTCTTATCATAGCCATCTAAATGATAATTTTTACATTAAAAATGCAAATAATTAGTTTATTTTAATTTTGATAAATAAATAATAAATTTAGCTCCCATAAAATATACATTTTTGAAAAGAGGAAAAAACACTCTCTCTAACTTTGTCATTGCCTACTACGATTTACATTTTAAAAAAATCAATTTTATGCTGTAGGCCAGAAATAAAGGCATAAACTAAAAATTTGAATTGAGTAATCGATTCTACTGATAAAAGTGCCTTAACAATGTAAAAGCGGTTTCTTCGTATCTTTAAAGGCAACCGAGTTAGGAAGTTTTAGCTAGAAATAAAAAAACTCAAGTTTTGGCTATAAAACATAAACAAAAAAGATAAACAATTTTTGTTTTCACCACTAAACATTTCTCAAAAAAAGAGATCGAGACTTGGCCACTCGTTTTCTTCTACCTCTTATGGTTACCGAAATGTCCTATTTTGACAAGCAATTTAGACCACCCGGTACATAAAAGATAAGTTGCAAGAAGAACAATCAGTATGTAGACAGAATAGACAAACCCAGGATCACATATACATTAAGAACAACAATAGAAAAAAAAATAAAAGAACAAAAGCAACTTTAACGCGCATTCATAAATCTAGAAGCAGCTTTTAACACAGCTCCGAAATCAACACTATGGAAGGCAATGAAAAGTAACAAGAATCCATAAACCACTTTCAGATGCTACAAAGAGACTTTGTGCAAGGACGAGGGAAATAGTAAGGATAAGTGTCCAAAAGCTTTAATATGGAAAGAGAAATCAAGCTGGCTCCGACACCGTAGGGTGAAACGGATAATAAAAAGAAGAAAATCGATTTCTGTTTGTTGATGCAACGTAACCACCGTTTGGTAGATATGAAATGATTACAACATTAACTTGGAAAAAATTTTGTTTTTCCTCAATTACAGAAATAATACAAACATTTGTAAAATTCAAATTGATTAAGGACAGGGTACCGGTTAATTAAATTATTTTTTCTTGCAACAATATTGGGTTGACAAAGGGGTAAATTTTACTTTTGTTTTAGTGTTAGGCGCCAACCACTTTATCAACCAATTTAATTTTAAGCTTTTTCTCTCAAGAGTTACTTTTTTAGCGGGAAACAAAAGTGTTTTCACATGCACGTGTTTTTGTACAACTACTATCCCAAATAACTTCTGTCACTAAATTTTGATTTATTTGTCTTATTCCCTTCATTATAACACCTTCTCGGCTCAACAATAATTTATTTTTAATTAACACTGTTTAGAAATTTATTTACAAAACTTTGACAAATAATAAGTTTGGCAACGTGAACAATTTTCACGTGCCCGCATTACGCGCAAGTTTGATTTTGTGCACGTTGTTTATTTACAGGAATTCTTAACCTAATTGAACTACAACTACTTTACAAACTTATTCTTACTTAATCTAAATCCACCTGGTTATAACGCCAACTTCGACGGGGAGTAATTTTTTTGTATTGGATGCTTCCAATGTTCCTTTACTTTTTTTCAGGTTTCTCCTACGTCGTCCAGATTTTGCGCAGCCTCGACCGTTCATTCACCTTGGGCTCACAGATCTTTTCCTTCCGGATCACTTTCACTGGTGAGTATTTACTTTCCCCGTTTATTTTGTTTAGTTGTATTTACTGTACTCCTTCAACTTCTCACTTCGTTTTGCACTTAGCACTTTTATTAATTTTTAATTGTTTTATCGTGACGTCATCTATTTAACTTTTGCGGTATTTTTCTTTGCAACGATGTACGCCTTTACGCTGTGATTTTTGGACTCCCCGGGCCTCTTTTGCGCACCTCTATTTATTACTTCCGGATCCATGGCCAACTTGTTTATCAATTTATTCAAATAAATCCGTTACGCCGCGTCGGTTTTTGTGCTGTCATCTACCGGATGTTTATCTAAACCCTAAGATTTTCTGCAGTTTTCTTTAATTTTTATAATTAATTTTCTTAATTATTTGTTAATTACTGCCATTCTTCTTCTGTTTTTCTGCCCTTCCTTCCTTGTCTTTCTTTTCTTGAAAGAGTATTGCGCCGCTTTGAAATTTGTCTTTAAATTTTGTTTAGGTTCATAACCCAACTTTTTATAATTAACTTTGTTTAAACCACGCATTTTCACCTTTTACGTCCTTGTTTATGTTTTACATTGTTTATCACTCACTTTTATTTATCACACTTTGTCCCTTTTATCACTCTCACCTCACATTTTGTGTCCTGGCAAATGACCTTGATCTATTATTTCTACCTTAATTACACAACTAATACCAAATTTTATACAGGTTTTCTTTGACTGGGAAGATTACTGATGCTGCGGGACACGTAACAATGATTGAAAATCATCATTACCTAGGATCTACTATCCAATTTCTAGCAGGATTCAATGATCTTTCCGAACATAGCCGATTTACAAAGAATATGGAATTTTTGCCTTAAATGGGGTTTTAATCAAACTGGAATGGCATTTTAAGGATTTTTTGAGGATTATGGAATTGGCTCAAATGCAATAACATCGCAATATACTTACTATTAAATGTAAATACTGTTCAGATGACCCAAGACTTAAAGATGCAATAATAATCAAAAGCCAGCTGTTAAAAGTGTTTCTTGTTTTAGGTGTTACCCTGCCCTTAAGCAATAAGTGCTTATAATTCATTTGACAACAATGTACGTTACGTCTATGATGACTTCAGACTTCATACTTAAAATAGTTATACCATAAAAGTAATAAAATTTTATTGTTAGAAAAGTTAGTAAATTACATCAAAAAAAATTCAAAAATGTTATCGATTTTCAGAAATAAATTATCATTCCTCCGTCAATAAATTTAGTTAGAAGAAAGTGATCTATAAAAATGGAGAGTTTGATGTTTTTGGTCTAACCAAAGGAATTGTGAAAATGATCGACAATTTTCACTAGTGGTCATAATCGACAATTTTTAATACAAGACACAAACCATTTAACATTGATTTTTGATTAAAAGTGCAATTATTAAGTGAAAAATTTCTTAATTGTTTAAAAAAAGTTTTAGAGACTTGAATACTACATCCATTGAAAACTGGTTCTATTTGTAATTGTACTGAAATTGTGATTAATTTCATGAGAACAACATCGAACTGTGGATACGATTAAAAGGAATTTGAATTACTGTGACTAGTAATCTTTATCAATTCTTGTTCACCAATGCTTGCTCTGTCGACTAATCTTATGAGTAATTGCAGACTAATATTTCAATCAACGTTACCGATTTTTTCTTTGCCACGTCCAATCCAGCACCTTCGCAGCAGCTTTAATACTAAATACCAAATTTTGTACCAACAATTTAAAAGTTTTCTTAAAGTATCTTAAAAGTTACACTACAATTTACCTAATATTTGGCATGAGGCACTTGCTATCGGATTGTATACATTCCTTCTGGGCTATTTATAATCACGAAAACTATTAAACTGTCCGCACACACAAGCTTAATACTTTTGATATTTATCAGAATTGTGTTTTTGATGTCTTGATCTTCATAATAACGTTACCATCGTTATGAAGATCAAGATCAAGATCAATAAAATTTGGCAAAAATACAACTTCATGAAAAATATTTCACAATTTTTTTTTATACAGTAAAAATTACTTTAATTTTTTTGTCTTTTCCAATCCTCCTCTCTACCAACGCCTTTATCCAACTCACTCCTTTTCCTTTCTCCCTAAATAATACCTCATCGTCCTTTTCTTCCTCCCTTAATTTCCCGCACTCTTCTCTTAGATGACTGATATTTTCTCATCTCTCTCCACACAACCTACATCGCCTCTTGTCATCTTCTATTTAATATTTGTTCTTGTTCTCCTCATTACCACACCTAAACCTTGCTATTATTTTTTTCTTTTAAACTTTTTTCTTCTAAAATATATCTTGGTAATTCTTCTGTTACTAATCTAATATTTTTTTGTCGTATCAGCTTTCTCTTATTTTTGTTCTTCTTTCTTGTATCTGTCTGTCTCCATCTCGTATTCTTATTTCCTCTTCTATACTTCTTCCTTATTCTCTTATTCTTTCTACTTCTTCCCTTGCATATCCTGCCCTATCGTAGTATTGCTCCTCTCATCCTGTCCGTGTTCTATCTTTATTAATATTCTTACTTGTCCATTTATCTTATTATCCATTGATTCCTTTCTAATCACCTCTCCATTTATAAGCATTCCTCCTTCTTTTCCTATTCTCGCATTGAAGTCTCCTCCTATAATTATTTTTCTTTTCTCTTCTTCACCTATCATCTCCTCTATATCTTTCTTGGTTTTTTCTATTTCTTTTTTGTATACCGTTACTATTTCATATTTTTCCCCTCTTTCAGTTTTTTTACTTCGTTTTATCATTTCATGCACATGTTTCCCTTCTACTTTTTTTTATTCCTCCATTCTTCTTTCACTCCAGTAATTATTCCCCTTTTGCTCTACCTTTTCTCTCCTCCTTTACTGCAAATTGTACTTTCCATTAATTTTGACACTCTTTACCATCTTTTTTCTCCATTGACATCGTTTCTTTCCATCTATGTTCCAACAATTTTATTTTTCCTTTCATTGACCCATATTTACCTCTTTCTTTGTGTTGATGTCTCTTATTTTTTATTCCCCTTCCTCACACATTATGCTTAGTTTTTTTATATCATTTTTTAATTTTTCCCTCTCTTTTACCCCATCTTCTTTCTTCACCATCTACCCACATTTTTATATACCCTAGCAGCACTCTTTTTCCCTTCCTTTTCTAACTCTTTAGCCTCAATCTTTATGTTTTCCTGTATATCTCTTTCTTTCGTTGTCATGTCATGATCTATATATATTTTTGTCTCTAACAGCTTTCTTTTTCATTCAAAATTCAGCTTCTATCTTTCCACTTTCTATTATTACTCTTTCCTTTCCATGTTGTCTATTTATTTTCTCCGTCTAACTTATTTTTTTTCTACATCTATTTTTCCATTTCCTTAAGTTTTAATTCTCATTGCTCATTTATTTTTACAATTTCTCGCCTTATTTGTTTAATGTCTTCTTTTGTTTTTTCTGAACTTGCTTTTATCGATCTTATTTCCTTTAACATTTTGTGACGAAGTTCTCTTATTTCAACTTCTTCCTGTGTACCTTTAGTTTTTGGTAATATTCCCGTGTTTTTATTTCTTCTAAACATATCATACATTTTATCGTGTGATCTTTTTTGTGCTTCTGACCCTGTTCCTTCCGATTCTGACATTCCTTAATTTTATTGTACTCTGTATATTATTTTATCCAATAATAAATACTATTTATGTATCATAATCACAATCGAACCACTTTTACTTCGCAAAAGCGTACGTTCTGTTATCAACTTTTCCTATGCTAACAGAGTTATTGTCACGTTGTTTATACGCCGCACGTGCGTAATAGAATGAATCATTATAACACGTTTTAGAAAATGTAATTTAGTTGCTACGTAATTTTATCACAACGCGTTATCTTTAGATCGCTAATAACACTAGCGTTTATCGATCATACTTCTGTATTGAACTGTTCACAAATAAACTCGAACTCACTTTAAAAACACGTCCTCACACCTTCGCTCAAAATCTAAACACCGAATCCTGGCTGGCTAAAGATTACCTTGTTGTTGTTGATGAATGATGCTTCTTTAAATTTATAAATCTTAAATTTGTCATCAATTTAGTACAAAAGAATTGACTTCTCACTGTAGTATGATCTTCGCTCACGACCATTTCATTCGATGTTGATATGACTGAGCCACATTCACCATAAGGTAACTTGATAAATGCGTTTTGCGTAGAAGTCTTGACTGGTTTGTGGTTTTTTTTTCGTGTTGGAAATCATACTTCTCCCCCCAATAGTTGGTTGAAAGATTTGACCACCGTAAAAAAAAAAAAAAAAAAACTTTTTTTTAATTTCCCAAAAATATAATTTTTTTTAAATTTAAAAAAAAAAAAAAAAAAAAAAAAAAAAAAAAAAAAAAAAAAAAAAAAAAAAAAAAAAAAAAAAAAAAAAAAAAAAAAAAAAACAAAAAAAATTTAGTTGTAACTTTTTTTTTAAATTTGCGTTTTATTGATTCTGATAAATCTTTTTTGACATATTAGATACTGAAGAGTGATTTGGGTAGTTCTTCGTTTGTTTTTCTTTTTTTTTTTTTTGAGAAAGTTGGTGAGGATTTTTTTTAAAATTGTTTTTTTTTTTTTTTTTTTTGTATTTTTTTTTTTGGTTGTTGTTTTGTTGTTCAATTGGTGTTAGGTTTGTACAAGCTTTACATAAAAACTATGTTGTGCGGATAACTATAAACACTTAGTTGTTGTAGATCCATTTCTAATGTTTTTGATTTCTTCTTGCAGTCCTTTCTTTCTGTGCGCTCTGTCGATTAGAGATTTCCACTACTACTATATTTGTTGTTATGAAATGGTTGGATGCAAATTTAACCTTAGATATAGACCAGTGTGTGACGGTTTCCTGTAAACGGTTGTCACACCCATTCTTGATTTCTTTGTTCTTGTTTACAAATTTTTTAAAAATCTTTTTCTACCGTGAATTTGATGGATGATTAGAAGTTGATCTTGATTTTGAATTATATATTTCTCTATGATCTGAGATTTAAAAAAAAAAAATAATAAAAAAAAAAATATTTAATTTTTTTTTTTTTTTTAAAAATTTTTTTTTTTAAATAAAAAATTTTTTTTTTTTTTTTTTTTAAATTTTTTTTAAAAAAAATTTTTTTTTTAAAAAAAAAAAAAATAAAGATTTTTTTTTTATATATTTTAAAATATATTTTTTAAAAAAAAAAAAAAAAAAAAAAAAAAAAATATATTTTTTTTAAAAAGTTTTTAAAAAAAAAATATTTTTTAAAATTTTTTTAAAAAAAAACCTTTATATAAAAATAATTGTTTTAAAAATATAAATAATATTTTTTATTTTTTTTTAAATTTTAAAATTTTTTTTTTAAAAGTGTGGTGTGTTAATATTTTAAATTTTTTTTGTGTGTTTTCTTCCTCTGTCGGTTGTTGTTGCGGGGGGGGTGCTGTTAACCTGTTTATGTAGATGTTGGCTACTACTAGTGATAAAGATTAACCTATTGAAAGCCCTTTGTCTTGAGCAAAGAATGTGTCTTTTATCCTTCTACTGGTAGCGTGGTTTTTCGTAGAGATTCTCATCTTCTTGGAGCATAGTTTGGATAATTCCTAATGCTTTAACAACTGGGACATGAGTACCAAGACTTTAAATGTCGAAGACCAACTCATCTCATGGTTGTAGTTCTATTGTCTTCAAAGAAATGTTTGAAATCTTTGACAAAAGATGAATTGTTGTTTCGTAGTGGTTCCACAACTGTTATTATTTACCTGATGACGATTGCAGATACTATGGTAATTGAAACGTTTATAATTATTTCTAGTATAAAAACAATAAAAATTCAGCAGGATGTTATTATTTCACATCAAACAACATTGTTTAATTCATTCAAACAAATTTGCTACTAGTTTATAAAGTTACTAACAAATAATCAGTTAATTCCGATTTTGAGGTACCAAGGCGACTAATGTACGTAAAATTATTTATTGACCTCGCTCACAACAAAGTGTAAACAAATACTAGCTGTAATAAGACAAATAATAGTCTGATTACATTTACAGATGAATAAACGCTTTGATTTAAATATTCTGCTCTATCTGAAGAAAAATATTGATCAAGAATTGGGTGTTTTTATTAACTTTGTATTTAAGAAAAATTATCCTTCATTGTTTAGTCATAAACGTAAAAGCAAACCCCAGTACCACAAAAAAATATACAATCTGTTCAGAATTAAATATTTTCATTTAAAAAATATCCAATATTATATAATTATTCTTTAAACGCTTTCCATTGGTAGTGACGTCAACACTCGTATAAATAGTGGTTTGTTTACGTTTTACGCTCTTTCAGTGGTCATCTTTGTGTTTATTGTATAATTGTATAACATCGGAAAGGTTTGTGGAAAGGCCTGTTTGAACAACCTACCGTTTTACATACGTTTATGGTAATAGACTTTATTAAAAATGACGAATGATTTAATTCCGCCGAGATTAGAGGTGCTAAAGCTACATAGCAAGTAATACCATTGTAATACATAATTTACATTAGGTTAACACTTTTTATTTCAAAATAAATTTGTGCTTCATATAATTACCAAAGGATGCCGTTAAGTTAAATTGGCAATGAAGGATATATTTGTACATTCAAAACAACAATATTAGGAGTAAAGGTACTCGTATAATATATTTTTATTAACTTACAGTATTTTTATACATTATTTACACCCGATACGACATGAAAACACTTTCACCAGTATGACAACATTAAGTACTAATGTAAAACGCCACTAATATACTATTTTATGTTATATATACAAGGAATGACGTCACAATATAGACGACCTTCTATTGAACTGTTTTAGAGCTAATTTTTAGTGTTTGAATTAAATACACATTTTAAAAACTATTCAACAATTTAAACAAATTGTTACAACTGGCGAACGTTTTTATGTGTATGGGTTTTAATTTTACATATTTTATAAGGAGTTGAAAAATACCGAATTGGAAACGTATCGTATTTCTTGAGGGCTAGAATGCAAGGTACAGAAAGATACTTTTTTCTTCAAGCGTGCTAAAATATGAATTTTACTATACCGCATTGAATATATAGAACGACTACATTATTTTACGGCGTACAATAATATTATTATTTTACGCTCAATTAGTAACTTAGTTTGCCGGTAGAGGTATTAGCACTTTTAAGCAGAAACGCCATTTAAAATTTAAACTTTTAAAAATGTCGCAAATTGAAGGAACTCCACCTAAAATAAAACAAATCGCCGATGCCTTAGTTGAAAATTTGATCCCCAACAAATCGCGCAAAATATATGATTTTGCTTACAATAAATTTTTGAAATGGGCGCAAGAAAATAATATAATCAATTACACAGAAAATGTTATGTTAGCGTATTTTTCCCATTTGGCGGAAACTATGAAAAGTTCGTCATTATGGGCACAATATTCTATGCTAAAGTGCCAATTAAATATTAAACATGACATAAACTTAAAAATTACGCAAAATTAATTTCCTTCTTGAAGCGCCAAGCTGATGGGTATCAACCAAAAAAACAAAAGTTTTCTCAAAAGAACATTTTAATAACTTTTACAAAATGCGCCAAACAATGAATATTTGGCCATGAAGGTAATTTCAAATATAACTTTTTCAATCGCTAAAGTAGATACTATTTTCTTAGATCGTATTAATATTCGGAGTTAGTGGGGCATGTCGTTGCGACGAACTAGTCAATTTAAGAATACAGGATATCGAAGACCTGGAACGTATAATACTAGTAAAAATTCCTAATACTAAAACGAATAAGTCACGGACATTTACCATAGTTGGAGATTTTTATTTAAATTTATGTAGACAATATATGACACTTCGACCTAATGACATCAACATAACAAGATTCTTTTAAAATACCAAAATGGTAGATGCCACCGTGTCGTTATGGGGATACATAAAATTTCAGGTATACCAAAACAAGTGGCAACTTTTTAAAACTACCTAATCCAGAGGATTACACTGGTCATACACTGCGACGAACCTCAGCTACATTGTTAGTTGACAATGGTGGAGACATTACCACTCTAAAAAGACACGGTGGATGGAAATCTAACAATGTAGCTGAGGGATACATCGAAGACTCCCTTTCAAACAAACGTGAAATTGCCAATAGAATATTAGGGTGCGATGAAGGTAACACATCTACCGTAACATCAGGTGATCTTAACAGGCCTAGTACTTCCACCGCAACATCGAGCATATCCCAGTCAAGTGAATATGAAATCCATCACGACTATAATGACGTCAATGTCAGTTCTAAAACAGCAAGTAGTGGATTAAATATTATTAACTCGACATTACAAAATTGTACCTTTAATATTACTATAAATAAGAAATAGGTATTTTTTCCACTATATAGTTACTACAAAAGAATGTTTGTTTTAAGTTTTCATCTGAAATAAGAGTTAATTATTATTATTGTTGTATTGTTAAATAATTATAGCTTTCTTTCTTACTCTACAAATTAATACAAAAATTTTCCTTTTACAAACCGTATTAATACACACAACAAAAATAATGTTGTTTGACAGTCATGTTTGACAGTTGTAAAGTTGAGTTAACGCTGTTGCCTATTCATTCTAAAACCACCTCAATTACTTCAAGAATTTGGTTTTTTACGCTTGAAGAAAAAATAGTATATGCTACACGGAGTCGAACGCCTTTTGTGTTTCGCAAAGTATTTTACGGCCTCAGCTGGCTTCGGCCGCAATACCTTCGCTCAACACAAAAAGAATGCGTTCTACTCCTAGTAGCATAATATACTATTCTTAAGCAAAGTAGATATCAAAATGGATGAACCGTCAAAACGATCTTTTCGTCTCTAAGTGAAACTTTTCGTCACTTAACAGATTGTCTTTAAAACGACACTTGCGAAATGAATCAAAGTTTGAATTTGAAATACGTTTAATTCCACTTTTAGCTTTTTGTTTCGAGATTAAATAAAAACTAGAATATAATACTTAACAATGCAACATGAGTTTAGTCATTGGTTACATAAATAGCTATTCTAAAAATGTTTTATTAGTTTTTTATTATAGTCGTGTGCTTGTTGGTATAGAATTTGCACCTTGCTAAAGCAAAGGTGTTCGAAAGATAATTGTTTTTATTCTATTTTCACGACGAGTTTACTTTAATAAAATTACGGAATGCGTGTTGTTAAGTTATAATCTTACTCCAACCGATAACTTTTAATATTTGTTCTTTTATACTTCCATACTCTTACCAACGGCACTTATTTCGCAGACGTTTTTGTAACTATTTACAACAAAATTTATAAACATAGAACGTAATATTGTTGATACTTTGGCGTCGGGTTTATTCTAATCCGCTTTCATGCAGCTGGTAAGTTTCATGTAAAAGCCAAACATTTACCTAGTCAAAATAAAGCATCGTTTACTTGGAGTGGATTTTTAAACTAAACCTTAATAAACTAAAGAAATAATGAACGTAATGGAAAACACGTTGAAAAGATAACTTTTTAAATTAAGTTATAAGCGTTAATTTTAAAATACAAAAAAAATCATTTACACTAAAACCCTGTTAAATTAGTTTAACCTAAAACAAAGGTAACATAAGGGGATATCTTAGAAAACTTGTTATTGCAAAATATTAAATATCAACAAATTTTATATTTAGCTCTAGTGTGTGTCGGTAACTTATGTGACATTTCGCCGTTAAATATAAAACAAAACCGCTAAAAACAAACATTTAAACAAGCTTAACTTTTTCTATACTTAAGACTAACACTGTTAAGTTATGTCTCTGAATCAACAGCTGTTTAAATTGCAACAATAAACTAGTACATTCGGTAACTTAAGTGACCTTAATAATCATACTTATTTGTTTATAGGACGTAGATTTTAGTTTTCTATTTTATTTTTTTACATACTAATGTTAAATTGCTAGCAAACTCACAATACAACTTACGCGTTAAGATTACACAAGCACTATTTCTTTTTAGACCAGTCCATCTTTCTAAATTAAAGAAACAAATGAAAACTTAAAATAAAATCAACTTTTAGTACTTTAATGATATTAATACAAATTTAATATCACACTTAAGATTATTGTTTAGTTGATTAAACACTAGTCACATTTGCATATGAAACATAGTTAAACAAATCCCATTACTTTGCTACCTTACATTATCGTCATACTTAAAAAAATTTAAACAAAAACAGATTTTCAATAAATAGGTGGGACCTTAATGTTTTAAAAGTTGTATGCGAACTACCCGTGCAGTTCAACGGTAATGAAATACGTCTATCCCAAAACAAAGGTAAGATAATCTACAAACTTCACTTTACACTTTCTATATTTCATTCAAACCGTTTTATTCTCATAAAACACTTCTTTACTCTGTCAGAATTTTAACACGAATTACGATTATTATTTATCCACTATATTAAAGAAAATAAGAAACGTCTGCGTACAAGTTCTAGGAAATATAATTTACCAAAAACTTTTTTTTTATATATTATGTTATCGTATGTAAGCTTGAATAAAGAACTTTAGAATATCTACATGTAATTAAAATTATATAGTCGGAAGTACTACTTACGGTCCTAGAAGGTTACTTACGGGAGAAGGAGATTTTAATTTGTCACAATTTGATAAGGTTAAGGGTTTTCGTTTCCGCTATCCAAAGTAGGTCATCACACAACGCGTTTTTTTAAATAATTTTTTAGTTATAGTGTTGGTACTTTATGTTAGAAAAGGTTTAATGCCTCTTTTTTATCTCTGAAGTTTTTTTTCTCGACTTTTTCCTTGGCCTCGGTCCTTGAACTACCTCCTCCACAATTAGTTTAAAGCACCTCGTAATACAAGTAACTAATATCGAGAACTAAAACAAGAATTTAGTTTTATTGGTCATTTATTTCAATAAAAGTTTTCAGAGAAATAGTGTACAGTGTGTACCTAAAACCGTTAGTAAATTGTAAAAAGTTGTTGGTTTTCTGAAGAAGTAATTTATTGTTAATTCGTTCCTTTTGCTTTAAGCGTAGACTGAATAAAGCAATCACGTATTTTAACAAAAGCCAAATATGCGGTTTGTTCTTCTGATTTAGAACAATTTTCAGGAATTGCAGATGTTAAAGATTCAGCAGTTTTTAAGTCAACTTCAAGTAGAAATTCAGTTACAGTTGGCCATATCAGCCGCATTTTGTTTAAATCTAACTCATCGTTTTTAATTATTTCAGTTCCACGAACAAAACAAAAATCGGACTTCACTAAATTTGTGTTGTTTTCTGCAGGTACGTAATTTATCAAATATTCTCTAACTTCAGCTAGTTTAAGATTGTTCTCAGCCATGCATCTGTATATATATTTGACAGTGTTTTCGATCACAGCAGAATTGTCGGCCTAATTTTATTATAATAAATGTTTATATATTAAATTAAATATTATATAATTTGAATAATAGATACCTCAATTGAAAGTCCAAGTAAAGCCCATATTATGAAACACTTGTACATTGCGTTGTGATACATTCTTTTGAATAAACGTAAGCTAACTCTTGGAATACCTGTGTTACCAATTAATACATGTCAATTATTCTCTAAATGTATTAATTTGAACTGCATATAAAACAGAAATAATTAGAATTAAATACATTAATTATAATAACAAACACTAAAAATAAAAATTATATACTAAATTGTAAATATAAAGTATTAAATTTTTTTGTGTGTATTGTTTCATTACTGTAATCCTGACTAGCAGATTACAGTTCGAGTGTATAAGATCACAGATAATGCTTACCTAACAAGTCTAATAATTATTTTTTTATTAACTGTGTATACTAGGACAAACAAACGTAAAATATTGCAATAAATGTTAGAATTGATCATTTTATATGTGAAACGTGCGAAAATATCATGGTCAAAATTGGTTATTTTTAATTGTACAAAGGAATAGAACTCTAAACTGCATTTTTTTTGGTGTTTTACCGTTAGTTATTCTTAATTGTCTTTTTCTAATTTGCATTAATAATACGTCAACTAACGTTTTGCAGTAGACGTCAATTATGGCCTAGAATATAATAGAATATATTTCTCAATAACACATACACAAAATCAAATTAATTTCTTTTCTTAAACTTACGTGTAATGAGAAAATAACCATCTAAGCAAAGCCTGTGCGGATGTTATTTCTTTACATATATTTTTGCTGAAATAACTATCACTAGTTTACAGATGTTCCAAATTAAATTTATTACATTTATTTTCTAATTAACTAAATAGAAATACTAATTAAAATGCGAGATATGATCATTGCTATTTTGCTATATCTCTATAATTATTATATAATAAAGATATTTATAAATCTATCAAAAAAAGTTATTTTCAATATCTTTAACACTAAATAAGTCGTTTCTCAAACGCTTACAAAATAAATATGATGTTATTTTAATCCTAATTGATTCTGGTAGCTTATTATACATTCTAGGTGCCAAAAAAATTAAATGATTCAGTAAAAAACGTGTTTCTCGGTTTAGGAACAAGAATATTATCAGGATTTTTTAGCTTTTTCTTATATTTAACATTATTATCATAATTTCTGCTTCTCAAATACACAATTTTTTAATACTTTATTTACATACACGTATCTTAATGGTAATATTTGGAATTGATAAAAAAGAGGAAAAGATGTTTCAGTTTTTTTTTATTCATAATAATTCTAATAAATCTTTTTTGATATATGTTCAATGATTTCAGAATGTACAACAAATTTTTTTTAATTTAATTATGTATAATTTATAATTTAATTCACTATATATTATAATGTAAATATTTTATGGATATATCCGTTGTTACTTGAAAGAATTTATTTGAACATTGACTTTCTATACCGTATGTCCCAGAGAGAACGCAACATAGGATTTTAATTAAGGCAAAATATAGAACGGATCTACTTGTGCTATGATATTTTTCACCGTCGCGATACGACGTGCGTTGTAAGTGTCAGTTGAAGTAAGAAAGAGAGAGCAGTTTGTGTGTGTGACGATTGTCATGTCTACCACAACTGTAATATTCCTTTTGACATTTCTCAACCTAAAAATTTATTATTTTGTTTTTTGCAAAAGTTCTAATTGTTTAGTCGCTTTGATGTGATCGCTTTCTCAAGTAAATTCTTTTACATAATTACGCATAATTATTTTCGTAAATTAATTTTAGGTTATAAACAAAAAGTACATTATAAAGAATATTAAGCTGATTTAAGATGCAGTTATATCAATATGATTAAAAGTGCCTATGAAAGTATAATTATGTAAACGGATTCAGGTCTCATTTTTATGCTGTACAGCATGTTAAGAACTTCACGATATAAGACCGATACTTGTGTAAAACACGATGAAAGAAGAACCAGGAGACGACAGTTTCATAAGCAAGGAATATTATTAATTTAGTACCTACCTAAAAGTAATTTAACTTGGAATATTATTTGCAAGAGTCGTACAAGGTAAATGTAGGTAAAACAAAAATGTTGTGATTATTTGAAAATGCCAAATAGTTAACAGCTGTGAATGTTTGAACATAAGTTTGAACTTACAAAAGAATAAGGTTTGTATTTTAAATTATTTTCTTTGTTTCATGTTCTAAATTTCTGATCATAAATTTAAATCTCTGCAAATGCACACATGAGATACACAATCGCCAAACCTTTGTAAAATGAATTTAAATTATGTTTATTAATAAAATTGATTTTCTTTGAAAGTCGTGTAAAATTTTTTTTTTTGTAATTTTTTGGTGTTCCTGAAAAAGACCGTTTGGTTTTTGGGTAGGTATGCAGAAGTGAAAGCTACATTTTATTTAAGCCAGCAACTGCTTATATTAAATGCTCGAACTGCTGTCCATTTACTGCTAAACAATGCCCTAATCGATTATAAAAATTGCGTTGCACATTAGAGATTACGTTTGCCGGAACATTAAAGTAAACTTCTACAATTCTGTCCTTTAATTACTCGACAGTGATGTGTGGTCGATCTGAATACACTTTAGAGGCAATGTATGACCATATAGACAAATCAGTTCTTGGTGGCCAAGCAATTTCACCACCTCTTCCAATTCAAGTTCTGGGCAACGCATCATTTAAGAGTCCTTTTACCAGATTAGCACTATGAGCTGGACACCCATCGTGCTGGTACCAAACAACAGTATCCTCTTCAGCAACTTCGTGCAATGCTGGTAGCACATGCTCAATTAATAGGTCACGGTACTTAACAGCAGTAAGTGTACCCTCAATAAAAAAAGGACCTATTACGGTATTGGACAGACCAAACATTTACTGAGTGAGGATTGGGTGTAAGCTGGTATAAACAGATGAGGGTTTTTTGTGCTCCAAAAACGGTAATTTTGAATGTTTGGGTGGTTCATTTAATGTAAAAGTGCATTCATCAGTAAAACACAGATTTTTAATAAAGTTATCGTCATTATTAGATTTTTCCATTAAAATTTCACAAAATTCTTGTCTTTTTTCAGCATCCGTTCTGAAAAGCTCTTGATGTTGATAATAATGGTAGGACTTATACTTGTGTTTCTTTAGTATTCAATGTACACGCAGTCAACACTTAGTTGTCGAACACTTATGATCGGATTATGCTGAACTGCTGCTAGTACATCAATCTCGTCGTTGTTGTTGTTAGGCCTGTCAAGCTGCACCAGCTTTGGCCGCTTGCGAACACTGCCAGTATTTTCAAGGTTTGAAATACTCGCATGACTGTACTAGCACTTGAAATCGGTCAATCTTGATAAAGTGCAGCAAATAATGCTGAACAGTTTCTATAGCTTTCACCACTGCATACCCATTTAACCATTTGAACTTTTTCAGCAGTTGTATACACACTCATTATTGCAGAAAGTTATAAAAGTAGCGTTAATAATTCAAATTTAAGTTGGTTGCTGCAACTTCAGAGCAATAAAAAGGACACATACCGACGTCGCATTGGTTGAAAATTTCAAAGCACTAGTAGATCCATTCTATATTTTGCCTTAATAAAAGTCCTATGTTGCGTTCTCCGTGAGACACACGGTATATAGACAGGGGATACATTTATATATTATATTCTTATTATCAAAAATCACTTCTCCTTTTAGGTAAAAATTAATAATTGCTTTTATATCCAGAAATAGTACGTAAGTCTACATTTTCTTTCTTGTCTTATAATTTTTTGTTTACTAAATGTTTTATTATGTACAGAATCCGCCAAAAAAAATGTATACACTCTTTGTCAGACTGTATTAGAATATTGATATTGTGAATTGTTTTGAATTACGATTATGTTATAGTATGGTCTTTACTTCAACAGATGACGAACAATTTCAGCGCGAAGTGCATTCGGAAGTGGTTTATCTACCAACAGGACGGGGCACCACCACACTACCACCTAGCCGTACGAGCTTTCCTGGATGACAATCTGCAGGAACAATTGATTGGACAAAAGGGGCTCTATTGAGTTTCCTTCACAGTTACCAGGACTTATATCTATGGACTTTTACTTATGGGGAACTGTGAAAGATCAAGTTTATCAACGTAAGACACGCACACTGGAGGAACTTTGCTAGGAGATCATAGCGACATGTGCAGCGATTCCCATTAAAACATTGACCGAAGTAACTGCAGCGACCGCTCGTCGTTTCGTTAGGTGTCTGGCCGCCAACGGTCAACATTTACAGTAACCATGAGCTGAACTGAAGACAGACTACATGTGTGACCAGTATTTAAATGTAAAACAAACAAATAATACATAGTTTTTATTCTTTAAAAAGTGTATACATTTTTTTGGCGGATTCTGTATATAATTTTAATTGTTCTCCGTATTTTGTTCAATCTTGTTTGCCAAATACTTTTATCTTTTATTTTGTTCTTTAACCTTTCTTTGTTTCATTGCAGCATAAACTTTTTAACTTACATTTCTAATTCTAACGCCTCTATAATTTTTACTGTTTTTCTTATCTTGTATATTGGGAGATTATTGCTTCCTTTCACTCCTCTGAAAAATCTTCTCATTTCCATATCTTCTTAAAAACCGTTTTTATTTTTTTCTAATTTTTTGTACCCCGTACTTCTACTGCACTCCTTGAATTCAATCTGTCTTTAGCGTTTTTTTCTTGTTCTCTCATTTGTCTCATATATTTTCTTTCTTGTTATTTTGCCATCCGTCTCTAAACCTTTTATCCTCTGCTTTTTTTCTCTAATCCTCTGCTTTTTTTTCTATTCAACCACAGTTTACACTTAACCTCTTTTTTTTCTTTTCTTCAAATAATGGATTTGTACTCGCTTTCTTCTGCAGTTGTTTTTTTATTATTTTTCAAACCTCCCACATAGCTTCTTCTGCTATATCTCTTTTCCACTTGTTTTTGATAGCTTTTAATACTTGTTCTTAATCATATATTTCATTCCACTCTTGTTTTTTTTTCTCATTTTTTGTCTGTATATTTATTTTTTATTGATATTAATACAACGTCTTTCACTGTTTCCTTTTTTGTCTCTACCTTCCATTCATAATATCGAGGTATATTCTCTTTCTATTTCTCTTAGTCTTTATCTTTCAACTATATTTTCATTAGACAACCACGTCGAAATTATCTAAATACTTCCAAAGTTCTACTCTTTATTTTTGCATATTCCAAAAATTATCTCTATATGTTGATTATTCCTTAACCGTCTTTCATTGTTTTCTTTTTTCCGTTCTACCTGCAAAGCGTATCTTCCACTCATAATGTCCTAGTAAATTTTCTAATATTTCTATTTCCAGTTCTTTTGTTTATTTTTATTTCTCCTACACTCCCAAAAACTATATCTATTTCTCGATCATATCATATTTCATTTATATTATTCTAGCTGGTTGTCGTTTTATATGTTTCCATTATTTCTCTATGTAGGTACTCTTTACCAACCTGTAAAATTTATTTTTGTTTTTGTTCATCGAGTTTTTAAAAGATAAATTTTTTAATTACAATAATTTTATTTTGCTTGTTATCAGTACAAGAGCAGAACTAATACTAAATAAAAACTATTACATACATGAGTCGATACATCCGCTGTCTATAAACTTACTTTTGATACGTTTGCCTATTATTAAGTATCCGTAATTTCCGACGTCGTCGAACTTAGTTTGTTAAGTTTGCCGATTTCTGAATATAACTCCTCCATGGCTGGTGGAAAGAATTTTTTAAACATTTCGTTCTTACTATTACTATACAATTGGTTATTGAATTTTATTGAACATTTTAGAGGCAAGTTTATAAGAGCACTTGTTGTGCACTCTTGTTTAGCACTGATATCTCAACAAATATTTTTTGTTGGTAATTAACAAATAGTTCATCATTCAATGCTCGAAATTGAGTTTTAATTATAGTACAGTTATCAATATTATTTTGCAAAAGGTTATTAATACAATAATTATCACTTTGTGTATCAAAGTTTTCTTTAATTACTTACTTATTTTCTACAAATAGATAGTCTGACACTCACTGAATCAATGTAGGACCATACTAAATAATCACATTGTTCAAAAACGTAAGTATTACGATAAGGAACTTTAACAATCTTATATAAAGTTGAATTTTTTATCTTCCACTATTGGAAATTGTATTGATATGATAATTCTTTTCTGCACCTAGTCCGATTTTACTGACAGTATCTATACACATAAAATCGTGGCCCGGTTTCTCTGTCTGTCTGCCTGTCTGTTCGTCTTCTCTTCCGAAACCACTGAACCGATTTCGGAGATCGATACGTCAAATAGTTCAGGAGGTCTAGGCGCTGATCTTAGGCGGGGTCACAAGTTGACCTGACCTTTGGTTTGGTTACTAGTTGAACAATAATAATGATCATTGTCTAGATGTAGGACTTTATTTGGATATAATTTTTTAAGCAAAGCTAACTGTTTATGAAGTTGTGTGTAGAATAAAAGGAAGGGATGTAATTGATGTCTAAAACCCAAAATAATTGCTTGCTGCAAATGGTTCATAAAATTTTCTACTTCGTTAATGTTATTCTCCAAAATATATAAGGTTTTTAAAATTACAATATATTGGTGAAGAAATGTATTTTGGTTATCTACAGAATTTAGACGTTTTTGAATTATATTTGATTTCTTTGAATTTGCCTAAAATTAAACTGCGTTGTAAACTTATGTTTACGGTGTGTATATTTTTAACATAAAAACTTACTTATGATCGAATAAATGATTAAATGATTTGCCTAATTTTAGTGGTACTAAATAATTATTTATTTCTCTAATGCCCGGTTTACATTATTCCAGTCCAGCGATCTAGTCCAGTACTGGATTGCTTACTGGAAAAATGTAAACCGGCACTGGAATGAACTGAATCCAGTAAGCATTCCAGTCCAGTAACTGGATTCGCGGTCTACTTTTGAATCCAGTGCGACCAATCCAGTGCAACTGGAATAATGTAGACGGCCAATCCAGTGCCATTCCAGTGCTGACGAAGTACACACGTGTTGGTTGTTTTGCGGACTTTTTGCAAAAAGGATTTAACAATGGTGAAGAAGTTATCTGAAGACGAAACTGTAAAGTTTGTCACTATATACAGAGAAAATCCGTGTTTATGGGATATAACATCAGAACATTATAAAAACAAAGCTATGCGCCAAACTGCTTTGCAAAATCTGTGCATTGGTATGGAAATTGAAGGATTCACACCGGAAGATGTGAAAAACAAAATAAAAAGCATTCGTTCGACATACTACCTTGAACTAGACAAGATTAAGAAATCATCCACATCTGGTGCTAGTGGCAATGTTTACCAACCCAAAGTGAAATGGTTCGCCGAATTCAATTCATTTATTAAAAATGTGATGGTGAAGCGTAAAACACAGGTATTTATTTTAAGATTTTTATTTATTTTTATTTTAGTAGCATATTATTTGTTAAAACACACAAATTTATCAATGTATCATATGATTTTGCCATGGTACTTTTCCTTCGTTCACAAAATAATTAGTAAATTGAGTTCTTTTTCCCTGGCATGTGTTGCTGAGTTGTTACTGCCCTGCTGTATGATACTATGTAAAGAGGTTATTTCGGATCTCCATGTTCCATTAATCAAATGATGGTCGTTGTGATCGTCATGGTCTACACAAGAAGTAGTCATATAATTGCTTGACTTTTTTCTCAACCAATTGTGTAGAGAGCAAGCTGCATACACAATGTGATCCACAGTATGTAACTTAGTTGAAATAGCTTTTTCGAAAATTCTGAATCGACTTACTAATATTCCAAAAGCGTTTTCTACAATGCGTCTAGCACGGGACAGCCTGTAATTATATATTTTTGTTCAAAAGTTAAATTAGCCCCAGGATATGGTTTCATTAAGTATGTTTTTAGTGGAAATGCTGCATCAGCCACAATCACTCCATCTTCTGGAATAAAACTGCCATTTTCTAATTCAGTACAAATGGAACAGTTTTTGAAAATACCACCATCCGAAGCGCTTCCATTTGCGCCCACATTAATATACGTAAAACAGTAATCATGGTCAACAAGAGCCATCAATACTATGCTGTTTTCTTTTTATAATTAAAGTTCGTACTTCCATATTCATAGGAGCCAGTAATTTTTTATGTTTTCCGTCTAACGCTCCGTAGCACAAAGGAAAGTTCCACTTATTCCGAAAGCCTTCCTCGACTTGTTTCCATTGTTCCGCAGTGGGTATCTGCAAAAGAAAGTAAAATATTTTATTTTCAGGAAAATACTGATGATGCTCAAAATAAAGAAAATACTGACAATACTCAACCTAGTGACCAATGTGGGAACCCTACCCATACAAACCCAGAAGTAAGTCTATCAGAACCGCGAAAGAAAAGAAGTAAAATTTCACAGCTGTCTACAATAGTCAGTTAGCATAGAAAGATATGCAATACGATTTATCAAATCAGAAACAGTGGAAGATGAATTCAACATCTTCGGGGGAAACACATTGCGAAGCAATTAAGAACCCTTTCTACAGAACAGGCTATCCTAGGCCAAGAAGAAATACAGAGTGTGATAACAAGATGTTTCGACTACACGATTTGAATAGTACTAAATATTCTGCAAAACACACATGCCAAAGTGACAATTCGTCAAGACCAAATTATAATTATGCGTCAAGACCAAGCACGAGTAGTAGTACTTATATGCCATTGAATAGTCCAGCGTCTGTAGATACACAAACCACCGAGGACTCGTTAAATGTAGTAAGCGATGACCCAGAATACATTAATATAATCATGAATGCTTTCAATAATGCTTAATTTGTCATAGATATGATACTTAATAAAAAAATATTACCTTGATGTGGTCTTTTAATGCCCTTTAATTTCTTGACAGACTTCTGGTATAATTTTTGAAATAGTTGGTTTGGCAATCGAAACATACGACTGAGGCTTCTGTAACTATCTCAGTACTTAAAAAAAAAGAGTGACTTCTAATTTTAATTTTGCGGGTATAGCATCTCTGAACAACGTATTCTTACGCTGGATATTAATCGAAACTAATGATAACAGTTCTTCAAAGTTTTCTGCTGTCATTCTCAGTGCCAGTCTATATTCATTGGGATCTTCTATCTTCAGTTGTTGCAAAGTATTGCTGACCCTCCTTTTTCATCTCTTTCGCTGATCCAATTTCTCACCCAAACCCGTTCCTTTTTTTTGGTTCCTTATCAACCTCATTAATAACTTCTTGTAGCAAGAGTGATTGAGCACGTTTGAAACATTTTCGAAACTGATCTCTTCTTGAAATCATTGTCACTATAGTGTTCACACTTCAACGGCTTCTAAATAACTGGAATAATGTAGACGTTACAGATCCAGTCCAGCACTGGACTGGAATCTCGCTAGATCACTGGACTGGAATAATGTAAACCGGGCATAACATGTATTTCCTCGTCTGCTATGGCTAGGGCCAGAATCGTTAATATAAGTATCTTCATCTTGCAACAACATGTTCTTTTTAGTTCGCTTTACTAAATCTCGTTTTAATTTAGTAATTTGGTCTCTTATTTTGAACGTGATGGTTTTATCGGCTTTGCATTGTGTAATTTTATTTTATCCGCATAGGGTTTACGTTTATTCCTTTGTGTATTTCTTCTAACATACACTATTTGATCTAGTAAATTTTTTTCAATATTTTTTGGGTTGGTATTGTTGAACTTACTCTTTAGCTTTTAATATATTTTCTTTCACTTTTTGGTTAATCATATTCATAGTTTTATTTCTCTCATTTACGTAGTCTTCGGTCACTTTATTAATCGTTTGGTCAAATAGTAAAACATTTCTATCATTTTCGTTGATTATTTGAAAACGTGTAAATTTAGGTTGTTATTGTATGATATTACTGACATACGTAGTTGTGTTTCGATGAGTAATTTAGACTTTTCTACATTTCACACTCTCAATGATTCGATCGGGGTCGAGTTAAATCTTTCTACTATAACATTTGATTTTGAATTTTCTGTACAAGTTTTATGATGTTCAATTTTATGGGTCTTGAAAAATTCTGAAATTAAATTACTACAGAAGGAGGGGTCAGTATTCGCTAGTAATTTAGAAAAAATACCGTGGTGAGAAATGTATAATGTTAAATATTCCAAACTAGTTTTAGAGAGTTCATATCTGGAAGTATGCGCGTCTGCTATTGTTAATATTGATTTTCCATTTATAAATTATAAGTCAAAATGTATTACTTAGAAGCGTTTGTCTGGTGTTAGAGTTAATGCGATCGGTGTAATTTTTGTGGATTACGATCAATTTTTGGATAAGTTGCATGTTTGCAAAATTATTTATGTTGTTTCGTCAATTTCCATATTTGTTCAATAATACAGTTGTTTAAACGATTTGTAAGTTTCATTAATTCCTCTGTGTTTGGATTTGCCTGTGCGGTAATAACTCATAAATTTTGTTTGTTCATTTTGATCTTTCAATGTCTTCTAAAAGTTTGTTGGTAATGTGTAATTTAATTGTGTTATTAAAGTGTTTTCTCATAACTCTTAAGATGTCCTTTTCAATAACCAATAGACGCTGCAGTTGGTGTTCCTTTCCTTTGATCAAAATGGCTTCCAGGTCTACACTACGGAACAGGTTCTTCAAGATTAAAACTAAGATTTCTTTTGTTGAATGTGACATTGAATTTCTTAAATCTTGCCGCAAAAGCAGGTGTTTTTTTCAAAATTTATTATAGTTTATGCAAATTTTAATTCATACTCATGTAAAAGTGCACTTGAATTTGCTAAGCGTAAATGGTTAGATTTGGAAATTAAATGTCATTATAGTAAATTAGGTAAATTAGAGTTAGAAGCATATGAGTTACATTTAAAAACTGACTTCAGGATTAAATGATGACGAGAGAAATTCAGTGGATTTTTGCACCATACTAATGGAAATTATTCAACACAAATTTTGGCAAAAAAGATGACCCACAACAAAAGTTCACAGAATTATCTAAAAAAGAAAAAGAGGTGCACATACTTGATCTCCAAAAAATCTAACATAGTGGTAAACAAATCCTCGAAGATTTTTAACAATGACGAATTAACTTTGTTGAATAAAGGCTTGAAATATAACCCTCAAATTTAACAAAGCGCCCATAGATAAGATTATTTGTAGGAATTGAAAGTTCGGATCAAACTTTTTAGACGATAATTCTAAAAATTTATTAGGAATGCCTGTAAAATTTAAATTTCAGATAATATTTAGCAGTTACCAAAATTTAAATTTAACGCGAGAGAAATAAACATTGTTAAAAATCTTGAAGAAAAAAATTGCTGTTATCTCAAAGCAGATAAAGGCAATAAAGTAGTTATTTTGGACAAAGAGGATTATTTTTGAGTCAGTTCAGGTGATGCTTTAATGAAGGTCCCTATTCATTAATATCTAAAAATCCTCTTCCCAAAATGATTGCTGATACCCAGAGTCTTATTAGAATGTGGAAATATTATACCAAAACAATTTAGGTTTAGACTAACGGTATCTAACCCGGTTCTTCCTAGAATGTATTGTTTACTTAAGATACATAAAACCCGGAAAAGCAATGCGTCCCATTGTTTCAGGTATTAATGCTCCTACTTATCTGATATCTAAATGGTTGTCAAATAAATTCAACAGTTTTGAATATCAACAATCAAATTTCAGTGTTCAAAAATTCATACGATTTTATTGAAAAAATTAAAAACATTGAGCTGACTGAGAAACCAAAACCATTTAGACAATTCAGAAGTAGATAATTTTATTAAATTAGCAAGATTATGTATAAGTCAAACCTACTTTCAAATTAACAATAATATTTATCAACAAAATTATGGTACAACAATGGGTAACAGCTTATCTCCGTTTATGGCTAACCTGTTCATGGGTAAATTTGAAACTGATATAAAAAAATAAATTAGATTATTTTCCTAGAATTTGGTGTAGATATGTAGATGACGTTTTTGCAGTCATCGACACTAAAGTTACAGCCCTCAGCAATTTGTAGAAATTTTAAATTCAAAATTTGAGACGATCAAGTTTACCTATGAAACAGAAACAAACCTTAAGTTACCTTTCTTAGACGCTTTAGTGACAAGAAATGGCAACAAACTAGATATAGATATTTATCGTAAAGACACTAACACTAATGAGGTTTATAACAAATGATTCCAACCATAGTATGCAACATAAACTTGCATCTTTCAACTTTTGATTCACCGATTATTACATTTCCCATTGTCAAAATCATAAGTTAAACATTAGAAACATTACAACGTTAGGAACTAGTAATAGCAAAATAGATAAGAAATATGTCAAATTACCAAATTATCCCACATACACAAAGGTCTTCAAAATTTGATTATAAAACAGTAACCTCTAGTAGTAACAACTTGCAAAATCTTTTCGGACAATCCGAAAAGACCCAATAGAAATGTGTGATAAATCGGGAATATATAAAATTAATTGTAAAGACTGTAACCAAGTATATAGTAGGGCAAACCAAGAGATCTATTAAAACTCGTTTTAAAGAGCACGTAGCTCATGTCAAATATCATCGCACAGATAGGTCCAGTGTTGCCATGCATATGCTTGAAAATGGCCATAGAGTAGGCGACATTGAATTAGTTAAGAGGGTAGATAATAAAAACGAACTTGATTCTTATGAAAGTTTAGAAATTTTTAAAACAGAAATTTGCTTATGAATTATGATGATAACGGTCCATTAAGATTTTCGGAATTATTTAAGCTTATCTAAGAATCAATTAAGTTTAACGATGCGTGATAAGCAGATAGTATATATAAGCTTCCCGTTGTTTTTTATTTTTAGTATCGGTATCGCTGATGATAACAGCTTAGCTGTTGAAACATGTGTCCGAGTCAAGTTTTTGGTGCAGTTTTTGGTGGTTTTCTGTTGGTTAAATAGACGCTGCAGTTGGTGTTCCTTTCCTTTGGTCCTTTTCAATATTACGGTTTTAAAATAAATGCTAATGTTAGTATTTGGTTTAATTATTCATTTCAAGGTGTTTACAATTTCGTCGTCATTCGCTCCGTAAGGTAAATTACAATAAATTCCTTTTGTAGATTACTAAATAGATTTATGTGTTTAATTATAGTTCTGCACAACTGACATGTGTGTCGAATATAATTAGATTTTTTGATAAATTTAATGGTGCTTCCTTGTACGGAATTTCGATTTAAATTTCTCCTCTAGATGTATAAATTGTTTCATTGTTGTCTTCTTGTTCGGGTGCTGCTAGATTATTAAGTATTTCGTCTAATTCTTCTATATCGGTATCTGTTGGTCCATCCGTGTTTTACAATTAAGGATTTCAATCCACGTCGTTGACATAAGCTTCTTTAGGTGGTCTTGATAAGGCGTCCGCCACATAATTATCTTTTTCTTTCCTATATTTAATTTCGTAATTATATTTCATCAATTTCAGTTAGTTTGGAGTTAGCATCTTTTATGAGAATAGCCAGGTGAGAGGTTTATAATCCGTTTCGATGATAAATTTATTTCCATAAAGATAGGGGCGAAAGTGTTTGGGGCCCACACAATTGTAAAAAGTTCTTTCTCTGTTGTACTTTAATTCTTTTCACTATGGTTCAAAGTTCTTGATGTATAAGAGATGGGGTTATTGTCTTGTGTTAAAACAGCGCCTATTGCTTCATTAGTGGCGTCTGTTGTTACTGTGAATTCTTTAGTCATGTCGGGGTATTTTAAAATTGGATCGTTTGTTAAAAGCGTCTTGCATTTTTCCACACACTGGATAAAAATCCTCATTGATCTTGACTTCAATATTTTTTTATAACGTGGTATTGGGTAGTTTTTAATAACTACTATCTTCTTTGGATTAGGTTTAATTCCGTCTTTCGGTGATTACATGTCCTAAAAATTCCGTTTCTCGTTTACTAAATTCGCATTTGTTTAATTGTAATTTAAGATTGTGTAATTGTAATTTTTAAATACTCTTTCAAGTGACTTCCGGTGTTCTTTCCAAATTTGGGAAAAAATAATTACGTCATCTAAGTAAACCAAACAGTGTGAATTTATCAATTCTTAAAACATTCACCATGCGTTGAAATGTCGCTAGTGCATTTTTAAGTCCAAACAGCATTCTATTAAATTCAAAATGTCCCATTTCTGTATTAAATGCGGTCTTCTGTTTTGATTCTTCGTCCATCTCAATCTGGTAATATCCGGATGCTAAATCTAATACAATAAAGTATTGCGCTCTTCCTAATTTATCTAAAATGTCTTCTATGTTAAGCATTGGATATCTGTCATCAATAGTTTTGTAGTTCAATTGTCTGTAGTCGATGACCATTCTTGTCTTTTGTTTTCCAGACGCATCTTCTTTCTTTTTTACTAAATGTTGTGGAAATCTCCATGGTGATATGCTTAGTTGGATAATTCCGTTTTCTAGCATTTCTTCAACGTTTTCTTTAATTTTTCTTTGTTATTAAATGGAGTTCGGTATGTTTTTAAAAAAATTGGTTTTGTCCTTCGTAACTATTTTATGTATTGTCAAATTCGTTGATGTTATTTTTCCCACAATTTTGAAAATTTCTATTCATTTTCTACATGTTTTTATAATCATCCTTCTTTCTTCCGAGTTTATGTGGTCCATTCTAATAAGATTGTTTAAATTTTTTAAACTAGAGGTGTTTGTTCCACTAAATGGTTTTACATTTTCTGGGTCAATCCTTTCTTCGTGTAAATCTCCTAGTTCAATTTGCTTTTCTTCGTCCGACTCGTTTTCTAAAATGATGTTAATTTTGTCCTTCTTCTATTTTTGTTCCATTAATTTTTTTTTTTTTATGAATATAGAATTTTGATATAATTCGAGTGGTCGGTAATGTTAATTTCGCTGCCAGTGTCTATTAAAATTTTAATGGTGGGTTAGTTAACTTAATGTACTCTCTGTCATATTAATTCGGTTATTGAGGTAACTTCTAAAAAATTTATGTCTGATTCAGTAACGTCGTTTTGTGGGTTATGTTCTACGTCTTCAGATATTTGTTGAACATTGTCTTCTTCAAATTGGTCTGGATAAAGTTAATGGGTGCATAATACTGATTGAATTTTACGTCAAATATAATTGATTTGGCTTCAGTTTCTTGAAAATAATTTTTATGCTGGAAATGCCTGACATTAAGGTTGGTTTAGTTGAGTTAACATTTTGGTTGGGTCAAAAAACGTTTGAAGATGGTTTACTTAGAATCTTAGGTTGAAAGCGGGAGTTAAAAATTTGTTTGTTAACTTTAATTGCTGTTGAATTTAAAATTGGGTTGAATTGGTTTTGAAATTTGGAGTTAATGCTGGTTGCGCATTAAAAAATTTCTTTGAAATGGATTAAACAGCGGTTGTCTTGGAATTGCCAAAATTGAGATTTTGTACTGATCTGTGGGCGAAATTTAATTTGTCTTGCGCCAATGTAATTGCTTCTTCTAATGTCTTAGGTTTACCTGCATGAATTTGCATCGCAGTTTGGTAAGGATTGTTTACTAAAAATCTATCTTGTATAACTGGTTTATTTGATACTTGTGATAAATTAAGTTTTTCCTATTAATTTTCTTAAAAAGCCAATCTAAATCAATTCCCGCATTCTACTAAAGTTTCCCTTTTTTTCATATTATTAAATTCGACTGTTAACTATTCCAAATTTCTTGTGTCCGAAAAATGTTCCTACTATTGCTTCTTTAATTTGTGTCACGTGGTGACAAAATTGCTAAGGCTTTACCTCTTAATTTAGAAAATATCACTGGCTCTTATTACTGTTTGCAATTTCGTTACTAACTGGTAACGAATGTGAATATTGTCGCACGTCATGCAGGAAAATGCAGTTATTTGGGTCTCTTTACCTTCAAATAATGGAATGGTATCTAACTCTATTTTGAAAAGTTGGAATCTTGGAATCTTCATTCAAACTAAGCTTTAAAAACAAAAACCATGCCGATTTAATCTTCAGTTCAAGTTTTTGGCAGAAGAAATGTTTCAATGAGGTGGTCTAATGAAATTAATAAGTCAAATAGCAACACAAATTGCAAAACAAGTAATACTTCCTGTTCTTCAAATAAGACAAAAACCGATTTGATAACTACAACTACACTTAAATATTTTGTACCAGCTACCGTACCAACCAATAACAATAAAGACTCACACAAGAAAACAACGAGTCATTCAGATCAGCCAATAAACCGGAAAAAAAACAAATCATGAAAATATAAAAACAATATCATTACTCATTACATCGGATGAGAGTCTACAATGACAGCATGTAAAAAACAATATCGCCACAGAATACTAATAACAAAATCACTATATTAAATGACGGCCATTCAAACTTGTCAATTGAGTCCAATGACACTACCAAGAGGTAAGATTAACTAAAAATTCAAGCGACTCAATTGATCCAGGCTTCGTAATGCCAGTTATTTAAATCAATACGTTTGTACCTTGCTTTCCTTTGTGTTCAACCACAGAAATGTATGCTACAAAGGTTTACAAGAACTAGCATCAGATTTTTTTGGCCCTTTTGAGTTAAAAGAATTAATAAATTTGTTACTTAAAAATGTTTTGAAGCATACTGATTGGACTCATCTAAAGCAGAGAAGAGGATCTAGCAACTTACAAGTCGTACGTCTTATCGGAAGAGTTATGTTCCTTTAGCGTTCCAGGGAGAGTCATAGAAGTTACATTGGCCATCTAAAAACTAATAACTAATATTGCTCCCTTTCTAGATACAACAGGCGTAATAATGGTCTATGGAGGAACTTTGTTTTTGTTTAGTAATGACTTATTTTAATTTGTTAATAGAAAACATTATCATGAATTTTCAATTGTTAAACACTCCACAGTAAATTTATTTATTATTTGTATTTACATAACACACTAAACTCTAATGTTAATTTATTTTTAAGGAGCCTGTTTAATATACTCAGAATCTCTTCCAGAAAGTACATCCCAGTAAAATAGTTTGTGGTAACTTCAATATTGACTACTTAGTATGTCAATGCCCGCGAATCTCTGATCAATATATTAAATTCTTTTGGATTAAATAAGCATGTAACTTCTCCTACTGGGAATAACTAACACTTCTCCTACTACAATCGATTATGTTCTATCTGACTATGATACTTGTATCGTTAATTGCACATAATTCTCCATTCAGGTATCTCCAGATCATGAAGCAATATATACCCAAATCCTCTTACATCATAAACAAAACAATCAGAAACCTTCGTTAAAACAGATTTTCCCATACAGATTTTGAAAAATTCTCAGAAATTTGCACTCAAACCAATTGGGGAAGTAGTTAGTGAGGACATTAATAAAATTTTCAAAACTTTCACAAAAAAACTACAAAACGCTTTTGAAATATCTTTCCCTCTTAAAAAGTATTCAAAGAAAAAAATTCAAAGCGAGGACAACAAAGGAATTAGAATATCTGCTAAGAATATGCGCTCCTTGATTTACATAAAAAAAATTTACTTGTAGTACTTTCTTCCCAAGCTATCTTTAAATTATATCGTAAAAATTTATCTAAAATTATTAAAATCGCCCTAAAAATATATACTATCAAAATTATATTTCACATACAAAAATCCCGTTAAAGAAACTTGGTCGATTGTAAATGATCTTAAAAATAAGCACTCATCTACTGTTACGCAACTTCCAACTCCTGATGATTTAAATGATTATTTTCATCCATTGCTGATAATATCATTTTAAACATAAACTTTTGAAGAAATCCTCGATCTTATATCTAATTTCGAAAATCGACAATAATCATACGTATGTTCTTAAAACTTGTCGATAAGAGTGAATTGTTAAAAAACTATTTCTGATATAAAAAATAACTTTTCTACCGGAGAAAATGGCCTATCAATTAAATTATTCTCCACCTTCCATCAAACACATTGTCTTATTTCAACCACCTAATTAATGACTCTTCTGTAAAGAGATAATTTCCGGATTGCATAAAAACAAGCCGTCATCATTCCGTTGTACAAGGGCGGATGTAAAGATAATGTATGTACTTATAGACCCATAGCACTGTTATCGGTAATTTCAAAATAATAGAAAAGTTAGTTAAAAACAGATTACTGTCGTTTCTCGTGCAATTTCATATTATCAGTAACTATCAATTTGGCTTTTTGACAAATCCTAATACTACGGATGCAATATTTTCTGTATTGAGAGAAATTCTTAAGGGTGTAAACAGTGATACTCTACGGCGGCTGTGTTCTGTGACTTTGCTAAGGCATTTGATTGTGTAAGACATGATATTTTAATCACAAAAATGGAATACTATAGAATAAAAGGGACTCCACTCAAGTAGTTTTTGCATCTTACCTAAGCAATAGAAAACAATACGTCAAAATCAAAAATAAAAACTCAAATGCAAATAATGTTATGCAGGGAGTTCTACAAGGATCGGTTCTTGGACCAATCCTATTTTTATTAATTATAAACGATTTAACAACTTTGAATATTAACGACAAAATAACATTATTTGCAGATGACACCAGCATCACGTGGAGAGTCTCACAATCGAAATTGCTGCAAAATTCAATAAAAGAAGAATTTCTAACACTGAAAATGTGGTGTGACTCAAACAGCTTAAGTTTAAATGCAGTAAAAACCATGGCCATGTATTTCAAAGAAAATTAGATCCGATAGTGTTAGACGACAATAATATAATTCAAGTTGCTAAATCGACTAAGTTTTAGATCTTACTTTGGACAATTCTCTGAAATGATTCATTAGTAAATAAGTTGTCTTTATTTATTTATTTTATCTCTTTATTTGCCCAACAGGTATAAAACCCAATTATAGGACAAACTACATGTATGGTAATACAGACTGTATATAATATAACTAAGAAACTAAAAAATAAATTGAAGTAATATATAAGCGAGTTGATAGTTAAGACATAACAACAAAATAAACGTTATTTTTTATTAAGTAATGACATTAACGTACAGTTGTTAATATTATTATGAGAAAAACTTAAATTAAAATTTCTGCAGATGATATGAATTGGCGATCTATATAATATATTTGTACGTACCAATGGTAAATAAAATGTTATTTTGTTACGTGTAGTGAAAAATGGAACATGGCATTTAATTAGTGATAAAAGGTAAGGACAATCAATTAGATTATGAAGTAGTTGGTATAGAAAATAATACTAGATGTACGTCTGCGTTGATGTAAATATTGAAAGTCAAATCTTAACAAAATTGTTTCTTGAGAGCATCCTCTTTCAGGATAAGTTCATCAATTTTAAAAGTTAAATATTTCAAAAATTTTCTTTGGACTTTTTCAACAGAGGCAATATGGTTGCCTTGTGTGGGATACCATATTAATGAACAATAATCGAGTTGGGAACGCACTAATGTAATGTTACAAAGTTTTTATCGCGATGGAATTTTTAAATTGTCTACAATTTGTTCTAATGAAGCCTAAAGTTTTTAAATCGAATTGTGATAGATTTTTAATATGATTTGTGAATGTCAATCTATCATCAAAAAAATACACCAAGATTTTTAAAACTCTACACCGCGTTAAAACATTAGAGTCGATACAGTACGGATACAAAATTGGTTCTGCTTTACGGGTATAAGACATCACATTATATTTAGTGGTATTGAGTGACAAATAATTCACTTGACACCAAGAGTTGACATTGACCAGTTGCTGTTGAAGAAATTGGCAATCACTGTAAGATCTTATAGAATAATATATTTTTTAAGTCGTCAGCAAATAATAACTTTTCTGATTGTATGTTTTCTGTAAGGTCAATAACGAAAATTAAAAATAATAATGGTCCGAGATTGGATCCTTGAGGTATTCCCGACGTAGGTATTAAATAAGAAGACACGTAATTATTATAAATAACGAATTGTTTGGATTCTGTAAATAGGATTCAAAGAAAGATAATAAGGAACTATTAAAACCAAGAGTTGCATAATTTTGCTAATAGAAGTTTATGAGAAATTTGGTCAAAGGCTTTGGATATGTCAGTATATATGAATCTACTTGACCACCTCTATCTAGATTATTACATATAAACTGAGTGATTGACATAAGATTCGTAACCGTTGAGCGCCTTTTCATAAAACCATGGCCCATTGTTATGGAGGAATGTAAAAATTGTATAGTAGGAGTAAATATGAGAGTGTAATAAAATTTCAAATATTTTTGCAAAATTATTTAATATACTAATTGGCCTGTAATTACGTATGTCAGATGGATCTCCACTCTTAAATATAGGACAAACGTTAAATATTTTCCACACATTAGGAAAGATTGATGTGGT
This sequence comes from Abscondita cerata, assembly GCA_030710515.1. Taxonomy (NCBI): domain Eukaryota; kingdom Metazoa; phylum Arthropoda; class Insecta; order Coleoptera; family Lampyridae; genus Abscondita; species Abscondita cerata. The sequence continues at coordinate 106,359 of JALBCR010000329.1, forward strand.
TAAACCAACATTAATAAATTACAGTTAATTGGATTGAGTAAATATACTAGGCACAAATATTTTATTAAAAAACTTAGTATTTGATCCGGTCCTGCTGTGTACTTATTTTTTATTTTTTATTGTTTCTTAAACATCAACCCTGCCACTTTCTAGGAGATTAAACATCGGTTGGATATGTGTAAAAATATTTAAAGACTTCCATTATAGTGAATAGTATTTCTAAAAGTGTATGTAGATCATGTAGTTTATTTGGAATACGGGTGCAGCCGCGTTTGTATTTATTTATTATCAAATGAAGGTTGTGTATTATTTCAGGTGAAAACCATTTGGATAAGAAGAAAATTTATAATTTTTAATAGGAGACATAAGAATCCATGATTTTATATAACTTAGTATATAGTATATGTCTAAAGCTAGATTTACATCAGTAATGTTATTTAAAGAAGTCAGTTACAATCAGCGAGGCTTGATAAAGTACATTATAATTTACTTTTCTAAAGTTGTAACGTTTAATATTTTTGTTAGTAGGAAAACGATGTATAGTTGTTAGTATGGATTTAATTGAAATATGTAATGCAGGAGGTGATGATGATCTTCGAGACGATAGGAATATTATCATGATATACTGACAATCAATATTACTGAGAACCAAATGTAACAATCGATTATTTATATTGGTAACTAAATTATATTATTTGCGTTGGAATAAATTTTGGAAATCATACATTATTTTGATTTGCTGTTATTCATATCATGATTAACATAGTTGGTGATATTGAAGTCGCCTAATAGCAGTACATTATTTAAAGAAGTGACTAAGAGTTCTAATAAATCAAAAAAATTTTCAATAGTACTTATTTGGATGGTAGGAGGAATGTACACTAATAGAATAGTCAGTGGTATGTTATTATGATAGCACTTACATCCTGTTATGTCTATGTTTGGAACAATAGAGGTAAAAACATCAAAATCCATTCTGTTAAGATATTATTTCTTACAGCAAGAGAAGAACTCCACCTCTCTCAAGTTTGTTTAGTAACGTCCTTATTTTCTGTCGCATCTAAATATATTGTAAGATAGGCGGAAATAGTTCTTGATTAGATATATTTTTTGTTAAAGCACTTACCACTAAACCATTGATTATAACAGTAACTTTATAATCAATGACTAAACTAATGATGTCGTATTCGTTATCAGACACGTAATAATATAATAAATCTGTTTTAGTTCATAATCCTCGTACATTTTGAAAGTAACAATGTGAGGCTATTATTTGTGTTATTACTATTATTTAGTTTTAGAACTTAACAATCTTAGTAACTCCATTTACGTAACGAATTTATTAGAGTCCTTTTCTCCGCTTCGGCTATTCGGTTGGCTTCAATTCATTACAGTAGTTCAGACAAATATTTTCTTTGCATCGGTGTTAGATCAGCATTAATTGTGTGTGTTCATTATCACTTTTATTGGTAGTGGTTTATCTGCTGAATGATTACGTCCCAAACGCACGACTTTAATATGATTTGTATTAACGGACAGTAATTTCATTTTAATGTAGTTGTAATTTTAATGTGTCCGCAATTAAAGCATCGTTTACATTTGCTGTCAAACTTTCTTCGACGTTGTAAACAATTATATTTATTTTCACGACGCTGACGATCTACAATTTTCATAATTATTTCTTCCTTCTCTGCCAAGTTTGATGTAGTGATTAATAGATTTGCATTGCTTTAATTCATCAATTTCCTTCCGCAAGGAATTCCGTCACTAGTTCTCGAAGAAGTGATATTTCATTGCGTTTATTTGAACAAATAGTGCAGAGTAAACAATAAATGTTTTTTCTTTAGCTTGAATGCATTGTATCTCAGTTCTTGATAAACCAGCACATGTAGTATGAAGTGATGAAGATACATTTTACAATTATCACATTGCACTTATTTGTCTGGATTAAATTATGCACTTAGTAACCGTAGGCATTGTTATAATAAATAATTAATTTTAACTTTGATATTTGTTACAAGTCCTGTACATACCGACCGACATTAATAAATTACATGTTATGCATTAAAAACAATGTCCAGTGAACTAAATGCCCAACCGCCTCTAGGACAACATATTTTGATCTTTTCGAATCTCTTTTGCGATTATGCATTACCGTTTGGGGTGACTATTTGTAAGGAAAGATTTAACATAATATTTAAATTACAAAAAAGACCTATCAGTACACATTTTCGGACTGAAAAAAAAAAAAGACCATTGTCAAAGAATACTTTAGAAAATTTAAATTTCACCAACTCAGTTCAACGTGCACTTCATTTTAGAAACCGTTAGTTTCATTCATAACCAACCATCTGCAGAATTTTCCTGCAAAGCAGGTTCATTCACAAAACACTAGAAACTCCTCTTATTACAACCTTAGCTTAGAAACTCCCAAATTAGAATGTACTTCTAAAACTCTATCACTGTATAATGTTATAAAATTATACAATCACCTACCAACTTCTTACAAATCAATGTATCCCCCAAACTAAATTTAGAAAAAACTATAAAAATATTTTTAATTGACAGATCATTATAATCAAATCTCTGATTTTTTGCTATTACTTTAATAACAACCAACTAATTTTTTAATTTATATGAGATTCAGTGACTTATTAACCTATACTGACTTCAACTATTTATATATGCATTTTTTCTATGTTAAGTTTTTTGTTGTTATACTTTGTTCAAGAAATGTAAATTTCAGTGCTAATAAGCTATTTTGATTTGATTTGATTTGATAATTAATAATTAGATTCGTTTTTTGATTCCTGACATTTGGGTTTCATGATTAGCCATGATTGTTTTTTAATGACAACAATTAGTAAGTGAATTTACTAAATTTTACTAAATTCCAGATTTGTTATTTCTTAATTAATAATTTTGCACCACACCAATTTCCAATTAATGGATAATATTACAAAAAATTAAGGGGAATTCTCTATTTGTTTTAATTAACAATGAGGATATTAGTTCCTACCGTGCGAGTTGTCTTCTGCGGGGTTTTCTAGGGCTGTCTTTTGACCGAATACTCCAATGCACGTTTCGGTAGATCACTTGGATGGCTGCTGCTTCGTTGTAGTCACAGAATTATAAACACACACTCGATCGTTTATAGATTGATAATATTAATTGGTTGGTTATTACCGGGAAAGCGTTTGTTTACGTTTTCACTAAAGGATTAAAATTCCCCAGGCCCGTATCAGTTTGCGTACACTGTAGACCGTGTTATTTCAATATCCTACCAACTGCGCCAAAATTTATTTTTGTTTTTATTTATCGAGTTTTTAAAAGATAAATTATTGAATTACAACAATTTTATTTTGCTTGTTATCAATACTAAAGCAGAACTAATACTAAATAAAAAATATTACATGAGTTGATACATCCGCTGTCTATGAACTTACTTTTGATACGTTTCCATATTATTAAGTATCCGTAATTTACGTGTCTTCCAAGCTTAGTTTGTTAATTTGTCAAAAACTCCTTAATATTCCAAGTTTAAATATTATTCCCTCTACAATTAACGGGTCTTCTGTAGGAGTGGAAATGTCACGTTCAATTAAACATTCCGCACTCTTTATTTGTGCCGACGTTTCGACCAACCGTGCTAGTCTTTATCAAGGCTCATTTATTATAGAAATAAGTAATTAATTTGATAGTTAAATTTTAAGTCAAAACTTATTAATATGTGTATTATAAGCAAAATATAAAAGTAAAATATTGTAAACTTACCTAAGAATGTGAATGAAAAACGAACCTTATTAATCTTTGGTTTTCAGTTGATATATATATTATCAACTTTGCCGACAGGTATGTAAAGCAGTTACATAGTCGATTCTTCAATAATTTTAGCCAACCTAACAGTTGACAAGTATAAAATTTCGAATCGCCTGCAGTAAAGTACGCAAGAAGGTTGTACAATAACAAACAAACACTGAGAATCACCCGACAGCTGTTTCGTCCTTTTTGGGACTCATCGGGAGTGATAGAACTCGAGTGTAAGTTCACTATTGTACAAACGCGAACGTCGACTATATGCCCTACTGGAGGGATCACAATAGTTAAATGATAAAGCTTTTCGACATCTAGTGCCGACTCAAAAGTTTTATACTTGCCAGCTGTTAGGTTGGCTATAATTGATGAAGAATCGACTATATGTAACTGCTTTTCATACCTGTCAGCAAAGTTGCTAACATTTTCGTACGTGAACGCTTTTACGAGTCGGCACTAGATGTCGAAAAGCTTATCATTTAAATATTTTGATCCCCCAGTAAGGCACTATATTGTGCAGCGCGCGTTTGTACAATAGGGAACTTACTCGAAGTTCTCCACACTCCCGAAGAGTCCCAAAGGACACAGAGCTGAAATCAGGTGATCCCAATTTGTTATAATGCAACCTCACTGCAATTCTTTGCGTGCACTAGCGATTCAGAACATTCATACTACCAACTGTTAGAGTTAATACCAAAGAACAAATGGGAACTTAAAATAAAGTCGACTTTTAGTACTTTATTGATATTAATACAAATTTAATATCAAACTTAAGTTTATTGTTTAGTTGATTAAATACTGACAGTTACTTTTTCAACAAGTATTTTTTGATGTCAGGATATTGCAGTGGGTGTGACATTTGCATATTAAACCTACTTTTTAAGAAATAGTTAAACAAATCCTATTACTTCGCCACCTTACATTATCGTCATACTAAAAAAATTTTAAACAAAAACACATTTTTAATAAGTAGGTGAGATTTTAATGTAAATTTGTATGAGAACTAACCGTAACAGTTCAACCGTAATAAAATACGTCTATCCCAAAACAAAGGTATGATAATCTACAAACTTTACTTTACACTTTCTATATTATATTCAATCCGTTTCATTCTCATAAAACACTTCTTTACTCTGTCAGTATTCTAATACGAATTACTATAATTATTTATCCACTATATTAAAAGAAAATAAGAAACGTCTACGTACAAGTTCTAGGAAATATAATTTACCAGAACTTTTGTTTTTTTAAATTATGTCATCGTATGTGAAAGCTTGAATAAAGAACTTTAGAATATCTACATGTAATTAAAATTATATAGTCAGAAGTACTACTTACGGTCCTAGAAGGTTACTTACGAGAGGAGGAGATTTTATTTTGTCACAATTTGATAAGGTTAGGGCTTCCGCTATCCAAAGTACGTCATCACACAAGGCGTTTTTTTACATAATTTTTTTAGTTATAGTGTTGGTACTTTATAGTTGAAAACGTTTAATGCCTCTTTTTTTATCACTGAAGTTTTACCGATCTCGACTTTTTCCTCTGCCCTTGAACTACCTCCTCCCCAAGAAGTTTACATAAGCACCTCGTAATGCAAGTAACTAATATCGACAACTAAAACAAGAATTTAGTTTTATTGGTCATTTATTTCAATAAAAGTTTTCAGAGAAACACAGTGTGTACCTAAAACCGTTAGTAAATTGTAAACAGTTGTTAGTTTTCTGAAGAAGTAATTTATTGTTAATTCGTTCTTTTTGCTTTAATCGTAGACTGAATAAAGCAATCACGTATTTTAACAAAAGCCAAATATGCGGTTTGTTCTTCTGATTTAGAACAATTTTCAGGAATTGCAGATGTTAACGATTCAGCAGTTTTTAAGTCAACTTGAAGTAGAAATCCAGTTACAGTTGGCCATATCAGTCGCATTTTGTTTAAATCTAACTCATCGTTTTTAATTATTTCAGTTCCACGAACAAAACAAAAATCGGACTTTACTAATTTTGTGTTGTTTTCTGCAGGTACGTAATTTATCAAATATTCTCTAACTTCAGCTAGTTCAAGATTGTTCTCAGTCATGCATCCGTACATATATTTGATAGTGTTTTCGATCACAGCAGAATTGTCGGCCTAACAATTTTATTATAATAAATGTTTATATATGTATAGGAACTGCATGCACAAGCAATTTCCGCGTCCGTATTTTGCGGAAGTATAAACAAACAAAGAATGCTACGTTCGCAAGGAATTATTGTAACCTTGCAAGCTAAGCATCCCAACACGCCAGACGGTATATAATGAGGCGAACGAGTCAACAGAAGACAGACCCAGAGTACGATACGGCGTAGTAACCAAAGTGACTAGTGCGATCCCAGCAGTTCCGCGTTCCTATATGGCGCTTACTCGCATTCCGCTCTCGCAGCAAACGCATTAACATTAAACAACTAACAGCGCGGTTATTGTAAGTTAAAATAAACTCGTATTCGCAAACTCAACGTAGTTTTTCTCTGATGCAAACCGGCGCCTAGAACTAACCCCTAGCCGCCACAGTGGTGACCCCCGACGTGATGTATTTGATCAGAGAAAGGTCACCGTTCGAAGACTTCACCGCAGAATTCAGAAACAACGGTGCAACGTCTTATCCAGTGACGACCATCATCATATTTTTCGTGATCGTCCTGTTCGCCGCCAAACACTGGTAAGACTCCGACGCACATACGAGTAATGGGAGGTTCTGAATCTAAGGAAGAGATCATCGTGCAGAACGCAAACGGCAGCGCATCTGCCACCCTAAACACCGCCGAAACTCTCCACACAATCACCGTCGTATTATTGGTATTAATCATCATCCGGTTCGCCGCAAAGGACCTCTGCGCATTTCACAAGAGGAAGATAAACCGCGCGGCCACCAAGCTCCAGGCACAAGCGACAGTGTAATCTTCGAGACGACATCAGATCACACTGGCTGCCGCGAACAAACGAAAAATGGCCCCCACAATCGCAACCGCTTCCGCGAACCTCACGACGCCTACAACGACCCCGCAATCGAACGCGTAGGCGTACGCATCCCCATTTTGGCCGGAAGACCCTCTCATGTGGTTCCTGCAAATCGAAGGCCAATTCGCTTTAGCTGGGATCATCGCGGACGAAACAAAATATAACTACGTGATCGCCAATATAAATACCAAGCATGCCACGGAGGTACGCGACATCCTTCAATCACCGCCGACCGAGGGCAAATACGACACCCTCAAAAGGAACTAGTCAATCGCCTCAGCGCATCGAAATCGCAAAAGATACAGCGATTGCTTGAAGGCGAGGAACTCGGCGACCGCAAGCCATCGCAGTTCCTACGACACCTGAAAAACCTCGGTGGGAGCACCATCCCTGACGACTTCCTACGAACCCTATGGCTCAACCGTTTACCGGCAACGATGCAGGCGATTCTGGCAACGCAGACCCACGACGACCTCGATAAAATAGCCGTGCTCGCCGACGCCGTAAACGAGACGCTCGCATTCAAAACGTATATACGTGCGACGCACGAACCCCGCATGGACGCCGAACCCCGACGCAACAGGCAACCCGCGTTCCGACAATCACGACCACCATCTCGAAGCCGTTCCAATTCGAGAGATCGACATCGAAATTACGACCCCAATAACACTGCCACATGTTGGTACCACCAAGTTTTCAAAGGCCGAGCGAGAAAATGCCGCGAACCGTGTGATTTCCCTTCGGGAAACGGACAAGGCAGTCGATAAACGCGGCCAACGACAGCCTCAACATAACCCCGCGCCGCCTCTTCTTGCACGAGCGGGCCACACGACAAAGATTCCTAGTGGACACCGGCGCGGACGTCTCAGTTTTTCCCCGCAAGTTAGTTAACGGACCACGACACAAAACATCATACGAGCTGACAGCAGCGAACGGATCCAACATCGCGACATATGGTTTCATAACCCTCAGCCTCAATTTAGGCTTACGACGATCTTTCACCTGGCGTTTTATAATAGCAGACGTAACGAACCCCATAATCGGAGCCGACTTTCTGCACCACTACGCCTTGCTGGTGGACATCCACAACAATAGGATCACCGACCCGTTAACAAACATATCACGAGCCACTGGAGTGACCTCAGACCACGAACGGCCTACGATACGCGAAATCTCAGGGACGACACCGTTCCACGAAATTCTCAAAGAATTTCCCGAGATCACGAGACCTTCGGGCGCACCGCACGTGCCAAAACACGAAACGAAGCATTACATTCGAACCACTCCAGGGCCACCAATAACTTGCAAACCACGCCGCCTTGCACCCGACAAATTGAGGATTGCAAAACATGAATTCCAGTCCATGGTCGACATGGGCATCGCTCGCCCGTCAGACAGCAGTTGGGCATCACCGCTGCACATGGCACCGAAAAACGGCCATGACTGAGGCCTTGCGGAGACTACAGGCCCCTCAACGCCCGAACAATCCCTGATCGCTACCCCGTGCCACACATAGAAGACTTCGCGCAAGGACTCCGAGGAAAAACCATATTTTCGACAATAGATTTGGTACGAGCATATCACCAAATCCCAGTTGCAAATGAAGACATTCCGAAAACCGCAATTACGACACCTTTCGGACTGTACGAATTCCCTTCATGTCTTTCGGACTACGAAACGCCGGCCAGACTTTTCAGCGTTTTATCGACGAGGTAACCCGAGGTTTGGACTACTGTTACACCTACCTCGACGACATACTCGTAGCCTCCACATCCGAAGACGAGCACAAAATCCATTTACGAACACTGTTCACGCGCTTACAGAGGTATGGGATACTCATTAACCCAACGAAATGCCACTTAGGCGTCACGAACGCACGTTTCCTCGGATACCAAGTCTCGAGCAAGGGCACGACACCACTGGCGGACAAAGTGGACGCAATCAGGAATTTCCCACGCCGACAACGGCCAAACAATTGAGACAATTTTTGGGCATGATAAATTTCTACAGGAGATTTATACCAGGAATTGCCGAACTGCAGGCACCGCTAAATGACCTGCTCAAACGCAACATTAAAGGCGCAAAACCAATCGAATGGCAGACCAAAGCAAACGAAGCTTTCGATGCCTGCAAAGAAAGACTGGCACAGGCCACGATGCTCGCACACCCCGAACCCGGAGCAACCCTTGCCATAGTCACTGACGCCTCAAATAACGCAATCGGAGCCGCTCTCCAACAACGCATCGACGACGACTGGGAACCACTCGCATTCTTCTCCAGGAAACTTTCAAGCGCAGAGAGAAAGTACGGGACCTACGACAGAGAATTACTAGCGATCTACCAAGCCATAAAACACTTCAGACACATGGTTGAAGGTAGAGAATTTTCTGTTCGTACGGACCACAAACCCCTGGTATACGCATTCCGCCAAAGCCGGACAAATGTTCCCCCGCCAATTTCGTCACCTAGATTTTATATCCCAATTTACAACAGACATCCGTCACATCTCGGGCACGGAGAACGTCGTTGCGGACGCGCTATCCCGCATCGAAACAATCGCCACAGCCCCGATCGACTTCGAAAGTCTCGCAAAAGCACAGGCCACGGACAATGATCTGCAAACGCACCTGCGTCCAGGGAATTCACTCCAACTAAAAAGTGATTCTCCCCAACACGGACACAGCCGTATACTGCGATCTGTCCACCGCCAACGCCAGACCTTTCGTCCCTACAACCCACCGCCAGCACATTTTCAACACAATGCACAATCTGGCGCACCCGGGAACGAAAGCCACAACAAAGCTCGTCAAACAGCGTTACGTTTGGCCATCCATTGACGCCGATTGCCGACAATGGACACGCGCATGCATACAATGCCAACGATCAAAAGTCACGCGACACGTAAAAACACCTTTCGGAACGATAGCGAACCCATCCACACGTTTCGAGCACATTCATATCGACATAGTGGGACCGCTCCCCATATCGCAAGGCAAACGTTACTGCCTCACCTGTGTCGATAGATTTTCACGCTGGCCCGAAGCATACCCAATCGAAAATATCGAAGCCGAAACAATCACGCGCACGTTTTACAACGAATGGATCACACGCTTCGGTGTCCCGCTGCGAATAACCACAGACCAAGGGCGACAATTCGAATCACAACTGTTCAAACAGTTCAACAAACTCCTCGGCACCACACATTTGCGAACAACGGCCTACCACCCGCAATCGAATGGGATGGTGGAGCGTTTCCACCGCCACCTCAAAGCCGCCATCCGTTGCCACGAAACGAAACAGTGGACCGACGTACTACCCACGATTTTACTAGGACTACGAGCAGCATGGAGGGAAGACCTGAACTCATCTGCAGCCGAACTGGTATACGGCGAACCCCTGAGACTCCCTGGCGAATTCCTAGTACCAAAACAAACGCCCGCAACGGACCCGATAAATTACATAACGAACCTCAAACGCTACTTCGCAGAATTAAGCCCCACAGCTGGAACAAACCACGCCAAACCAAACACATTCATTTTTAAAGACCTACAAACGGCCCAACAGGTATTCGTTCGACGCGACGCAGTAAAGACGCCACTCGAACAACCGTACGAGGGACCATTCCCGGTTTTAAAACGAGGAGATAAAACCTTAACGTTAAAAATAAGGGATCGCGAAACGACCGTCTCCATCGACCGCACGAAACCAGCCTACGTAGAAGGGAACCACACGCAGACGACGCAAACTTCAAGGACAACCTCGCCCACCACGGATCATCAAGGAGACACCGCCTCCAAACGAACACCACACACCATAACAAAGTCCGGAAGACACGTTCATTTTCCCAAGCGCCTGCATTAAGCGCGCACGCAAAATAATAAAGCGGCAAGGTAAAGCATACGCAAAATTAAACATTTTGCCCACCAGCTCCGTTTTATCGTGGGATTTACCCACTAAGGGGGACCCATATAGGAACTGCATGCACAAGCAATTTCCGCGTCCGTATTTTGCGGAAGTATAAACAAACAAAGAATGCTACGTTCGCAAGGAATTATTGTAACCTTGCAAGCTAAGCATCCCAACACGCCAGACGGTATATAATGAGGCGAACGAGTCAACAGAAGACAGACCCAGAGTACGATACGGCGTAGTAACCAAAGTGACTAGTGCGATCCCAGCAGTTCCGCGTTCCTATATGGCGCTTACTCGCATTCCGCTCTCGCAGCAAACGCATTAACATTAAACAACTAACAGCGCGGTTATTGTAAGTTAAAATAAACTCGTATTCGCAAACTCAACGTAGTTTTCTCTGATGCAAACCGGCGCCTAGAACTAACCCTAGCCGCCACATATGAATTTAAATATTACATAATTTGAATAATAGATACCTCAATTGAAAGTCCAAGTAAAGCCCATATTATGAAACACTTGTACACATTGGTTTGTGATACATTTTTTGAATAAACGTAAGCTACAAAAGATGTATAAATATGACAATAATATACAATTAAAATAACTAACTCTTGAAATACCTGTTTTATTAATTAATACATGTTAATTATTTTCAAATGTATTAGTTAGTTCAATTTAATAAAACAGAAATAATTAGAATTAAATATATTAATTATACTGTGTATACTAAAATCAACAAATGTAAAATATTGCAACTAATTGATAACAATTTTATATGTAAACGTGCGAAGATTTTTCATGGTCAACATTTGTTATTATTAATTGTCTTTTTCTAATTTGTTTACTAATACGCCAATTAACGTTTTGCAGTAGACGTCAATTATGGTGTATAATAGAATAGAATAGAATATATTTCTCAATAAGATATACACTTTACAAAATTAAAATATTTTTTTTCTTTAAACAGGAATAGTAAATAAACATGTTATTCTTAAACTCCACGTGTCATGAGAAAATAACCCTCTAAAGTAAAGAATAGATGTTTCAGTTTTTTTTTATTTATAATAATTCTAATAAATCTTGATATATGCTCAATGCATTCCAGATTTTTTCTATATATGCCTCCCTAACAAGATATAATTATTATTGCTTAAATTTCTAATAAAATAGAAAATCCTTAAATAATGGTTCAATTGTTTTTTTTTTAATTTCTCTATATGTAATTTATAATTTAATTTACTATCTATTATAATCCATAAATATTTTATGGATATATCCCTTGTTATGACAGCATTTATCTGAACATTGATTTTGCATATTTAGACAGAGGTATATATATATATATATATATATATATATATATATATAAACGATAAGCTTTTCGACATCTAGTGTCGACTCGTGAAAACGTTCACGTACGTAAATGTTAATAATCTTATTATCAAAAATCACTTCTCCTTTTAGGTTAAAATTAATAATTGCATTTATATCAAGAAATAGTACGTAAGTCTACATTTCTTTTTTTTGTTATAATTTTTTGTTTACTATAGTCTGTATACTATTGGCGCGGAGTAATAAATCATAATTGCTTGAAATAATTCTTTATTTTCTTGTGAAAGCGGTACTTCTACGGTTAAGTAAAACCAATAAATTCTAACAAAATACGATCATTGTGCCGCTCTTGCAGCATATCGACCCATCTAGGGTCTGAGAACAATAGCTTAATCTGTATAAACACGTTGCCATCAGCCCAGGTACTGACGAAACGAGAATCATAGCCGTAGATGTGGGTATTATACCAAGATACAAAATAATGGTATATAATACGTAAGAAGTAAAATTTGTAATGTGATCTACTATACAAATAAAATAAATAACATATAACCACATAATAATTCATATCAAGGTAGATTTTACTATTATAATATATTTACCTACTAAAATATGATTTTCCAAACGTATCAGGTACCTACGCCAATGCAATACGGGAGATTCGATAATTCTGACAGGTTTATTACTCCGCGCCAATAGTATACTGAGTATAAATGTTTTATTATGTACAGAGTCCGCCAAAAAAATGTATATACTTTTTGTCAGACTATATTAGCATATTGAAATTGTGAATTGTTTTGAATTACGAGTATGTTATAGTATGGTCTTCGCTTCAACAGGTGACGAACAATTTCAGCGCGAAGTGCATTCTGAAGAGGTTTATCTACCAACAGAACGAGGCACCATCACACTACCACCTACCCGTACAAGCTTTCCTGGATGACAATCTGCAGGAACAATGGATTGGACAAAGGGGGCTCTATTGAGTCGGTCGTCAGAACTTACATCTATGGACTTTTACTTGTGGGGAACTGTGAAAGATCAAGTTTATCGACGTAAACCACGCACACTGGAGAAACTTTGCTAGGAGATCATAGAGGCTTGTACAGCGATCCCCATTAAAATATTGACCGAAGTAACTGCAGCGACCGCTCGTCGTTCAGTAAGGTGTCTGGCCGCCAACAGTCAACATTTTGAACATCTACAGTAATAATGTGCTGAACTGAAGACAGTACTACATATGTGACCAGTATTTAAATGTAAAACAAATAAATAATACATAGTTTTCATTCTTTAAAAAGTGTATACATTTTTTTTGGCAGACTCTGTATATAATTTTAATTGTTTACCGTATTTTTTTCAATCCCGTTTGCCAATCACTTATTATAGCTTTATCCTTTATTTCGTTTTTTAACCTTTGTTTGTTATATAGCAGCGTAAACTTTTAACCTATATTTGTAATTCTAATTTTTCTATAATTTTTTACTATTTTTTTATCTTATATATTGGAGAGATTATTGCTTCCTTTTAGTCCTCTGGAAATTCTTCACGTTTTCATATCTTCATAAAATCCGATTTTATTTTTTTAGTTTTTGTACCTCATACTTCTACTGCACTCCTTGAATTCAATCTGTCATTTGTTTCTCAGTTGCTTCTTCTATTTCCTTCTATGTTATTTTGATATCCGACTCTAAACCTTTTTTTTCTATCAAATCCCAGTTTGCACTGCCAATTAACCTCTCTTTTTTTCTTTGTTTTTTCTAAATAACGCATTTGTACTTGCTTTCTTCTGCAGTTGTTGTTATTATTTTTCAAACCTTCCACATAGCTTCCTTTATCATATCTCTTTCCACTTGTCTCTGATAGCTTTTAATACTTGTTTCTAAACATATATTTTTTCTACTAATACTTTTCCATCTTTTTCTCGTCTACAAATGTCTCTTTTTAATTTTACCTCTAACGGTCAATGGTCAGATTTTTCAGTGAATCGTACTTTAAAACTTTTATTTTGTCTCATACCTCTTTGTTCACAATGAGATAGTTTATAACCGATTCCCTCTATCCCTCACATATGTAAATTTCCTCTTACCTCATACCTCCACAATTTTATTTAATATCGTCCAATCTTTCTCTTCACATCGTTTGTTTTCATACTTTGTTTATTTGCGGTTTTATCAAAACTTTTTTTTTTTTTTTTTTATTTATGTTAATACACCGTTTTTCACTGTCTCCTTTTTGTCTCTACCATCCATTCATAATATCCAGGTATATTCTCTTTATATTTCTCCTATCTTCCAACTATATTTTCATTAGACGCAACACGTCAAAATTCTTTAAATACTTCCAAAGTTCTTCTAGTTAATTTTTTATTTTTGCCAAATTTCAAAAAATTATCTCTATATGTTGATTATTCTTTAACCATTTTTCATTTTTTTCTTTTTTTTTCGTTCTACCTGCAAACCGTATTTTCCGTTTATAATGTCCTAGTAAATTTTTTTTCCATTTCTACTTCTAGTTCTCTTTGTTTATTTTTATTCCTGCTACACTCCCCAAAACTATCTCTACTTCTCGATTATTTTATATTTTATTCTTATTATTCTTCGCCTGTTTGTCGTTTTATATGTTTCCTTTATTTCTTTATGTACTCTTTACCAACCTGTATTTGATTTTGTCCTATATCATTTCTTGTTGTTGAAAGACTTTATATATCCTTTAGATATTCCAACTCTATTTTTCTCTGTTTTTTACCTGTACCTTTGGATCTTTGTATCTTAATTCTTCTTATTACTAAGTTTTCTCTTCTTTTTTTGTACACCAATTCACCGATTCTTTATTCCAAACTCATAAATTGTCCTCCTAGTTCTTTATTTTTTATTTGTTTATTCTCACTACACACGTTTGTACACACCAAATTTGTATAATAGAAATAAAGTTTCTAGCAGTGGCGGCTCGTGGTCAATCATACTGGGAGGTTAAAATTAATTTAAAAAATAGGCATACTTAAAAAAATATAAATAACTCAAATGCACCGCAAAATTTTATACAATCTACAATTTTGTTCAAAATATAGCGATTTTTCGAAACATTCTCATTAAAATCTCTAAGGGATTTTCTATAAGCATTGTCTAGCTGTGTACGAATATCAACATTTCCTACGGTTGCAAAATTTACCGAGCATTTCATGTGTTCTGCAGACGAAACATGTTTTTTTATTTTCTCTTTTAAATGTTTTAAATCTCTGACACCGGATTTGGACTATAGCGAGTCTGACGAGTCTTTAGAAAATAATAAACAAACAAAACAGTAAAATACATTTGATACTTCACAACCACATATCCAGTTAGCTAAATCGTACATTACCTTGCGAAAGTTTCGATGAACATCTTTATTTTTGTCTTTGCTAGTCTGTCGTAAACTTAGTTCTGGCAAAGGATGACCATTTGCCTTGAACTCAACTAATTTTGTAAAATTAAGTTTGTTAGCACTTTTTAGTTGTTTAATTTTCTGCACTACCGACATTTTCTATTATAGCGCATGCACACGCGAATCAAAAATAGTATTTTTACAAAACAACACAACAACAGTAAAACATATCAATATAAATTCTTAAATTGATTTAAAACACGCGAAAATCGAATCAAAAATCGAGCGTAGTTGTACACCCTATACGAAGTCAACGTAAACTGCGTGATCCGGCTCATGACCCAAAGTTGATTATTGTTTCGGACGTTCGCGTTTATTCGGGCGCTGCACGTTTTTCGAGTTTTTCCGGGTAGATCTAATTCAATGAGGACAATTCGCACCGCCAGCTCAAGGTTGAAGAGGATGAATTACGAACGACGGCCGATAAATTTTAAGTTATTGTATTTGCGACTTAATTACCTATTTTAATAAAACACGTAATAATGAATATTTTTATATATTGTCAAAATTTTTGGGAGGTCATTGACCAAATGACCATATGGACAAGCCGCCATTGGTTTCTAGTTACGCACGCGTTTGAATATTAGCAAGTATGTTTAGTTGCTTATCGCTATGGATCAAGCGCACCGTAAACAACAAAAATAGAAACTACACTAATTAAAATTATAGTTACAAGTGTCGGAAATGTACTAATTTATTTAATGGCCTTCCAAAGATAATTTTTTATTCTATTTTCACGTTAACTACAATTTTACTTTAATAAAATTACGGAATGCGTGTTGATGGATTATAATCTTACTCCAACCGATAACTTTTGACTCACAATTTTAATATTTATTCCTTAATACTTCTATATTCTTACCAGCGGCACTTATTTCGCAGACGTTAAATTTTCGTAACTATTCACAACAAAATTTATAAACATAGAATGTGTTGGTACTTTGGCGTCGGGTTTATTCTAAACAGCTTTTATGCAACTTCTAAGTTTTATGTAAAAGCCAAACATTCCCCTAGTCGAAAAAAGCATCGTTTATTTGGAGTGGAATTCTAAACAAAACCTTAATAAACTAAAGAAATTATGTACGTGATGGAAATCAAGTATAAAAAATAACTCTTTAAATTAAATTTAAGCGTTAATATAAAATTTAAAAGAAAATTATTAACAGTAAAACCCTGTTAAATTACTTTAAACTTAAACGAAGGTAACATACGGGTATATCTCCGAAAACTTGTTCCTGCGGAATATTGAATATCATAAAGTTTTATATTTATAAAATAAATATAAAAAAACTGCTAAAGACGGGTACGTAAACAAGCTAACTTTTTCTGTACTTAAGACTGACACTGTTATGTTATGTCTTTATGTCTCTAAATCAACAGCCGTTTAAATTGCAATAATAAACTAGTGCATTCGGTAACTTAAGTGACCTTAACAATCATACTTACTTGTTCGTAGGACGTAGATTTTAGAATTCTATTTTATTTTTCACATACTATTGTTAAACTGCTAGCAAACTCACAATACAACTTAGGTCTTAAGATTACACAAGCACTATTTCTTTTCGGACTTGTCAATTTTCCTAAATTAAAGGAACAAATGAAAACTTAAAATAAAATCGACTTTTAGTACTTTAATGGTATCAATACAAATTTAATATCAAACTTAAGTCTATTGTTTAGTTTATTAAACACTGATTGTTACTTTTTCAACAAGTATTTTTGATGTTAGGATATCGCAGTGAGTGACATTTGCATATAAAACCTACATTTTAGAAAATGCCTTATAGTACTGTCACTTTTTTTGTCTCTGAAGTTTTACCGATTTCGACTTTTTTCTCGGCCCTTAACACCTCCACTCCAAGAAGTTCACTTAAGCACCTCGTAATGCAAGTAACTAATATCGAGAACTAAAACAAGAATTTAGTTTTATTGGTCATTTATTTCAATAAAAGTTTTCAGAGAAACAGTATACAGTGTGTACCTAAAACCGTTAGTAAATTGTAAACAGTTGTTAGTTTTCTTAACAAGTAATTCATTGTTAATTCGTTCCTTTTGCTTTAAGGATAGACTGAATAAAGCAATTACGTGCTTTAACTAAAGCCAAAAATGCGGTTTGTTCTTCTGATTTAGAACAATCTTCAGGAATTGCAGATATTAACGATTCAGCAGTTTTAATGTCTACTTCAAATATAAATTCAGTTATAATTGGCCATATCAGTCGAAATTTATTTAAATCTAGCTCATCGTTTTTAATTACTTCAGTTCCACGAAGAAAACAAAAATCGGCTTTCATTAATTTTGTGTTGTTGTCTGCAGGCACGTAATTTATCAAAATTCTCTAACTTCAGCTGGTTCAACATTGTTCTCAGCCATGCATTTTTGTATATATTTGTTAGTGTTTTCGATCACAGCAGAATTTTCGGCCTAATAATTTCATTATAATAAAGGTTTATATATGAATTTTAAATATTATATAATTTGAATAATAGATACCTGAATTGAAAGTCCAAGTAAAGTCCATACTATGAAACACTTGTACATTGCGTTGTGACACATTCTTTTGAATAAACATGAGCTACAATTAAAGTGTATAAATATGACAATGATATACAATTAAAAATAACTAACTCTTGGACTCTTGGAATACCTGTTTTATCAATTAATACATGTCAATTATTCTCTAAATATATTAATTTGAACTGCCCATAAAACAGAAATAATTAGACTTAAATATATTAATGATAATAATAAACACTAAAAAAATTATATTTATAAATTGTAAATATAAAATATTAAAAATTTGTTTATGTAATTCAGGATATGACTAGCAGGTTACAGTTCAGAGTGTATAAGATAAGAGATAACGCTTACCTAACAATGAATAAATTTAGAACCTGAGCAATTCTTTTTTGGGGGTCCAGTGGATGTTTCACTGGAGCCTCGAACAGAAGTGAAATGAATGTTAGAATTGTTAAAATTTCTATTTGTGAAACGTGCGAAAATTTCATTGTCAAAATTTGTTATTGTTAACTGTTTTTTTTCTAATTTGACGTCAATTATGGATTATTCATAATAGCACACGGTACTTTAATGGATTTAGGAGAATTTTATTTTTAAGAGTTTGATCGGCAAAATAACCTCAATGACTCAAGTGTAATGAGTGTTGTAGGTCGGAAACAGATGACTGCAAAGTGACCTGATAGTGAACGAACACGATTAACAAGAAAAAACAATTATAATTATTAATATTACAAGAAAAAATATAAATCCTAATTATTTCTATTACATTCAATTTACTTATATGAGGATGTATTGATATCTAGTTAGCCTAGACCAGTTTCTTGCATAAACAAATTATTGCGTTACCATAGCAACAAACAATAACTTATTAGAAGTGTCAGTGTAAAAAGTAAACCAGAGTCACGCAATAAATTAAATGAAAAAGATGTCCACCGAAATTGTGAAAATCGAAAAATTGGAGTATCGAGCCATCATCAAGTACCTGTATTTAAAAGGGTTAAGAGGTAAGCAGATTTACGAAGATATGCTTAATACCCTTGGTGATCAATGTCCTTCGTATGCGACCGTCAAAATTGGAATGCAAGCTTCAAAAGAGGTAAATTTTCCATTGAAGATGATGACCGATCGGGAAGGCCAGTTTCTGTGTCAGTCCCCGAAAATATCGATGCAGTTCATGACATGATTTTATCAGACCGTCGAATTGGGCTAAAACGGATATCTGAAGCACTGAATATTTCATACGAACGCGTTCATCATATGGTTCACGTCAATTTGGACATGAAAAATTGCTGCAAAATGGATCCCCAAATGTTTGAATGTTGACCAAAAGCGTGCAAGGGTAGAAGCATCGCGTTCGATCTGTGCTCGATTTGAAAACGATGTAGACTTCTTAAACCGAATTGTTACTATGGATGAGACTTGGGTACATTTCTACGATCCAGAAACAAAGCAACAATCGATGGAATGGCGACACTCTGGTTCTCCAAGACCTAAGAAGTTTCGTGTCCAAAATCTGCTGAAAAGTTCTTGCTTCAGTTTTTGGGATTGCCATGGAGTAATCATGATTGATTTTTGGATAAGGGTAGAACAATAACTGGAGATTACTATTCGACATTACTGACCACTCTACGGGAAAATATTAAAGAGAAAAGACGCGGAAAGCTATCCAAAGGTGTTTTGTTTTTGCAGGACAACGCCCCTGCACACAAATCTCATGTTGCCATGCAAAAATTCGTGATTTAGGGTTTGAATTACTAGAACACCCCCTTATTCACCCGATTTGGCTCCGTCCGACTATCACCTCTTTCCTCAACTGAAAAAAGTTTAAAAGGTCGTACATTTTCTTCCAACAAGGAGGTAATAGAAGCTGTGGAGGTCTGGTTTGCAGAGCAAGAAAAACATTTTTTTGAAAGGTCTAGAGACGTTGCAGGTTCGCTGTAATAAATGTATCCAATTAAGAGGAGAATATGTTGAGTAATAAAATATTTTGACATTGAAATTTTGTTTGGTTCTATAGTAGGCTAAGAATTTTTCAATATATCCTCGTATTTACTGTCAGATTTGGTGTGTCTTGCGCTCAAATGTTTATGGTTCTCTAAAACTTCCAGGTGAGTAAACTTCAGTATGGCGAAGCATTTGTGACACATTAATTTTGTTTTTTAAAAATGTATCAACGTAACTTTCTGTATGGCATCTTGACCTCCACCTCTTGTGTCGCTTAATAGTTAGCTAATTGTCTCCACGATTTGCTAAATAGGTTGCGCTGGAATAGTCTAAAACAGTGCCTAATGTACAGCCCCGTGTGTAGCAATCGAAGAAAACTGACAATTTCTATGCAAATGTTCCGAATCTTATTTATCCCAATGGGGCTATTTATACATCCCTGTACGTGAGGAAAAACCGACGGGTGTAACTTTTGTGATCTTAACTTAAAATATTCCTTTACTAGTGCAATCCAATGTTTATCTGTAAGTGCAAAAAAAACGTGGCTTATAATTTTTTGTTTCAAACACTGAAACCATAACTAAATTGGATTTGAACTCGATATCATCCAGTGTCATGTTGGCAAGTTTTTCCCGCCTACAGGCTCCACTGTACGCAATAAGTAAGATCACCTACAAACAATTTTATAAAGTTTATGTAAAGATCTGCAAGAATTATACACACTTTCATTGCAAGGTATTTCACATTTTCAGCCTCACAAATAAATTTATTTATCTCATCAGATCCTCTTCTAGTATTTTAGAATTTTTTTGGCGTATAGCCATGTGAAGCCCGTTTAAGGAATGCTAGCAATTTTGCATATTTTGAAATATTGGTGTTCAGATGAATTGAAAAACATGACTAGCAACATTGAGTAATTAGTCCACAGCGTGAAAGGCTTATATTATTGATGTTGGGATTCGAAAGTATGCCAACAAAACATTTCCTTACAAAGTCTGAATATTATTTTCTTTTTCTACCCTTCAAATTTTGAAAATTGTTTTTGTATGCCGCTTCCGAATTATCAGCTAACAAATTTTGAGTAGTTACTTCGGCAATTTCACGAATCTCAGGCGGAGTACAAACTAAATCTTCTTCACTAATATTGTTATTGTTGTTTCTTGTTATTTATTTGTTGTTATTTGTTTTATTGTTATGTATTTTATTTTTATTACGCTAATTAAATAAAATTAGAAATTTGTATTTCAATCCACAGACGGCAGTAAAACGATTTAAAAAATCAAGTTGACATGGAGTGTTACCAACCTTATCAATCAACAGAAACATTTTCTATAGGATATTTTAAATTAAACTAAGAAAACACGGGATGGCAAATTAGAAAAAAATAATATACAGTACTCGTTTTATAAGGGCACTTTAAATAAACCCTTACAAAACTTGTTTTTTAATATACTATTGAATAGTTAGTTGTAGTATTAGTAATAAATATATGTTAGTACTAAAATGTGGAGAGTAGTAATTAAATAGGTGAAGGGTAGTTATTGATTAGTTAGTAGGTATTATTAAACTTTTTAATATATATGTATATATATATATATATATATATATATATATATATACAGGGTCATTGATGCTCAAAGGTAGGTTAGACGTTTATGGAAAACAGGACATAGAGTAATCTGAAAATTTTATTAATAGTTGTCATTAACGATCAATTTTGTTTACATTAATGTAAATCATAAATCCACGGTCGACGGAAAAATTGTTTAACAAATACGATCACTATCTTAATTTTACGTACGAAATAGAAAATAAAGGTCCACGTCCCTTCCTTGACGTAACGATTATTAATAAAGGTAACAATCAACCAGTATTTACTAATTGGTAAATCAAACCGATGGCTTCTAATAGACTAGTTACTTAATTATGATTTCAAACACCCACATAAACAATAAATTAATATCATAAAAAATATACAGGACAAAATCCCTAAACTTAGTAGCCCAAAATACCAAAAAAACAAAACAAAGCTCTTCTAATAAAAGTTAAAAAAAATAATTATTATTCCAAAAAATTAATAAATAAAATTCTAAATCCAAATACTACTTTAAACCAAACAATTATGACAATAGATACAAAAACTAATCAACGTACCAGAACTATCTATAAAATTAATTAATTACTTAAAATGGATGATTTCAAAATAGTGACTTATAATAACAACAAAATTTACACCAAATTAAAAGATAAAACAAAGGATTTAGAAAAATCCGGATTAATTTATAAAATATCATGTAACATACCATAAAGTATATAAAGGCCAATCAAAACAAAAATTAAAAAAAGAAACTACAATCATTAATATTATTGCAAAACAAAAAGTGAAGGTACCGGATTGTCTACCAATTACATCAAAGAGGGACATAATTTTAATTTTGATGCAGTAACAATTGTAGATATAGAACCAAATTTTAAAAACAGATTGAATTATATACCGAGTGTTGCTAATTAGTACATCAAGTCATTAACCACACATTTTTTGAGCTAAAATAATTGGACTTTCCTGATGCCACTTTTATTTTACTGTATATCTCTGATATTCTTTACTGCATATTTCTTGTCAATTATGTTAATGCATTTTGTTATAACCGCTCTGTAATAAAGTTGTAATATCTTGTAAACCAAGCCTCAAATCAAAAATTTTACAAGAGGGAAGAAAGTTAGATAAGTAAATGATATATCAAAAAAAAATATTATGATACCATAGGCGTGCGTACAAAAATATTTGGGGGTCAATATCAACTTACCCCCCCCCCCCCGCCGTTCGTACTTGAACTATTTTTACTAAAATTATACAAAAAGTGTGTTGATTTAAAAGAAACATCTGTACCAGATTGCAAATAAATATCTGTAGAAGTACGGGCATTATTAATAAAAATCAATTTTTTAAATTTTATTTTGACACCTTGTATTTCAAAAACGACACTCTCAAATTAAAAGTGGCATCAGGAAAGTCCAATTATCTTAGCTCAAAAAATGTGTGGTTAATGGCTTGACCTACTAACTTGCAACACCCTGTATCTTAACGTTCACAAGAATAACGTTAACTTTAAATATAATACATGTAATTTAAGTAATATACAGAGTGTTTCTAAATTTAGGCGACAAAATTCAGGAGGTGATTGTTTGTATGAAATTAAGATGGGTCTTTCCTATAACAAAATTTCCTCAACCCACCCCTTTCCGAGAGTCGAAACGTTGGCCAAAAACAACCATATAATGTTTACCTAAAAACCTCCTCTTTCTACTCCTATTAGAAAGCTCAAGCTATTTGAGTTAAATTAAAAATTGCAATAAGGAGTTTCCAATTAATTAAAAAATAAATAAATAAAAAATTAAAGAAAAACCAAAATACTCAATTTTAATATCAAGGGTGCAATTTTTCACGTATTAACGACAGTTGTAGAATTAACCTAACCCTCAGATACTACACTTAAGTATTTTTAAATGGTACGTCAATTTTAAGAAATTTAATAACGATTTCAGTGGTTTACGAAGTTTTTATTTTTAAAAATTTTTTACCAAAAATCAGAATTAAGAACCGACAATATTCGCTACAATAAAATCAAGACATTTTGTAAAGTGAATGTTATCAGTTGACGTCAAAACCGATTTTGATATTTTAATTTATTTTTTTTATTCGTGTTGTTGTTAACAACTCTTTTGGCTCCATTAAGTCATTGATAAATGTAAATTTGATTTTTTGACCCCTCCGGAACCCCCCACAATCGCAAAAAGGTCAAATTTCTTTGATCGGCTATAACTCCCAATGCTGTACTAGCAAACCAAAGTGATCGTTTTGTCGGGAATTTTGCGCGCTAAAATTTTAGTCTTCATCACTTAACTCGAAAATCCATATTCTTCGAGATGTAAGCTGGAAAGTTTATTTTTCAGAAGTAAATAGATTTCATTGGAATGTCTTTTTCGATATCTTGGAAAGTATAGATTTTTCAAGAATAGAATACCCGATCTATGTTTTACGAGCTAGCAACTACCTTTCGATCTAAACTGCACAAGCACGATTAGCTACGAGTTGTTACGCCAACCACTTGTCGTATATGGGGATACTTCACGACTCCTGCTGGACGGTTTTAGCAACTAACAAACACATAGCCTCCACGAATCCAACCTATGTTGATGGGTACTATCTCCTTATAGCTCGGATCGACTCTCGTGGTTACCGATAAGTCTCGGGTGTACAGCCGAATGAGCTTGTAAAAAACTTGACTTTGGTTAAATCAACTCGTGTGCAGTCAACTCCTGTTTGTCACGTTTTTGGAAAAGCAACAATCAGTATTTGCTCCGCCCAGACGACGACCAGCTTAGGCACATCGGTGCGGTGTAAAGTGCATGCAGTTTGACTGCATGGGTACCTCTAAACCGACTATCGCTTAACAGGTCTCTTTGGTTACAACTAGCTTTAGACTTCATAAGTCTTTGTAGTTTTTATTTGCTTGCTCCATGTCAATGTCATTTTAACCAGCTCATAGTTGCCTTGTATAAATATAATATGGTATAATCAATAATTATCCTATAGTAAACTTCTATAAATAAATACTATAGTTTCTAGTCTCTTTCACTAATTCAAGTTACTTTATGCGATCTTTGCATCCGTCCGTGGATGCTCTGCAGTCTTAATGAGCGGAGCTATATTCCGAAACAACGTCTATCTCTGCTCGTTGTAAACGATGGCCCTTAGCCTCGTGCATCTGATTTCTGATGTCATGGTATTTTTTGCAGCATAGGGGAGCATGTACGCGTTAAACGTGCCGGTTAGGATACATTTCTTTTGCATGACCTAACGGGTAATCCGAATTGAAACAAACCTATGTCACCTGTCCTTTTGTGCTCTGTCTTTATCGTCTTTACCACTCAGCAAGAAGTCTTTCTTAGAGCATATTTTGCAAGCCGCTTTTGGAGCATGCCTCTCGTCGTTGGACAGTCTTCATGTAGTTCAGTTTCAAAGAGCGGTACCAAACGCTACAAGCAAACATTGCCGCATCCGTAAGCAAGCCTTGGTACATCCTTTTTTTGCGTTGCCGCATAGACTTTAGTCGCGACTAAAGACTCTGACGTTTGTAACCGGAATGACCAATTTCAGCCTACAAAAATTTGGAGAACGAAGCCAACATTCTTTCAATCTTCTGCGAGACTTTTTTTTCGCTGAAGTTTTAGCGATAGATCTCGTCTATCAACTGAAGGTCGTGAACTCAACCAGGACACCCGACAAGGAGATCTGCTACCTTCTTTCTTTAATCTTGAACAACAAGATTTTCGTCTGGGCAGATCTGCACCTGCTTGAGCTTTCCTAAGTCATTAGCGTTGCCGCCATTACGACGACGAGAAGACCGGTCTTTGGTGAGAAGTTTCTCCTTTTCCCTCGTCCTCGCGAGCTGGACTTCGTCCCCGACGGTGTTGGGCGCCGCTGTTTTATAAGCGGGAAAGGGGGGTCTTTACGGTTTGCAAGTTTGTCTTTAAGTCAGTAATAACTGTAACTTACCGACAAACAGCGGTTATCCATAATTACATAAAAACAACTTAAATTGATTAAAATAAAATAAATAATCTTTCTTAATACGGATAATAATTGTTATTAAAAATGTAAATTTTAAAGAAAGACATTGTAATAACGGTACCCTCCCACCCAACACCGTTTACCCCCGATCCCATGAAACAACTTCAATTAATTAAAACAAAATAAATAATTCTATTTAATACGGATAACACGCCGGAAGCAATATATCATAACAATTTTTTGTGCGTTTATTTGTTTTCGTAATTTTTATTATTAGTGTGAAGTAAAATATGCGGGGAAGATTGTAGTGGGGAGTAAAGTGTTTTGGGAAAAAAAATACCCGCCAAAAAAAGTAACGGAGAGACAAGCACGCGAGGAAGAAAGTTTCCGAAAAATAGAGTGTAGATACCTGTGCAAAAACCTCGTAGAGAGCATCGTGCCATCCACGGATTTTGAATCGGGTCCAGTAATTATTGCGTCTAACGTGCTGACAAGCACGCGATACACCCATATTCAATTTTTGCAAGAAGCATCAAACGATAGATGCCAAGCAACGTCTTGGTCTCCCATTTAAACCTAGTCTTCAAAATCGCTCTTATTACGTTTAGAGCGAGCTTGCATATTTGTACAAGATCGGTAATGTGCGGTTTCCAAGTCAACTTCGAATGAAAGTTAAGTCTTAGGATTCTAGTTGTTTTTTTTTTGTATAATATTAGGTTTTCTTCATACACATTAGCGGTCCGTAGTGAGGTTCCCTTATACGGCAAAAAATGGACACACTGAGTTTACTGTGCAGAAAAACAAAAACCAGTTGTTTTTGCGTTTATTTTACCCTGCAGTTTGAATACGATGGTTCTCATTTTTAGCGCTGAGAAAAATATGGTCAATATTGTCTACGTATAAGTATTTCCGTACTAATGCATCTACTGACGCTGCTATATCGTTTACGGCAGTGGCAAACCGGGTTACACTAAGCCTGGAACCCTGCGGTACCTCGTTTCAAAACTTTCTAGATAACATCTAGTTCCCGACATGCACTTTGAAGCACCTGCTCTTAAGAAACAAGCAAACAACTTCTGCACGTTACTCGTTAATGCCCAATCGTACAGCTTACGAACAATTCTGTAGCGCTAATTTCACGTCAATCGGTGTTTTCTAAAAGCCGTTTAATGTTCTGTTAGAAGTTGGCAAGACTCTAGATGCCACATGATACGGCTGCAAACATTCTCTCCAAAATTTTACTCAAACCTTACGCTAGGGCTTATAGGTAGCCCTAAGGTTCCGTTGTATTTTTTCCTTCTTTCGGAATCAAGACGACTATGGTTTTTTTCTAAGCGGAGGTGTATATGTCTTTGCTCCATACTTTATTAAACATTACAAGGAGCGGTTCTTTCAAAGTTGGAAAGCCTTCCTTCAAAAGCTTGTAAGGGATTCTATCCGCCTAGTGCCAACTTTGTATATCTTCCCAACGACGATATATATATATATATATATATATATATATATATATATATCAGACATACAAACGGGAATTGATAGGTAAGTTATCCCATCGACCTTCACTCTCCTTTCAAGTTTAGGTTCAAAAAAGATTCATTTTTCCTTGCCTTACCCTCTACGCCACACATCAGCGATCGGTATCAAACCTATTGATCGTTAACACATATTTGTGCCACCACGCGCATTTGCTTTCTAACATCGCCTTACGAGCTTTCGCTCTAGCTCTTTTAAAGACGATCAGATTTTGCAATATCGACTGCCTATTGAACACGTTAAATAGATACTTCTATTTCCTTATAACCAGTCGAATTTGATAGTTCCACCATAAAACTTGCGTATGTCTCCACGTACCTCTTTTCTATAGGTACGCTGTTTTCAACAGCACAGAGAATGGACGAGCAAAGTACCTCTACCTCATTTTCAGCAGAATCTAAAAATTCTGGTACTACCAAATCCTCTCTACATACCCAGTCGGCATGAGAAAACAGTCATTTTCTGAGAGGGATAAAAGGCAAGTGTTTGATTTCAAGTGACATTGCTATAGGGAAGTGACCGCTATTGTGATGGTAATCAATGTATACTACCCGATCTTCTAAGCGACGTCGACGTACATAAAGAAAGATCTATAGCTGAAAAGCTATGTTTTTGTGTTTAAAATTATTTAAAGTAATTATAATGTACCATATAAACTTATTCTTTTGCTACTTATTAATTTTAAATTGTAAGTTGTTAATAAAATCAAGTTTCCCGCGTGTCGATAATTTTATAAACCTACACATTAAATATTAGCAGAAATAAATCATCTCCCCGGAATGTATAAGGCCCAGATGATTTTATATTTGCATATGAACTTCTCGAAGTTGCCGATAGGTGGAGTTACGTGTTACATTATTATAATATATTAGTTTCCTGTTATTTTCACACCTAACACTCAATTTAAAATTAAAGATTAATTCTAACAAACTGAATAGTATATCCTAGTAATATTTATACAAATGAAATATTAAAAACTTAAAATCTATTTTTAAATTATTGCGTTGTTCCGTAGTCGACAAAACCGGAAAGTTAACGCAACGCCATCTATCGATGACTGAAGAAAACACTAACACGTATAGAGAATCTACTGCTTGTATCTATAGGCCGTTCTACATTCCAGGGGAGATTATGTATTTCTGATATTAGTGTATCATTGATTGTTTTGCTAAAGCAATAGAGGCTCTGGCAATATTTTCCCAGTTTTACCATAAAGCACGTTTATGTTAGCAGGAATTGACACACAGTCAATTAGGATTACCCTGTATTTGCATAAAACTAAATTGAAGAAAAGTATATTGTACTTTAAACTATTACTTTATTTCTAAAGATATTATTCACGCAATAATTATGAAGAAATAACACATTATTAATCTTTGCTAATTTTCGCTTCATTTGCGTCAAGGATTGACTTAACAACGCAATATCTTATTTTAGCTGCAAGTAATAATGCCGTTTGATCTTGTAATTTAAAACATTCTTCCGGAACTGCAGATATTAATAATTCAGAGGATTTAAGTCAATTTCAAATATAAATTCAATCATCATTGGCAATATTAATCGAAATTTGTTCAAATCTACTTCATCGTTCTTAATTATTTCAGATGTATGAAGAAAGCAACTATCAGTATTCATAAATTTGGTGTTGTTTTCATAAAGTGTGTAATTTTTCAAAAAATGTTCTAATTTCGTCTCGTTCAGCATTGTTATCTTTTAGGCATTTCTTTATACATATCTCAATCTCCTTGAACACGGTAGAACAGTCAGCCTATTAATTTCATAATATGAATGAATTGAAAAATTATATAATTCAAACAATACCTGAATTGAAAGTCCAAACAAAAACCATATTAGGATAATATACTTGTGCATTGTGTGGTGATATGTTTAGTTATGAGTATACGAATCTTTAACGAATATTTGGTACTTAAAACGTATACTTAACTACAATCTTATTATGAATAAACCGAACTTCAATAAAAAATGAACCAATTTTGTAAATAATTAAAAACAACTAAGTTGGAATTGAAGATACGTGTTTCATCACTTAAAATGTCACATTATTATCTTTTAAATGGATATCAAACAGTTAAAGTTCAATCTATGTGTAAAATGTAAATAAAATAATTATACTCTTAATTAATGATTATTACAAAAAATTAACTAACAATATAAATTATTACGTTCAATTATTCGACATTTTCCTTTTATAAATTTAATACATTTTGATGAAACCTTGCACAGCATTTTTTTTTACAACATTGTAGAAAAATAAAATAAAATACAGGGTGTCCCAAGATTTCTTTTACAGGAACTTAGAAATAGGTTTATTGAAAATTGAGTAACATTTTTGGAACCTACAGTACTGTCATTTGAGGTATACAAAAGTCTAAGTCATCACAGGATCAATAAAAAAATTTAAATGGAAGGGAAGGATTCAACTCAAATGAAAAGGTTTTTGATTTCAAAGTCAACGAAGTATCGCAGTGAGGGTACTAAAGTAGATAATTATACCAAATTTTAAATTTAATGTGTGGCGTCCAGGGTAAATATTAGACGCCACGCCGGCTGCATCAGAGAAAGAACTGGCGTTGAGTCGATTTGTATGCGTGTGGCAACAAAAAATCGATTAACCAGTGAATTGACTAATTGATTTTAGAATAATTGAGGTTTTCGGGAAAATCGAATACCGATTTTTAAGTCGATTTTTAAAATCGGTTTTTTTAAGTCGGTTTCTAAAATCAAACTTTTGATACCTTAGCGCAGAGGGCCGGTTTGAGTAATTTGGACTTTTGGGGCATTATTTGGAGAAACAATCAAATTAGCATAAGCCTTATGGGGCCTATCTCTTACGGTTAGTTCTCTATTCAACAGTTTGGGCAAAACTCGCATATATGGATTAATAAATTTACCATACATTAAGGCTATAATATTTTTTTTAATATCGATCTTTAAAAGAAACAATAAAAACATCCTACAATCCTAACATTGGCAAATTTTACCTGATGTACCGCAAACTAAGATTTAACTATTTTAATCTTTTATTGTTAACTATGTACACATTCAAAGATCACTTATCAGCATAAAACTGTCATTGCTTTGTACGGGTACCTGCTTTGTACATTATAGGTTTCGGCAAACGTAAAAAACTGTAAAGGCAGGCTTTTACAATGTAATATAAATAACGAGAAAAACTTATAAACCACGTTTTTACAATTAAACAAATTTAAAAAAATTTATTGTTTTATAAAATACGTACAACCTAGCATATTTTAAATTATTTTGTTAAAAATAGTACCGTTTTTAACACTTATTTTATTATTATTCATAATATTAACATTAAAGGGGCAACCACTACAATATATTATATTAATTACTGAGAGCTCGGCTGTTAAAGAGGTAGAAGTTGAATTATTTTTCAACATTTTGAAACTAAATGGATCGGGATTTAAATTGAAACGGCTTAAATATACTTACAATTCGCAAAGGTTTAAACAAAATTCCATTAGATAGAACCAAATAAAAAATAGAGGTTTCTATTTAAAATAAGAAAGGTAATGGTTTGGTTACTTGAGAAATTAGTAAAAGCGTTATGTTGTACGGAGCAGAGATTTGGGAATGGAAGGAATGGGACGAACTAGAGAAGATATAGGAAAAATATTGGAAGTGGACATTGAGACTGAAAAAGAAGACACCGGGATATTTAGTGGAAGAAGAGATAAAACTAGAAAGGATAAGATAACAAACAAGAAAGAGAGCGATAAAGTATGAAGAAGGGATGGAAACAGGAAAGAAAAAGAGATACTATGTGAATGTTGGAAAGAGGTGAAAATGCAAAAAATTATACATGGATAGGAGGCAAGAAAAAATATTATCAAAGAGGTGGTTAGCAAGAAAAGAGATAAAAAGAATAAGAGGAGAAGGAAGAAGTTTAGTAGAGGAGACAATAAGACGGGATAAGGATACACAAGGACAGGAAAGAAGAACAAAAATAGAAGAAGGAATATATAAAAAATACAAGGAAATAATCGCAGAAGAAATACCGAAGTACTTGACATCGGGAAAAGAGTTAGAAAAAAAAAGGATAATAGCAAGATTTAGACAGGAAACGAAGAACAGGAAAACAAATACTCGAAGAGGGATGAAGAAAGGGAATGTAGAATGTGTGGGGAGAGTGGAGAATATCAAACATATAAAGGAAGAATGTGAAAAGCTCAGACCAGAGGAAATGGATTGGAAGAGGTTATTGGGGAAAAGGGGAAGGGATATAATGGATGAAAAGGTAGTAGAAAGAAGGTAAAGAATGGAACGGAAAAAATGGAAAATATTGAAACAATAGGGAGAGGGAAATAATGGAGAACATTTGGATAGATTTAAGAAATGTATTGAAATATAGAAAACGAATCCTTTGTTTAATTATATAAGAACAATAAAATTTGATTTAATTTGATTTGACTTTTTTTTTTGATGATTTATGATTTAGATTCATTTCGACATCAATTACTTGCATTAGTTAAATTTAATTAAATAAATGTTAATAATAATTATGCTGTTCAAAAAAATGAGTTTTGATTAAGATGTTCCACCACTAATAATACATTTAGATAAAGACATTAAAAGTAGTGGCTTTAGTAGAAGAGATTGATATGTTTTAAATGGTCATTCGTTTGAATTAAAGGATTTCAGCCCAATAACTAAAATAATAGATTATAAAAATCAAACTGACAGATTTTGAGCAAAATGTGGTTATAATAGATTTCACAACAATGTATGTGACGTCTAGGTGTCGCAATTTTATATTTAAAATAATTTTTCCATATTCTTGGTTCGTAATTAGCATCACTGTAAACGCAAACAATTCTAAAAAAATATGTTTTTAACAAACATTTGACAAAATAATGTGTTTATTATTTTGGTAAACAATTCAAGGATATCTCATTCATTATTATTGTAATGTTCATTGTTATAATAGATTTAAAAATTTTGAGAATTTCTCACAGAAAAGTTGACCTAACGGTAGAAAAATAGTATTATATTACGTTTTTGACCACAAACTGATAAAATAACAGTTCAAACAATAGGCATTGTTATTATAAATAAATTGTAATCAAGAAGTAAGTGTTTGAATATTTAATTTAATTAAAATATAATTGATATTAAAATCCATTTTTAATTGCTAATACACTATAGTATATATATAATAAATTTCCAGTAGTTACCAACCAAACTAAAGTATATAAAAGTGCACAATGTACAAGATAATAGTAATTCTTCTGTTTGGAGACCTAATTCAGGTATTTCCAAAATGTTTGCTATTGTTTTAATCAGTTAAAATATAATTTTTAATAACAGTGCAACGACGATGATTTAAATAAAGAGATTTTAGAAATTATAAAAAGATGTGTAAGCGAAAAAGTGTTAACCAAGAAGGTGTTATAAAGTCCATAAGACAATCTAAAACTACTGAAAATAATGATTTTATGAATGCGTTTGACTGTTATCTTCACAAAACCGGAATCATTAATAACGATGAAATTGATGTTGACAGATTACGTTACAATCTCTTACCAACTCTTGTACAACTGCATTTTCAATGCGATCGTAATACTGCAGAGGAATTAATAAAAAATGTTCCAGAAGAATGTTATAAATTGGAAAAAATCAATTCACTTCTATCGCAAGGGGTTAAACTTCGCAACTGCATACTTAAGTCTATTTACGGTGTACTTGACTCATCTAATATACAGACATAACTATTTTATGTTTCTCAATTGTTAAATTACATTTGAAGTGTAAATTAACAATAATTTTGATTAAATATATTGTTTCACATTATTGTTTATAATTTGTGATTACGGTAATAGATAACTTGTTACGCTACATGCAGTATATTGTTAAACGAGTTCAACGTGTAATAAAATTTTGATAAGATTGGTTTATGGTAAATCAAAAAACTATAATAACATTTCCCTAAAAAATGTAATAGTTAATGAAACGAAAACCATGATGTTTGTTCTAACAACTCTGGAATATTAAGAGTTATGCATTTAAAAATTGAGATATCTATAGACGGGACCCGAACTACGTTTAAAATGAAATTTACTGAATAGTTTAAAGCACAACACAGAATTTTATTTTCTCTTTACCTCGGTTAGCTTCAGTTGGAGAAGAAATAATCTAATACTTCCGTATTCCTTCCGCGATTATTTTCTCATATTTTCCATTATACTTTCCTTCTTCTATTTTTGTTCTTTTTATTGTCCTTGTGTATCCTTGTCCAGTCTTATTATCTCCTCTACTAAACTTTTCCCACCCCTCTTATTCTCTTTATCTTTTCTCTCGCGTAACCACCTCTTTGATAATATTTCTTTCTGGCCTCCTGTCCATGTATAATTTTTCGCATTTCCACCTCTTTCCAACATTCATATAGTATCTCTTTTTCCTTCCTGTTTTCCATCCCTTCTTCATACTTTATTGCTCTTTTTCCTGTTTGTATTCTTATCTTTTCTAGTTTTATCTCTTCTTTCTTTATATATCCAGTGTCTCCTTTTCCAGTACCAATGTCCACTTCCAATATTTTTCCTAAATCTTATCTAGTTCCTCCCATTCCTTCTATCCCCAAATCTCTGCTCCATACATCATAACGCTTTTTACTAATCTCTCAAAAACCCATCTGGTTTTCTCTACATATTTTCCGGAAGTTATTTTTCCCTAGCTCCCATGCTTCTCCTACTATTTTATTTCCCTTCTGTTTGAGTTTTCTTATTTGATCTCCATCCTTGTTGTCGTATCTTATCACATACCCTAAAATATCTGTATTTGTCGACACTCTCAATCTTTTCCTCTCCCCACCACCATTTCACCTCCCATCGTCTTCCCTTTTCTCTTTCTAAATTCTATTAATTTTGGTTTTGGTACATTCACTTAAAGTTCTCTTTTTTCTAAGAATATTTTTATTACTTTTTTCATCTTTTTTATCTCTTCTTTGTTTTCGCATAAGGCGACAATATCGTCGGCATATGCCAACACCCTTACCATAAACAAACCCCATACTCTCTTTTTTATTTCTATCTCCCTGTTAATTATGTGCTTCAAAATAAAAATATTATCTATCGTCCCTCTTCCTTTTCTGAAACCATTTTGCAAGTCCGGTATTAATCTCATTTCCTCTAACTCCTTCTCTAAACTTTCTCTTATTATTTCTGCATATATTTTATATCCTATGTTCATTATGCTTACCCCCTCTGTAGTTTTTTACATCTGTCCTGCCTCCTCCTTTGTATACTGGACATATGATTGCTTCCTTCACTTTTTTAGGTATTCCTTCTCCTGTCCATATGTTTTCAAAAAAATTTCTTAATTTTTTCCTCATCTTTTCCCCCGTATATTTTCATTGTTCTCCTTGTGTTCTATCTGTTCCTTCTGCTTTTCCTTTTTCAGTTTATCTATTGCTTTCCCCATTTCCTCTTTGTCTATCCCCTCTCTCTGTTTCTTACTTTTCTATTTCCATACTCTTTTTTTTCTCTACTTCTTTCTTTCCTCATAAGATTTTCATACAATGTTTTTCTCATTTCTCTACTTTTATTCTAGCTTTCTTGCTTTTTTCTTTTTTCTCATTTTGTTTACAAACTCCTATGCTTGTCTTTCACTTTTTATTTCTCCTATCCACTTTTCCACCGGGTTTTATATTCCTCTTTTTGTTCTTGTACATCTTTCTTTAAAATTAATTTAAATATTTTTGTTATCATCTTCCCCATCTCGTCCTCCACTTCCCTTCTATTTCCGGCCCTTTCTCCATTCTCTCTTTATACATTTTTATATTTTCCTCTGTCCAAATTTTTATTTTTCCACATTATCCTCCTTCCCTTCTACTTCTTTTCTTATTCCTCTTCCCACATGCTCACTTCTAGCGGTTGGTGGTCTGATTCCATTTCATCCCCTATGTTTAATGTTTCTATGTACTTTTGCTTTTTTTGTTTATTATTACATAATCTATAACTGATTGTCCTCTTTCGCTTATATATGTATATTCTCCTTTTCCACCTTCTTCAATATTTTCGTTCATTATTGTCCAGTCTCTGTCCTCACATAACTCCAGTAGTTTTCTTCCTTGCCCGTTTTTTTGTCCATTGATCTTCTGATTCTTACTTTTCCGTTTATTATTAATCCTCGCTCCCTATTTTTGCATTAAAATCTCCCCCCAATATTATTTTTCTTCTTCCCTTTCCTTTATTTCGTTCTCTGTGATCTTTTTTAGTCTTATCCATTTCGTTCCCATAGATCGTCATGATGACAAATTTCTCTCCGTTTTCTGTCATTATTGTTGTTTTTATCATATCTTTTATTTTATCTATTTTTTTTCTTTTTCTTTTCCCATTCTTTTCTTACTTTCACTATTATTTCTCCTTTTGCCCTTCCCTTTTCCATCCCTTTCTGCATACTGTATTTCTCATATAAACTCCTCCGAAATTTTTTCTTTTCAACTTATCTATTCCTTCTCCTGCATCCAAGTTTCTACCATTTCCACCTTTTAAACCTTTTATATACTTTCAAAAATTTTCCCATTATTTTTAGCCCCGCAATGTTCCAAAATAGTATTTTGTTTTACGTTTTTCTCTACACATCTCATTTGTCACCTCCCTTATCTCATCTCCATTATTTTTTGCCAAGTTGTTGTCTTTGTCCTTCTCTTTTTCCCTTTCTATTAGTTTTTGAACTCCTCCTTACCAGTTTGTTTTCTGCTTCATTCCATCTCATTTCCATCTCATCCACAAAGACTTTCATATATTCTACTTTAGTTCTTTTTCCTTCTTCTCTCCATTTCTTAGCTTCATACCTTATTCTTTGCTGTATTTTTCTTATTCTTTTGACATGTCCTCATCAATATAAATTTGAGTACTTCTCAGTTTCCCTTTCTTTCTTAGTATTTTTATTTTCTTCTCTATTGTGACCAGTCTTATTAGTATTATTAGATATGGAAGGTAATCAGTACTTTACAATACTCCATGGTCAACAAACAAAACATGTTGTCCGGAAAATCACCACTTTGGTTTCGGACCTGGTCATAAGACCCTACCGAACAATTAAAAAAAATGTACAACACAATTTCACAAAACACAATCACACACTAATATAGAGCACACAACAAATATTTTACAAATTAATGTTGAAGGGTTGATTATTATAAATTTACCACCGAGATAAAAATTATCTCACATTTTAAATTTTAATGTTTTCAGAATCGTCGTGAGCAACCGCTCCACTTGATATTACCTCCCATTCAGCTTCTGCCCACTCTTCAGTTAGTGATAACGTCCCTTTATAAGTGTAGCGCAATGCCAAGAAGGCACTCTTCCTTCAAAGTTTCTTCAGAATTCTATGAGAATACCGTGCAACCGTCCGAATCCTGTCCGAATAACCGCACTAAAGCTTTGTTTTACTATATATTGTACTCATTTTTGTCATTTCAACAACTGCGATACTACTCTGAAACAAGTGATTGAATTCCGTCTTGTTCAGACACAGCCCAAGTAACAATTTTTGTCATATATTAGCATATGATGACTAAATTTGCAAACTAAATAGTCATTTTGACTTTAACAAAATAGCACAAAATTAATCAAAATGTGTAAGTAAAAGTGCTTATTTTTTGTTGTTTGGCGAATGAAATTGGTCACTAAAATGACTAAACAATTTAGTCATTCTTTAAGCTATTTAATCAAAACTACCAATTATATATTTCAATGACTAAATAGTAATTATTACAATTTTGTTTATACAGCTGCTATATAGTCAGAAAAGGTATTTAGTAATAGTAATTACCATTTAGATTTAATAGTAATTGAGTTGCATTGGTGACTATTTAGTACTTTTATGCTAATTAATTATACGGATGACAAAGTGTTCTTCAAATTTTAAATTGTAATGTATATTTACTAAATGGTTTTTTACAAAAATATATCTTTATTTTGCTAAATTGTATATGCAAAACTAAATAGCTAAATGTTTACCTACTATAAAATAAAAATGTTAGTTATATTACTCCATGACAGTCGTTATAGGAATGAAAATACTCCTATTTTACGAAAATGTCACTTAAATTCATCAACGGAAAAAACCCTTACCTTATACAGTTTTTAATTTGTTAATTTAATTATTTTCAAAAACTTTACTTTTTAAATATTTTTATATCCTATTAATTTTATAGTAAATCGATAAAAAATCAAAAACAATAATAATTAATAAGTTATGTATGTGTTTGTAAATACAAACAGCTTAATATTTTAATTTTTTGATTCTTAAATCTAATGGATGACACGGGTTGTACTACAGGATCAATCTAAACATGGCGTCGATTTCAAATTGGTAATACGTTTCACTATATGGACATAAGTGCCATTTAGCTGTTTTCAATGATAATTGGCATTATAGGTGGGTTTATTGCTATATTAATTACAATTTAACAATATTTACTAAATTTTTATTTTTATGGCGCCTACATAGTATTTAATTATTTTACTAGATCAACCATTAGTTGAACGCGTCCAATCTTTTTGTTTGTATGTACACCATTGATTGCGGATATTTTATGCCTGCCTAACCTCAATTGTTTTATTTAAATATATTGTGTGTTTATATCTTTTAAAACAGAAAAGTGTGATATTCAGTTTTTATTTTCACTCATTTTATGGAACTATAAGATAATGTGTATGGCCAATTATATTGCTTAATATTATTGATAAATAGCTAATTGCTTTTTTTTATTCAAATTAGTAATTTTAGCTAATTTATTATTATTGTAACCAATTTGTCTCTTGTAAAGGCTAAATAATTTTAATTGTTTTTTGAAAATCTACACAAATTGTTAAGTCATTTTGACTAATTTGCTGTTATTATTACTATTTGTAACTTATTTATGAATTATTTGAAGCATTGATGACAATTTAGTAATTCGTTTAATTTTGTTAAATTACAAAGTTAAAAAATACAATTTCTGGCTAATATTTAGTCACGTATACAAAATTAGCAATTCAATGTTAGTTGGAATGTCTCAGTTATTTTATTAACCGTATTTTCAAAGCTCACCTCCACTGCTGATTAGCATTTCATACGGGTAGTGGCAAAACGGTATTATCCGCTTAAAACCTGCCTATAAAACCACCGTTATTAATCCGTTCTTTTACAGCTATCACATACTCATCACCGAACTACTATAGTGCGGATGATTAACTTGGTAGCACTGGCAAAGGGTGTGTCACGATTACTCCGCTTACTTTAATTACAACCGCCAGTCAATCCGCCACCGAAACCGAAGGTATAACTTCTCATGCGTAGACCGCTCACATACAAGGCTTCATCGTACTTGGGTGACTAGTTTATCCGGTGCCCCCTAAAACGGACTTCCGTCACTTATAAA
The DNA here is from genome assembly GCA_030710515.1 of Abscondita cerata. Classification (NCBI taxonomy): domain Eukaryota; kingdom Metazoa; phylum Arthropoda; class Insecta; order Coleoptera; family Lampyridae; genus Abscondita; species Abscondita cerata. The sequence continues at coordinate 144,821 of JALBCR010000329.1, forward strand.
GCCGTAATCTTAAACTCCGTTTCTTATCCCTCAGGGAACGAGACCAGTCAGAAATTGCTCTAACCTACAAGATTAATTGTGATTTTTAATAACCCCTGCTGATGAATAATCTGACTAACCTGTTTTCCGTAATCCGATAGCATCTTCTACTGGACACAACCCTGTAAATACTTAGTGTTCTGTAAATACGATAATATATGTATATTATTTTAAATTCTAGACGTAATTTTTTGACTGAAACTTAACTCGCGGCTAATTACAAATTTTTGTACGCCACTTTTATTTCCAAATTGCAATTTTTAATTGTAAGTTTGGGTATCAAAGTTGGAAGTTTACAACAGAAGATATTATTAGAGAATAAACAGGATTTTTAATTAATCCCAATTTTCAAGGATTTTTGGTGTGTAGATAGAACCCATATAAGAATGTATCCACCACCAACAGGTCACAATATATTTCTAGGTTTTGTATGTATTAATCGACATGGATCACATTCAATTAATTGTCAAATCATATGCTATTCTAAAAGATCTCATGATGCTGTAGAATTATACAACAATCAGTCTTTTCTCAACTAAAGACAAATTATTTACAAAAATATTATTACCTCTTATCATTCCGGAGATATCTCCCTTCCTTTTCAGGTTTTAGTAAAAACTAGTCTCTCTCTCATTTTCTCCCCGTGAATTTACATTGTTCTGCCAGCGTTCCATCCGTCCCTTCTGATTTTTCTGTTTTACTTTTATCAGTGTTTTTCTATTTTTCTTTTTTATATAGTGCCCTGCCTTTTCTTCTCGGTCTTTCGTCCTTGTTTACCTTGTTTGAATTTTCTTTTTCCCCTTCTAACAATTCAATACAATGTTTTCATTATTTTTCCTCGAATAAATTTGCACTTCTTTTTTCTCTTTCTATTTAATAATTTCCATATTTTTTCATCGTTTTTAATTTTTTATCTTCTCTTCTACTTCTGTTTAATATTCTTTTTTGCTGTTTTTCTACTTTCTTTTCAATTGTTTGTACTCCTCTATGTGCGTTTCTCCTTTTTCCAACTTCTTCAACCCCTTCTCAATTCATTTTTTGCTCTCTCATTCTGCATTCCACCAGTTTATATTCATCCTTTTTTTAGTTTTTTTGTACCTTTTTTCAACTTTATATACCATTTTTCTTACTATCATTTTTATTTCTTTTATTACATCTATTGCCGTTTCTTGATATTCTCCTCCTTCTACTAATATTTCTTGTTTTCCTCCATTTAACAGTACTTTTAAAGGTAGATAATCTGATTTCTCCTCGTCCCCCTACTTTCATATTTTTAATATTTCTCAACCCTTTTTCGTTCACTACCACATAATCAATTATTAATTCTCCCCTTTCACTCATAAATGTATATTACCCCCCCCTTTTCATATTCTTATTTAATATTGTCCATTATCTTTCTTTCACATCTCTAATAATATTCTTTTTGTCCGTTTATCTTTTTATCCTTTGATACCGTTCTTACATTTTCTCCATTTACCAACATTCCTCCTTCTTCTCCTATCCTTTCTCTCCGCAAATTGGGCTCTCCATTTAAAATCTTGTGACATTCTCTTTTTAAACTCTTCCCAGTCTCTTCCTTTCAGCCGTGTTTCTTCTACGCCCACAATCCCAAAATTGTTTATATAGTCCCAAAACTTTCTTCCCTTACTTTTATTTTAACTACGTTCCAAAATAAAATTTTACTATCAATTTTGTTGTTTTATTTTCCTTATTTTCATTATTCTCTCTTCCTTCCTTTTTGCTCTTAACCATCCTTTTTCCCGTTAGTTAGTTTTTTGTTCTCTATTTAACAATTTTTTTCCCGTTCTTTTCATCTTATTTCCTCCCCTTATACTCACATTTTCATAAACCTTACTTTTATTATTTTTCCAGCTACTTTTAATTTCCTTGTTTCTGCCCTTCTCTTGTATTACTCTTTCCTTTCTTGTCATGTCGTCATCTATAAATGTTCTAGTTCCCATTAGTTTTCTTTTATTTTTCAATATGTTTATTCTATTCTTTGCTGTATCTCTGTTGCTTCCTTTACTTCGGTTTCCCTTCTCCATTTTATTCTTTAACATCTCCTCCACTTGTTTCTTTTGTTTTAATTTTCCATGATATCCAATCTCTTTTCCAAGCTGTCTATTCTTTCCTCCAATCTCTGTAATGCTTTGTATTCTCTAAGTTACTCAATTAAGATTTGATTTTTTTTATTACACTGCAAAACAAATAAAATCAGCACCGGTAAGCAAACAAGAATTTTTTTTATTTTGGGTAGTGGGAATGGTACATTTAAAATACAGATTAACAACACAGATACATATAATTTATTATCACAATATTTATAAATGTTGGGCACCACTTAATCTTATCTTTATGACATTTATCGCGCAACGTAAGATCAAGAAAAACGTTGTCGATGGCTATGAGTTCTAATATAATTATTTTAGTTGAAGATAAAAATGTCTAGCACTTGTGAATTAAAGTTACCAGTTAACGGTAGGTATCTAACAAAAGTCGTACTCACTTTGTTCATACGGAACGCACGGTGAAACCCATTCAAAAAAAAATTAAGAAAACCAATCCTTCAAACTCAGATACGGTATAATAGTTCCAAACGCCTCTGAGTAAAAATTAAATTTGAATTTCGGTATATACCAATTTCTATTAACAAAATAAAACGCCATTAAGAAAATACATTTAAAAAAAGCACTAATTAACTTACCCCTACTTGAGGAATATAAACCAAGAAAATCACTTTGCTGATAATTTAGCAAACAAGAAAATAAAAAAATTAACAAATTTTGCTTCAACAATGATGAAGCGACTTTAAATTTAGTGTTAATTGCAACAACTTCGCTACAATCATTGCCATTTCGACCTAGAGAAAACTAGCGTATTTCATATGACCTCGTTTCTAATCTACTTTTGTGCCGATTAACACAAAATTCATATTTAAAATACAAAATATATTTATATACAGGTGTTATAAAAACACAAACGTTACACTCGCCATTTTGTCAAAAAAAAACAACAAAAAACCAATAAATCCGAAAAAAAATCGAAAGAGAGAAAAAAAGACAAATTGCAAAACAAAAACCATAAGTAGGTATTTTTATGAAAAACAACCATTTATCGTTAAATCGGTTCAATACAATGACTAGAAGGAGTTTCAGAAGAAAAATCGCAAAGATTTTCTTTGAGATCCTTGATGTGATAATTGCCAAGGGGTTGGCCTTTCAAATCCTCTAAGTCATACACTAAAGGTGAGAGTACTTTTTTACTTTACAAGGTATGTATCGGGGTGCGAGTTTCTTTGAGAACGCTTTGGCGGCATTAGACAAAACAAAATTTCTTTTCTAAACAATGTCACCTACTGTAAAAGTGAGATGACGTTTTCGCAAATTATATTGTTTGGAATTGATTTCATAAGTCTTATGCAGACGCTCCTTAACTTCTTGATATAATTGAGGGAGATTTTGTTGCTCAGAAGACCAAGACAATGTTTTTGCTATCTTTAAAAGATCTGTCAAGTGAGTATGCTGGTAATAATCACCAGATGGTGTCGCCCAAAAACTAAAAAAAGCAGGAGGTACCTCAGTGACCTCATGTTTAGCTAATCTGAGTGCTTGGGCAATATCAAAAATATGTTTGTCCCAATCACGATGAGATTCTTGAATATAAGAAGAAATGGCAGTCACCAAAACTCTGTTAACACGTTCGGTAGGGTTAACTTAAGCATGGTATCGTGCATTTAACCAAACTTCTGCACCTTAACACTATCTAAAAAGGAACGAAATTCCTTTGAAATAAATTGGGACCCATTGTCAAATAGTACAATTTGTGGTACACCGAATATTGAAAAAAACTAGTTACTTCTTTCAAAAACTTTATAATTGGTTTGGTAGTAGCTGTACGAAGAGGCTGAACTAAACAATACTTCGTAAATCAATCTGTTACCACAAAAAGAAATTGATTGCCATGTTTACTACGAGGAAGTGGACCCAACAAATCCATACTAATAAGTTGGAAAGAAAAGCTAATTTGTTTCTCCGTTCCCATAAAACCTGCACGACCTAAGTTGTCAACCTTTTGACTTGCACAAATTTTGCAATTTTTGATATAGCGACTTACAGTTTGTCGTAACTTAGGCCAATAATACTGGGTAGTAATTCGAGAGACCGTTTTACTAACGCCAAGATGAGCCGCAGTTGGATCATGAAATTTTTTAGAATATCGTCACGATTTGATGTAGGCACAACCAATTTCCATTCTGGAATATTGGATTCCGTAGGTAAGGAAGAAGGCAAAAATTTGTACAAAAATGAATTTTCAACCATAAAATAAGGGTATTTTTAGGATCTTGCTGAACTTTTTTCATCATATCTAAATACCATTTGTCCGGTTGAAAATTATCTAACGAAATAGGAAAAACAGAGCGAGAAAGAGCATCAGGAATTATGTTTAATTTTCCCGGGCGATGTTGTACATTAAAATTCAAATTGTGACAGCCTCATGCGCCAAGACGGCATTCACGCAAACTATGTAACCACTTAAGAGCAGCACAGTCTGTGACAACAGTAAAAGGCATACCTTCGACATAGCCACCAAAGTGTTCAATACCAAAAATGATTCCTAACAACTCTCGCTCTGTAGCCGAAAACTTTCGCTCAGTAGATGACAAGGTACGACTAGCATACGCTATTGGATGTTCGAATCCATCAAAATTTTGATAAAGAACGGCACCAAGGGCTACCTCACTTGCATCCGTTTGAATGTAGAAATGAGATTCAAAATCAGGAGATCTTAAAACTAGAGCGGTAGTAATACGGGTTTTAATTTTATTAAATTAAAATTCTGCTTTGGCAGTCTACTGAATACTTTTATTTTTCTTCTTAGTTTTAATAAGAGCTGTGATAGAGGCAAACAATTGAGAAAAATCTGGAATAAAAGGGCGATAATAACCTATTAAACCAATAAGACGCCTGACTTCTGTAGTATTTCTAGGGGTAAGAAATTTAACAATGGCCGAAACTTTGTCTGGATCTGTACGCAAACCTTTGCTGTCAACAATAAAACCTAAGAACTTAAAACTGGACCTACAAAATTGACATTTTTCAAGATTAATAGTGAAAACAGTCGCTTTCAAACGATTACACAACGCTTTCAAAATTTCAATATGTTCATCAAAAGTCTCTGTAGCGACAATAATGTTGTCCAAATAGACAAAAACCTTTTCATCGAGCATAAGAGGACCTAAAACACGCTCCATACATTTTTGCATAATCTGAGGACTATTTGATAATCCAAAAGGCATTGTTATAAATTCAAATAAGCCTTTTCCAGGTACGCAAAAAACAGTCTTAGGTCGCGAAGATTCTTCTAAAGGTATTTGCCAAAACGCTTTACCAAGATCAATACTAGACAAATATTGAGCATCGGTATGTGGGAGAGGAAATGCATCTTTTTTTGTGACATTATTTAATTTTCTGGCGTCGTAACAAAGTCGAAATTTGCCAGATTTCTTTTTAACCAAGAGTACAGGACTACTCCAAGGACTATTTGTTTCCCGAATCACACCTAATCGAAGCATATCATCGACCTCTTTTATGTAAAATTTTTTGCATGGCCGGAGAAATCAAATATTGACGTTCTTTAATAGGTTGCACATTACTGTTACATGTTCCAAAACATTAGTTCGGCCAAGTTTATCAGAAACCAATTGTGAAAAAGCATCAATAGTTTCAAACAGAGTTTTAGATTGGTGTTTAGTTAAAGATTCCTTATCTACAATATTACATTTTAACGATTTATTAATAGCAAAAACAGAGTGGTTTCCATTAACCGATCCATGATGATATTTGTTCCTACTTAAATCCAATTTTATTTCAAAAATTCTACCAAAATCCATTCCTAAAATAAGGGAATGAGTAACCGAAGAAACTACCAAACAATGTATCGAATGCGTGACACGATTTAAAGTAATAAGTTATGAAATCTGACCGATGCAATCCTGAGCAACACCATCAGCCGTATTAACTTTAAGATTGCAATGCAAGATGTCAAACTTAATGTGATTATTTTTCAAAAACTCTAAATCTCGATTACCTAGAACTGTAGAAGACGCGCCACTATCAATAAGACAAGTCCAAGAGTTTCCATAAATCTGAACAGATAAATAGAGACAATTGTCAAAAGGAATTCAAGCATAAAGAGGGTATACTTGTTTAACAGACATAAAAGAATTAATTAATTTGAAATAAGAAAATACATTAAAAAAAAAACACTAATTAACTTACCCCTACTTGAGGGAATATAAACCAAGAAAATCACTTTGCTGATAATTTAGCAAACAAGAAAATAAAAAAATTAACAAATTTTGCTTCAACAATGATGAAGCGACTTTAAATTTAGTGTTAATCGCAACAACTTCGTTACAATCATTGCCATTTCGACCTAGAGAAAACTAGCGTATTTCATATGACCTCGTTTCTAATCTACTTTTGTGCCGATTAACACAAAATTCATATTTAAAATACAAAATATATTTATATACAGGTGTTATAAAAACACAAACGTTACATCTCTTAAATTTCTCTTCCCGTTCATCTTACTAATATCTCTACCTTTATTTTTTTATTTCAGTAATAGTTTTTTTTCCCTGTCCCTCTTTATTAATCTTATTTCTTTTAACATTTCTTAATACTTCTTTTTCTCCCCCTGAATCCCCTATTTCGCTCGATTTAAATTCCATTCCCTTTGGGGATCTAATCTTTTTGCTTCTTTTCAATATCTTGTACACTTCTTGTCCTTTCTTCATTTTCTTTGCTTCGCTATCTATTCCTTCTGATTCCGACATTTATTTATTATCTTTATGGTTTGGTATACAAATTAATATTTAATTTAAATTTGTTTTATAAGCAAAAATAAAATTTTCTTTAGTAAACAATTAAATAAATTATTTACTTTTCTTACTAAAAAATCTGTTTGTAATTTTTTACGTATTTAATTGTCCGTTCGTGTGATTACTTATCTTAAACGTATCGAGTGGCCTTTCCGACTTCTGCCCGCATGACTGTAATATCGTTATCGTCTTTTGTACTTTAGAGTAATTACCTGTATGTTTTCGTACTAATTTTACTAACTTTTTACTAAATAAACACTTTCTTTCACTTCTACGTCTCAAAATCGAATCTTTTGTATAATAGTAAACTTATTTAGTCTTGTGTTGGTGTTGGTTGAATCAATTCTTTCAAATAACTTTAAGCTTAACTGAGGCATTAGATGTTTGAAATCAGTATTTCCTAACGAACCTTTACCTGTCAAGCCTTGTTTATAACGTAGTTGGAATACTCCATGGGTCAAGACTATATTTTATTCTTTGTAGTCACAATATGACACTCGACATAAAGCTAGTTTACTTGTCCGTGCCCAACCACAATCAAATGGTTGTTTAAAAGCGTTTCCGTCTTCCCAATATGAAACATTGTTAGATAAGCAAACTCTTCAAATTGTCACATCCTTAAGAATTGGAACTAATGTTTGTCAACCACACAATTCTTATTGTGGTTCTAAAGTTGATACTATCGGTCATCATGGTCTATCTTGTAATAAAAGTTATGGTAGCTGCTTTTTATATAATTTCTTCCTCTCTTCTTGTCTGTTTTGCTGCTAATTTAGCACAATCTGTGATTGTTCCGATTATTAAAAATGAAGCGTCTCACAAAAGAACAAGGTATTATCATTGTGAAAACCAATTACAAAAATGGGAAAAGTTATGCTAAGACCGCTAGCAAACTTCGCAGATATCTCGTTCGAGAAAGTGCACCTAATGTCTCAACAATTCGAAGAGTGGTTAGAAAATTTGAAGAAACTGAAAACTTTTTTGCGGCTACGTACCGGTCGATCTCTTGACAATATTGCTGCTGTAAACAGGAGCATCGCCGAAGATCCGAAAACATCAATACGGCATCGTTTTTAACAACTTCAGATTTTACGAAGCACTACGCAGCGTATTTTGGCTAAAGACCTCCATCTTCACCCGTACAAGATTCAGCTTACTCAAGAGCTTATACCACCAGATCATGCAAAGCGCCGGCAATTCGTTCAATGGGTAATTTTATTTATTTATTTATTTATTTATTTATTTATTTCTCAACAGATATTAATGTCAAATTATAGAGAAAAAACTAATAATTTACATATGAAATATTCAGAACATAAAAAGAAAAATCTAAATTCAAATCCAAATTAAGATACATTTGAAAGTTCAATTAAACAATTTTTAAATTCTTTGGGACGTGCCTTAAATATATCAATATGATCTTGGATGGTATGATATAAAATATACATGCGATACAATGGTGAGTTGAAATGATGCAGTGTGTGAGGGGTCTTGTTCTCAAAAGTTAGATTATTTCGACCACATAAGCGTGGAACATGAATATTTATCGAATTTAATATGAACGGATCATCAATAAGAAAATTTATGATTTTGTACAGATAATATATACATATATGGTTATGCTTAGTTTTGATCGGTATAAAGTTGAATTCGCTTAACAAACTATTGTAACTAATATTATAAGGAGGAAAAGAATGGTGTTTGTAAAAGTACAAATATTTAAGAAAGCGTTTTTGTACTTTCTCTAACAGATTTACAAACTTAATTTGCTTTGGGGACCAAACACAAGCGCAGTAGGTTAATTTAAGCAAAATGTGTGTCTTACGACATCTCGTGTAAAACATTGACACGTATGAATAGTATAAACTAAGAAAAATGCCAACAGTTAATTGTAACGACATGTGTGCGTTTAAAGTGCATAGCGCTATCTAAGCGACAGTTTTAATGCTAGAAACACACGTGTCGATAAAGCCAAGTAAAAACTTGTACAGAAGCATAACACGCAAGAAAGAACACCTGATGCCGCATTTCGCTCTATTATGAGCTCATCAGAGATGTATACTTAAGTGCGGTATACAACTGTACAAGACGGCGGTTGGTCTTTTAAACTCTCGTGGAGCAATGAACATAAGCAAAATGTGTGTCTTACGACATCTCGTGTAAAACATTGACACGTATGAATAGTATAAACTAAGAAAAATGCCAACAGTTAATTGTAACGACATGTGTGCGTTTAAAGTGCATAGCGCTATCTAAGCGACAGCTTTAATGCTAGAAACACACGTGTGTCAATAAAGCCAAGTAAAAACTTGTACAGGAGCATAACACACAACGAAAGAACACCTGATGCCGCATTTCGCTCTTATTATGAGCTCATCAGAGATGTATACTTAAGTGCGGTATACAACTGTACAAGACGGCAGTTGGTCTTTTAAACTCTCGTGGAGCAATGAACATAAGCAAAATGTCTTGTACAGTTGTATACCGCACTTAAATATACATCTCTGATGAGCTCATAATAAGAGCGAAATGCGGCATCAGGTGTTCTTTCGTTGCGTGTTATGCTTCTGTACAAGTTTTTACTTGGCTTTATCGACACACGTGTGTTTCTAGCATTAAAGCTGTCGCTTAGATAGCGCTATGCACTTTAAACGCACACATGTCGTTACTTAACTGTTGGCATTTCTTAGGTTAATTTACTTAGAACTAATGATTCATATAATTTTATGATAGATTCAGTGGAGGTAAACTCCCTACTGTTTTGAATAATAAATACAAGGGTCTTGCTTGACTTATTAACAATATGATTGATATAAGCATTAAAAGTTAGCCGACTATCAAAAATTATACCTAAATCCTTTACTGAGTTAGACCGGGTAATTTCTTTTTCATCAATTTTATACCTATGTATAAATGAATTCTTTTTCCTGAAGTACGACACCACACTAGATTTGGCGATATTTATAGGTAGCCCATTGTTGTTGCACCATTCATTCATCAGTGTCAGACTATTCTGTAACGTTGCGCAATCCTCCATAGAGTTGATTACATAAAACAATTTGATATCGTCCGCATATAGAAGATATTGGCTACAAAGTACACTACACACATTATTTATGAACAACAGAAATAGCAAAGGTCCTAAGTTGGAGCCTTGAGGCACACCACTTACACTATTATACTTTTTAGAAACATTGTTTTTGAAGTACACAAAATTTATACGATTAGATAAGTAAGACGAGATCACCGTTATGATGTTACAGCTGATATCAAACATTTAATAATAAGTGCATGTGGTAATCGATCAAAAGCCTTGCTTAAATCCGTGTATATTACATCAATTTGATTGTTATTGTCGAGTTCGGTTGAGATAACTTGACTTATATTTATTAAGTTCGTTTCGGTCGATCGCTTTTTCATAAACCCATGCTGATGGGGTGATAAAGTAGAAGCTACAGTAGTATATAGTTCTTCTGCTGACACACTTTCAAAAACTTTAGAAAAATTACACAAAATTGCTATGGGACGATAGTTAGCAATATCATTTATGTCATTAGATTTATATACAGGAGTAATACGACTGACCTTCCAGAGTGTTGGAAATACCCCTGAGGCAAGTATAACATTGAATAAATGCGTTAATGGCTTGACAAAGATAGACGCACAATCTTTAACCAAAAAGCCGGTATTTGATCATTGCCCATAATAAATGAAGCTTTGATTTTGTTTAGGTGTCGAAGCACGATGTTCTCAGTAACTTTGTAATTTCCTATCTGGTCCTTGACATGTTTGCTCAGGAGTTTTTCAGTGTTCCTTGTAAATGATTTACTGAAATGTTCAGCAAACCCATCTAAAATATCCTGCGGTGTCCTAAGTTCCACATTATTGTAAACCATACGCCCGGGTATTCTTGAGGTACAACGCTTGCTGTTAATAAAGGTCCAGAATTTTTAGGATCGTGGTTAATATTATTTACTATGTTTTTTATGTAATTTCGGTAGCACCAGTGTTCAGATTGTTTAAATATTTTACGCGCATTTCTGAATGCAGATCTGTTAGCTACAGTTGGATAGGATATCATTTTTTATGATATTTAGTTTTGATCTTTAATAAATTAATTACTTTACTATCATACCAAACAGGATAACATCTACCTGGTGACTTTCTGTGTTTCAACGGAACGTAGGTGTTAAACAGATTGTAAATTTCCGCATATACATGTTGGCAGCAGTCATTTGTTTCATGTGAAGAAAATACATTCGACCAATCCTTAGTTGAGAGAGATGTATATAATAATAGAACGTCTGCTTTTTAAAGTTATAACTAGACCTAGATGTAGTACTAGTAAAATTACTATTTGTTGATATTGATAAATTAAACATTAGCGCTGGATGATGCCCATCTTCGGAGACCAGAGTGTCTTCTGCCTTTCTAACATTGCAGATAATGCTTTTAGATACAAACACTAAGTCCAGTAATCTATTGTTTTTATTCAGCAAATCGTTACATTGTTGCAAGTCATTGATGACCATAAAATCATTTAAGCAACTTATTTTAGAATTTATTTTGTTGTTTATTAACCATTCGCGATAAGCTGGTAAATTAAAATCACCTATTAAGATTATGCTAGAAAAATTTACACTAGATTCAAGGTAGTTAAAAAACAATTCATATACTTCCAACCTGGATTCAGGGGTATATATGTGCAAATGCAAATAAATTGTTTATTATTTAATGTAATTTTAGCAGCTACAACGTCTATTTCATCAATTGGCAAGTTTAGCGGAATACGAACGCAATCAATTGTATTTTTAATTCCTATAAGTGCACCTCCTCCCTTTTATTTGACGTTCTATCCGATCTTAATATACAGTAATTATTAGAAATAGTTCATAGCTGTTGATGTTATCCTTTATCCACGTTTCAGTTAAAAGTATGATGTCAAAGTCACTTGCACAAATATTATTATAAAGTTCCACACATTTAGAATTTAAACCACGTACATTCTGATAATAGAAGGAAACATTATTAATTTTATTTACATAATTAGTTAGTTTTTTTTACATTATTTTTGTTTTCTACAATCTGTGGTATACCATATATGTATTTGATGGATAGGTTCACTTTTTCATTATCATGTTGATCTTTTAATTCGGTTCGTAGTTGTCTAAGATATTCTTGTTGAGCACGCAATAGATCGGACGAAATCTTGATATTACCGAATTTAATTGAGGTTGACTCTCTTAGCACTTTTTTAGATTCAGATACAGTTTCAAAAATTATTTTGATAGGACGTATTTTATTGGTAGGAAATGAGCTAAGCCTTATGATCTTCACAGTACTTACGTAATGGAGCAAAGTGATGTGAATGCCGATTTTTCGAAAAAATCATCTTCACAGACAAAGCGCATTTTCATCTCAATGGCTTTATCAATAAACAAAACTGTCGCATTTAAACCTTAGAATAATAATAATAATAATAATTTTTTTATTCACTTTTTTACATATGTGTATAAATATGTATATGTGTTAGTCAAATAATAACAATTAAAAGGTGTAAAGAATATCCTCACGCGATCCAAGAAAAACAAATGCATCCACAACGAGCAACTGCCTAGTGCGGATTTTGGTCAGGCGGCGTGATTGGGTCGTACTTTTTGAAAATGAGGCCGGAATTGCAGTGAATGTGAACGGAATTCGTTACAGGAGCATGATAACGCAGTTTTTGTAGCCTCAACTGGACGGCATGGATCTGGACAACATGTGGTTCCAGCAAGACGGCGCATGAAACAATCAATCTACTGCAGCAACGATTTCCAGACAAACTGATCTCACAAAATTCTTATATCAACTGGCCGCCTAGATCATGCGACTTAACGCCGTGCGATTTTTTTCTTTGGGGTTTTATGAAATCTCAGGTTTATGCAAATAAACCAGACACAATTTCTGAGCTCAAGGCCGAGATCCAACGCATCGTCAGTGAGATACAGCCATATATTTGTGAAAAAGTCATAGCAAATTTTATGAAAAGTGTAATGGCCTGTCATCACAGCCGCGGTGACCATTTGCCGGATATTTTATTCCACACTTAATCGGAACATGTCTACTTCACAATGCAATAAAAATACCACAACTCGCTTACACAATACGTGCTTTTATTTCCAAATGAAAATGTGCACTTCTATTGAGACACCCTATACAACATGATTCTTTTTTTTGTGTATTTGCTATTGAGACTTTGTAGTGTTGACACTAACATATTTTTTTCTCCATATCACAATGGTTATAACTCCGGTATTCCGGAGGTTGGCACTATATTAAACAAAGCATTAAATTGTCAATTCAGTGAGAGAATGCTGTTTTCATTTTAGGAACCATTCCCAAAGGAAACACTTTGGAGGAAATTATTAATTTGTTTTAATTTTAATGTTATCCAAATTTTATTACCTTGTATTAAATACATATATTATATTAAATAAAATAATAAATAAATAAATATGTTGATAAAACGCCATTTTTGTTTCTCCTGTAAAATCAGTATTCACGGATATAGAAGGTATTGTCAGATCACCGTCGATTTATTTTTCTTTTCTAAAATTATGAATTGCAATGTGGAGTTATATGCGTATCACTTGTTTTATAACATTGTAAATTCTAAAACATTAACTGATTACACAAGATACTTTAAAGTATTTTAGCTTCATCGGCAATATTTTTAAAAACTTCGGTTACTATCTCATGACTTCAGTGACTGATATGAATCAAATTAAAAAGTTGGTATAAGAAACACTAACAAAGCAGTTCGATTTTGAGATAATTTAGTCTACTGACGTTATTTCAAATATGGAAATTGCTGAAACGATTATATTTATTAAAATTTACGTAGATAAACCACATACGAATCTACGGGGTAGAATCCAAAAGTTAGATTGAAGTCAAATTTCAAATTATCGATGATGATAAAAATGTGTGTGGCATATTTGTGCAAGTAACACACAAGGGATAGTTTTATTATATTTTCAGCCATTCTTAGAATATTTCCTTCATTTCATTAAGACCTGCTTTATCTCAATCCTGTAACTAACTGAATTTTCCTCGTACACATTACTCTTACTCATATATAAATCAGTCGTGAATCTGCTATTTCAAAGCTTAGGACATATTTCGCTAAACTTTATAACAATATGTTTAAATTCTTTTTAATTTTCGTTTTTAGATTCGACACGGGTACGTATTCACGAGTAACCTTTTCTGTTAATTTTCTTTTCTCTTTAAATAGGCGACCACCGATCCAGCTAAGGTGGTTCTTGGAGTTTTTGACACGTGTATCGATAAATATAATCTACCGAAAGAAGAAATGTTGAAACTTTGGATGCTACCCAAATTTCCTGAAGATAATAAAGAGCATACAATATTTCTCATTTGTGTACTAAAAGGAATGGGATCTTTTAAGGGAGATTCTTGGGATGTTGATCAAACGAAATTATCGCTACCCAATTTCGTATCATACAGATTTAATATAAGCTTAGAGAAATCTAAAGAAATTGTAGAAAAAGCTACAATCAAACATTGTTTCGATTTTCCGGAAAATTTTGATGAATCGGCTCAAGCTATATCTTCGCGCAATTGTGTATACAACGAAATAAGGAAACTAGTTGTTTAAAAAGAGATGGATTTATTGCAGTTTTTTTAATTTTTGACCCTTCTATTCCAGATTTGTGCATTGTATACTTATTTGTTTTGTTAGAAATTGCATTCATGCTGAATTACCTACTTATTCTAGCTACATTTTATTTTTTATTGGTTTATTTATAGAAGTGTATGTGTAGAATTCAAATAAAAAATAAAAACTGAGTAATGAATTAGATAAAAGTTTGTTCACACTTAGCTTATTAAGTACGTGTTACTAAGTTTAATGTTATTATACCTACTTTTAATATGATTTTGTTTTTACCCCATTACTGCACATTTTATAAATAAGATGGCAAGTTATGCGACGGTTTTCAAATAATAAACTTGAAAACCCCTTGTCTTCAATTTTTTCGACGAATTAGAGTTAGTACGTTATAATGAAGCAAAAAAATTCTGTTTCTGCATTTGGGTCTTGTTTATAATTCTGCAGATTTGATTCTCTCTCTCTCTCTCTCTCTCTCTCTCTCTCTCTCTCTCTCTCTCTTTGATTTCCTTGTCCATCCAAATCCACCAGTTCTCTTGAGGTCATCGCTCCACCTCATCTGTGGTCTTCCTCTTTCTCGTTTTCCTTCCCATGAGCGCCATTTGTGTATAATGTTATTTCATCTTTCATCATGTC
This sequence comes from Abscondita cerata, assembly GCA_030710515.1. NCBI lineage: Eukaryota > Metazoa > Arthropoda > Insecta > Coleoptera > Lampyridae > Abscondita > Abscondita cerata. Next base: position 160,054 of record JALBCR010000329.1, read on the forward strand.
TTCTTTTGTTATGTCTGGCCTATTGCCACTTAAGTCGTGCCATTCTTTCTTTTACATCCGTTATTTTTGTTCGCTGTCTAATATTTTCGTTTGTCACACGATCTTTCAATAAAATTCCGAGCATTGCTCTTTCCATGAATCTCTACGTTGCCATCTTTTCTATATATTTTTTTGTGAAAATCCATGTTTCTGTGCCGTATGTTAGCACTGGCAGGACACACATGTCGAACACTTTACTTCTAAGGTGTTGTGGTATTTTACTATTCTTTAGTACAAAACTTAACTTGCCGAATGCCGCCCATCTCATTCTTGTTCTTCTATTTACGAGATCTGATTAGGTTTTGCGTATAATTGATATAACCAAAATGGACGTTAACCTACACATATTTTAGAATTTTTAAATATTTAGAAAAATATTTATTTTACACATTTGTGAAAACTAAAACTACTTTATAAATAAAATTTACTGAATAGTTTAAAGTACAGCACAGTTGGAGAAGATGTAAGAAAGCGACAATTGATTTTATAAATTTGCCACCGAGATAAGAATTATATCACAACTTAAATTTCAATGTATTCAGAATTGTCGTGCGCAACCGCCCCACTTAGTATCACCCCCAGTGCAGCTTTTGCCCACTCTTCAGTTAGTGATAAAGCCCACCTCCACTGTTGTTTAGCATTAACCGTATTGACCGCTTAAAACCCACCTATAAAACCACCGTTCTCTTACAGCTATCACATAGTTATCACCAAACCACTACAGTGCGGCTGGTTAACTCGATAGCACTGGCAAAGGATGTGTCAAGATTACTCCACTTACTTTAATTACAATCGCCAGTCAGACCACCACCGAAACCGAGTGTATAACTTGTCGCGCATAGATCTCTCGCATACAAAGCTTCATCGTACTTGGGTGATTATAGTTTATCCGGTGTGTTCTGCGACGGAGTTCCGTCACTTATGAAGCCGTAATCTTAAACTCACAACTTTATCCCTTAGGAAGCGGGACCGGTCAGAAGTTGCTCTAACCTACAAAATTAATTGTGGTCTTTAATAACCGCTGCTGATGCATAATCTGACTAACCTGTTTTCAGTAATCCGATAGCACCGTCTACTGAAAAAATCCTCCGCACCACCAGCATCGTGCAGACACCGTCCGATTCGACCCTAAAAGAGGGGTGTATGTGTAATTACCGATTCGCCGTCCGTACGCAAAAACAACAAAAATAAATAAATAATCCATCCCGGTCACCCTGTATATGGGTTGGTTAGCATCCGTGATTACGATGGAGACTGGTCGTTTAATGAACTCCCCGAACGTGACTTTAGAATACGTGTGAATCAAACGTTAGTGAATGTTTAATTAATTGCTCCAGCAATTGTTTTATTTTAAGTGGATTTGTGTACCACGATTTTCCTAGACGAAGAACCGAATTGTGAACTTAATAGGGTCGGATCGGGCAATTTTAATTGAATACTTTTCAGCCCTCATTTTTACATGAATTGTTATAAATGTTTCCTATACAAACCCAATCTGTCACCGCCCAAAATTAAAACTGTTATCAGTTCTACTTTTTCCAAATTTCGATAACTCGTATTACCTGTGGCATAAGAATCTTTTTGCGTCTTGTTGGCTGTGTTTTAACTTGTTTTTTTTTCAGAAGTTTACGATAAACGTGTAGTTCTTGTACGACAAACGTTGAGTTCGTATTCAGACACCTCTTTCAACTCGGTAACTGGTTGATTGTTGCTGGACTATGATAATCAATCGTGTGGGAAAGGTTTCAGAATTCGGAGACAAATAGTACGGTAATGGCAAACTTGAACGACAAGTTCAGCCAAGTCCTTACACCAAAAAACGGTTACCTATGCAAACCCAATCTGCCTCCCGCCTAAAATTTAATCTGTTACCATTTCCACTTTTTCCAAATTTTAATAATTTGTATCACCTGTGGCGAAAGAATCCTTTCACGTCCTGTTGGGTCGTGTTTTGCTACACAAGGCATGAATAGAATCGTTTAAAATTCCGTTTTAATTACGGAGCATCTTTGTGAGCATCATTGATGTGGGTCGTCTTTATTCGTCCACACCAATCACTATATTTTGGGACTGATACACACATTCAATTAAATTTTTATGCATAAATTCACTATACCCAATTATTCATAAAACTATAAGACCTAGGTAAGCATTTGATATTGATTTTAGCTTAAACTTACCTTTGTAATTTTTGTAATGCATTTTACTTGTTCCCTTTCTTCTGTACTTTCTTTTACTTGGCACCAGCTGAAGTGAAACCGTCTGATGACCGTCCTGTTCCATCTCTACGGTAACAATAAACTAGTAACGGCAATCTTCACAAATCCATCGTTTACAAAATTTTGCGGTTGTTATGGTACCCTCTGCTATATAACACACTCCAGGTCAGATAGTTTAGTGTAATTAATTTCTAACTAAAGGTATTGCAAACAAAGACTACCGGCTCATAATTATTATTGTGCACCCTGTAGTAAGGTGTTGTAACACACACACGTATTCTAACATCACTGTAATTTAATTTATCTAATATTTAATCACTCAACGTAACTGATGTTTAAGTCATTTACACATGTAAAAAGGAAGCTGTAGAAAATTACTTAAAAACGCTTTGAGATTACATAACCATATAAAAATTTTATATATACATAGTGCGTATGGAAAAAAATTTAAACATGTTATACTAGCTAGTAAAACAAATAAAACCCGTATGCTAAATCACACGCGACAATTTCAAGCTTCACATTTTATACTATTATAAGCAATAATTTAAACCTCCCTCCCGATAATACTATTCGATTAAAATTATTGCTGCATTTTCTGTAAATATTGAGTTTAGTTTTACCCCAATAAATATTAGTGTTTACCGTTAATAAGGGCATTGGAATAACCTATCCATGATGATTAAGTGGATTTACAAGTAGGTAATTGATCTGGCGCCTAGGGTTTTTATTATAGATTAGTTTTGGATGAGAATTGCGGAGCCGTACCACGCCTTTCACTATTAAAGCTAGCCGGTAGCACCTCCAACGGAGATTTAAGTTTAACCCTTAATACTCTATTTTAACCCGCTACAACGGAGTAGGAAAGTTAACATCACACAAATTTACTTGAGTCTATACTCGTCAACGCCATCTTCTAACGTTTGTTACACATTTTAGCTTTAAATAAAAGTTGTTGTAATTTAATTGTACACAACTTTTGTTTAAACTGTTTTTTAATTTGATATAACAATCATGTAACACTAATTGTTGTAACAATATCTCTACCAATACCAATTATACAAAAAAATTAAAGGAGAAAAGTTTTCACTTTGTGTGTATGAAAATGTTCAACTTGTCTTAAAGAACTTGGATGCGCAATACCTTGCTTTGTCCAGACGTACTGATGTGGGTAACGTACATATAACGGTTTACTATTTAGATACATTTAACTATTGTTGGCCGATATTGAAATGTTTAATTAGATTTTACAGATTGCTTCGCAATTTTCTTCATACATGTGGATTTTTTCTTACAACGTATCTGATTTTTACTCCACATCTTATTAATAAGATGTCAGGAAAACCATCGTTCTGATTTTTATCTAACTTTGCATAGGTGTCTTACCAAAACAAAACGCGCCTACACATCTTACATTTTCAAAAACGATTGGACACGTCAAGTTTAGTTTGAAGGGTGGCCCCGGCAGTAACCATGCCGAAAATCTTAAATGGCATGTCGACAAGCACCTCATATGAAAGCCTATTTAATTTTCTATACAGTTACATGTATCTTATATCGCAAGGCGGCCCAAGAGCCCCTAACAGCCCTATTTTCAAAAATAAAAAAAAAGTTAGAAAATACTGCAATGTAGTCGAGAATTCCAATTCATGTTTACAAAAGACATTCATTAACAATAAAATTTGCCCTAACAAATGAACAGGGTGTCCCGGCAGCCCCCATCTCGAAAATCTGATATTTATTTTGTCAAATTTTCTGTCATGTTTTTTTTGCACAGCATGCATATACTTGACCGTGGTCCCCTAAGTCTACAATTAATTATTATTTTTAACGAATAAATTATTTTTAAATTACATAAACTACCAAAGTGAAAGAAATCTTCCTAACTTTAGCCTGATAATTAAGTTTGATTAGCTCAAAGTGTCTGTGATTGCAAAGAATTTTACCAAATCTTACGTATGAGGTGTTACTCCAAACCAATCCCAATTAACATTTTTGAGGAGAGGGCTGCTCTTGTTAGCATCTACAGAAAAATTTCATCAAAACGAGGGGTCAATTTTAAACTTGAATTGATCTTACTAACTAGTTTAGCATGTTTTGCATTTGCTATTGTTTTTAATTTTTAAAATACTATTACCCTTAGTTACGGTAATTTTTTTAAAACAAACCATAGTCTAATTTTTTGAAAAATTAGAAGTATAGTGAGACTGTCTTCCTAGTTTATATTATTTTAATTTTTCTTATTTATGAGTTTTTCTGCACGAGATCTTGTTATCGACACAATTTTAGTTAATTATGACCAAAGGCTTCTTATTGATAAATCAATTTTTTACGATAAAGCTAATAATAAAACTACCGCACCAAGTCGATAAAATTAAGTTTTTAGTATGTTGATAATTTTATTATTTTACAAATTAAAAAGATAGTGTATTTGTTAAAGCAACGAAGTACTTTCCCGACAGCACAAGTACATCTAGTGAACAACCAGTGGATATCCGAGCATGGACATTTTGATATCTAGTGGATAACCACATTTAATCCTGTGGATTGTTTCACCATAGATGGTCCATTTAACACATTTTATAGACATCCATACAAGTATGTAACAAGAATATCCATATAAAGATATTTTCTAAATATCATCCTTTCAATCTTATTTTACATATTTATAATAAAAAATGCAATTATCAAAACAAAAGTATAATGCAGAAATCAATATTTTGTATTTCTGAACATAATGTAGTCGAATCTTAAAAAAATTACATTGGTGACCCCTCCAGTACTTATGGACTTTGACATTTTTTATCTTCTTCTTGTCTTGTTCAATTTTCGGAAGAGTGGATTGAGCACACTGATTCCTTAAAATCTGTTTTATGAACTCTAAATTTTAAAAAATATATAATTATTTGAATGCTACGTTACAATATGAATTTACCATTAATATTTTTATGCACCTGACAACAGTTACAGGTCTGTTTCGTTAATGTTTAATCTTTATTTATTTTTGTTACCACCCCTCAGAAACTAATAATTTTAATAAATTAAATGTTTATAAGTACACACGTATCTAATGTAATTAATGTGTTATTTAGTTAGTGTATTGTTATAATTTAGTAAATAAATTAAGAAATAATTTAATTACTAGAATTTTTAATTCTATGTGAATAAAAATTGTTTTTATGTCCTGTTTGGTGATGATGTTCAGCTAGAGAATAAGTTAAACATCCTTTTCGGACTGCTAGTTTGTGTTCTTCTCTTCTCGCAGAAATACGTCGATTGGTTTGTCCAACGTAAGAGATGTTACATCCTCCGCAAGGAATTTAGTAAATGCCTTGATCTTTAAAGGAAAAATATCTTTAGGGGAACGGAGGAAAGACTTAACTTTATTAACAGGTACAGAAACTACTCGTATGTTGTGTTTCTGTAGAATGTTACTTATCTTCTCTGTAGTACCTTTGAAGTACGGGATTGATACAGTAAACGTACTCTTATCGTTAACTTCGTCGTCACTTCTTTGTTTCATCCTTTTCGCTTTCATAACATGATGACGTGAAAAACCATTTTGTTCAAAAAGCTTGATTCAGAAGATTCATTTTTTCGTGTATATGCACGCTGTCTGTTAGTCTAGCAGATCTAATTAATTAATTTGTGGATGAATATTTTAAATAATTTAAAAAGCTAGTAATGCTTCATTACCATGTAGCCATATGGAGAAGATATCATCAACATATCGTAACCAAAGTTCTGGTTTGTTGGAAGATTCTTGAATTGCATTTATTTTAAAGTTATCCGGATAACGCGACATCTAGCGTACTTTACTGCAGGCGATTCAAAATTTTTATACTTGCCAACTGTTATGTTGGCTATAATTATTGAAGGATCGACTATGTAACTGCTTTTACACACCTGTCGGCAAAGTTGCTTACATTTACGTACGTGAACGCTTTCACGAGTCGACACTAGATGGCGAAACTTATCGTTTAAATATAATGATCCCTCCAGTAGAGCATATAGTCGACAGCGCGCTTTTGTACAATAGTGAACGTACACTCGAGTTCTCTCACTCCCGATGAGTCCCAAAAGGACGAAACAGCTGTCGGGTGATTTTCAGTGTTTGTTTGGTGTTGTACAACCACTTGCGTACGTTACTACAGGCGATTCGAAATTTTTATACTTGCTAACCGTTATGTTGGCTATAACTATTGAAGAATCGACTATGTAACTGCTTTATATACCTGTCGGCAAAGTTGCTAACATTTACGTACGTGAACGCTTTCACGAGTCGACACTAGATGTCGAGAAACTTATCGTTTATATATATATATCACGTACGTAAATGTAAGCAACTTTGCCGACAGGTATGTAAAGCAGTTACATAGTCGAATCTTCAATAATTACTTTACTGCAGGCGGTTCGAAATTTTTATACTTGCCAACTGTTATGTTGGCTATAATTATTGAAGGATCGACTATGTAACTGCTTTACATACCTGTCGGCAAAAGTTGCTTACATTTACGTACGTGAACGCTTTCACGAGTCGACACTAGATGGCGAAACTTATCGTTTAAATATAATGATCCCTCCAGTAGAGCATATAGTCGACAGCGCGCGTTTGTACAATAGTGAACGTACACTCGAGTTCTCTCACTCCCCGATGAGTCCCAAAAGGACGAAACAGCTGACTATGTAACTGCTTTATATACCTGTCGGCAAAGTTGCTAACATTTACGTACGTGAACGCTTTCACGAGTCGACACTAGATGTCGAGAAACTTATCGTTTATATATATATATATATCACGTACGTAAATGTAAGCACTTTGCCGACAGGTATGTAAAGCAGTTACATAGTCGAATCTTCAATAATTACTTTACTGCAGGCGGTTCGAAATTTTTATACTTGCCAACTGTTATGTTGGCTATAATTATTGAAGGATCGACTATGTAACTGCTTTACATACCTGTCGGCAAAAGTTGCTTACATTTACGTACGTGAACGCTTTCACGAGTCGACACTAGATGTCAAAAAGTTATCGTTTATATATATATTTGTAATAAAATCTTTGGGGTTTAAACACGTGTAATAAATATTAAAATTACAACGTACAAAGATTTTTATTACAAACATGTTTACACGTGAAAGAATAAAGCATATATATATATATATATATATATATATATATATATATATATATATGTATATATATAAATCTTGCAATCATTGTTGCATTATTTCATTATTGCTAGATTTTTGCGTCTACTAGAAGGAGTGCAGTATATTCATATTTTAAATTATCATTCAGTATCAAATTCAAATGGTTAACTTTCTGGCACATTTTTTTAAATATATTCCAAACAAAAGTACGAAATTTCTTGCATTCATTTTACTACATTGCTGCATCATTATTACCATTATTTTGGCATCATGTTAGCGTAGCGAAACGTTGTAATTATTTAATAATTATTACACGTGTTTAAACCCCAAAGATTTTATGTATATAAGCAACTTTGCCGACAGGTATGTAAAAGCAGTTAGATAGTCGATTCTTCAATAATTATAGCCAACAGAACAGTTGGCAAGTATAAAAATTTTGAATCGCCTGCAGTAAAGTACGCAAGAGGTTGTACAATAGCAAACAAACACTGAGAATCACTCGACAGCTGTTTCGTCCTTTTGGGACTCTTCAGGAGTGAGAGAACTCGAGTGTAAGTTCCTATTGTACAAACGCGTGCTGTCGACTATATGCTCTACTGGAAGGATCACAATATTTAAACGATAAGTTTTTCGACATCTAGTGTCGACTCGTGAAAGCGTTCACGTACGTAAATGTAAGCAACTTTGCCGACAGGTATGTAAAAGCAGTTACATAGTCGATTCTTCAATAATTGAATCGCCTGTTGTTGAGGTAAAAGTAAGACCTATTAAATAGCGGACAACAACTCCCATCCATACATTTTCTGAAAACTTTCTTTGGAAACTAGTTTCCCTTATTAAATGTAGATTTTCTTCCTCCTGCACCTGAATTTAACATAAAGTGGCAGAATTCTAATTTCCTTCCAGGATCACCTTCATCTAAGACCTGGACAGGGGTATAATGGTAAGGATGGCATCCAACTCCGCGTATCGTAGACCAGACTTTCCATTGTGACGCACCAGTTTGTCGCGCCACTTTAGCAGTTGAAGTGCCTGGGTTATCCTCGAAACGGATTAATATTTCTTCCTCATCATCTGGTTGATATACGCGAGGAGCAACGGCGTCCACTCGCCGACGTTTCACTGAACCATTTTCTGCGACATTTTGATATGTTCTACTAAATACACTAACATTCGGTGTGCGACGGTTTGGAAAGCGACGTTCATATTCCCGACGAGCTTCTGCAGCATTCCCATCACAATATCCGTATAAAATAAGATGTCGGCGTATTCTGCATTGCTATAAGCGGCCATTTCAGTTAATACAACTAGTTATAACAAAGAATCTTCAAATATGAACTTAAGACTGTCAAAAAATTATATGAGTGAAACGTCACATACTACCTTCAGTTGTTTATCCGCCCACTTCACATGGAAAACGTATAAGGTCTAATAGTGGACAGCAGTAAAAATAAATTCCGTCGACTGCTTCATTTTTACTATTTTATTTGGAACTGTTAAAGGTAAGTTGTAAGATTCGCAGCTTGTTCGATAGCTATTGCAACAAAAAAGTTTTAACTCAATTTGTACGCAAGAAGTGTTGAGAATGATTTGAAAAAACCTCAAAGAATTATTTTGTACACGTTTTTCTTTGAAATTATCACATAATGGAAATGCTAAGGGATATTTTTTATTCCATACGGAAGACCATAGTGTTGGGCAACTATTCCATCAAAAAAGTTCCACAAAGTTGGTGTAAATGTTTTGAAAATTACATTTTAACATATTAACATCAACTTTTTAAGAAAAATTAAAAATCGAAATATCTCAAAATCCATGGAGTTTTGTATAATACATATTAGGGTTAAATTTACTCCTTACCTCTTGTTCTATCAGATCTTTTTTTCGTGCGAAGCACCATTCTCGTTTTATTAATATTGTTCAATTGTGCAATGAAAATTATAGCTTCAAGAAAATTACATTATTTATCATCAATTTCATAATTACTCGTTCCTTTCTGTTCGCTCTCTTCTTCCTCTTCTTGCTTAAGTTGTGTTGACTGCTCCAAGAAGAGAGATATATTTGTTAGACCCTCCTCAATTTCAGAAGAATCTTTATCTACTGCATTTGATTCAGAATTAGTGCAAGAGTGGCCTTGACAATTAACATAGACTGACGAACAAAATAATCCAATTTTTCTACACCCACAATTGTTCGTGCACCCTTTCTTGCAATTATAAAAAAAATGTATTTAGTAGTTTCTCTGGAGCAAGTGGAAGTAAAGTATGAATTGCTCCAAACTATTATTGATCAATTTCCAGCCCCAGTTTATTGCCCAACGACACTTGCACTTGGTAGAACACACAAGCAATTGTTGATCAGCAGAAGCAAATGTTGGAGGGAGACAAGATAACTGAACTCTTTTATTTTTTTGTATTTTTACGAAATTCAAAAATCAATATTTGTCTATTGATTCAATTTTTAGAGCTCCATATAAAGCAAAGAGAAAGCGAATTTCATTGGTGAGAATGTCTTTTGCTGAAGAGTTAATGTTTGTAAAGACTTTTGCGTTATCAATTAAATCATAAGTTTTCAAATAATTCAAATGCTGAAGTTTACCCGCTTTTGAACATTGCTGATGTCGTATCGCAGCCGGTTATTGCATGTAAGAACAAAATATAAGCTCGACATTTTGGATATGCAGTTAAACTTTGTGAAGAATAAATTTTTGTTTGCATTTGAGCTTCCCAGGTTTTAAAAAATAAATGATTTTATCACTAGGAGTTCGCGCAGTCAGTATTATTAATAAATCTACATCTTCTCCAACAACTCCAGCATAGTTATTAGATTGTTTCACAAGAATATTAGCAGTTGTAAACTCTTCACACAGCTACAAAATCAAGCTAGATTTATTGTCAGTATTAGGCAAGGAATTGATGTTTGTTTGTTGGAACAGTCATTGATCGATCCAAAACAGTATCAGACGATGAAGACGTTTTGTAGGTTGACGACGTTGTTCTGCTGCGTATTTTTTTATGATCATTATAACCATCAAATACTATGGTAGCGTTGTGACCAAAGTGTCTACAAACATACCGAAAATATTTTTTCTAAAATACTATTAAATGTAACCTCGTGATCCCATACAACACGATGCAACAGATATCCTCCATCGATGATATATGAAACATTTGCGCCTTCGACTTTACACATTCAAAACAATCATAAATGGTTGACTTCTGTGTTTTACCCATTCTAATTGCATGAATGAGCGATAAAGGTAAGGAGCTAATTCATATTCGAAGAATTTTTCAAGTACACCTTCAAATGTTTTCGTTACACTCATGCGTTGAAATAATAATACAGGATCTATTGGTACTTTGTTATTATGAATTTTTACGGTACTGTTCATAGTTAATAAGTACTACATCAGCGCGTTTAAATTTAACATTATTAAATGTTTGGCCCGCCATTTTACTCATAGATGCAATTCCCACTTTACCAGCATTATGACAATTAATTTTATCATCACCGACGACTCCACTGGCAATAGCCATGATTTTGTTGAACTCAAAAAAAAAAGATGTTGTTATAAAAACCATTCATGAAGTTTCTTGATGTCTTCAATATCTCTCTTTACGCGGGCATCACTTGCATCTACATGCTGATCTGTTGTATCCATATCAACTTTAGCAAGATCTTCCAATCTTTCACACATGGTATTCATTGCATGCATACTAGAAATCCATTTACTCATAACGCTCTCTTGTGCACTTCTCCCTCGAGCAATACCTGCATCTGTTTTTATTGTCTTTATCATACATTGCTCAATGACCATATCTATTGACCTTCCCCAATTTCTAATAGTAAAAATCCTGACGATCATCAATAATGTTTTCTAATTGTAGCATATGTTGCAAAAATAAATGCGGAGGTTTGGCATATGTAAAATGTCCTGATGCATTTTTTATATTATTGTTGCTAAAGTAAGATGGAGTAGTGTGTGAGATCTGAAAGCTCTCACGTAAGCGTGACCATTCAACATTTTTCTAATGCATACATCGTGACCATAACGTCTCGCATTATCTAAAGCACAGAATAAAGTTGTGTAGATAGTATTATAGTTACTTGCTGGTTGCTGAATAAATAGTAGAAATAGAATTTGAGATGTTGACAAATTCTTGATATTTCTCGTTAAAGTTCAATATAACCATTCCAACCAGGTAATGGTAAATCTTTCCATTTTCCATACAGAATGCCATATTAATTTGCCCATCAGATTCTCACTGATATAATTTGTTGACGAACGGGAAAAAACTTGGTACAATTCTTGTTCTTAAGCTACAGCAGTTGCACTACATATAAGTTAACTCATTTCAAATATAAAATATTTTCATCACACCCACAACACACAAAGCAAGTGCAAGACGAAGAACAAATTAAATTTTTATTACCGTCGATTGAAATATTTTAATCATTGTTAATGTCCGTATTGAATTTAAAATTAATATCCATAAGTATCCATATAAAATCCATGGATATTTCGACGTAATTTGGATTTGAAATGGATATCCGGAAGATAATGGTAATATTATGCGGTATTGTCAAAGACACGTTGAAATAGGCAGAAATTAACACACAACCATTAAAAACCCTTTGTATTTGAATAAAGACAGTAAGTGATGCGCTACAAATCGTTACATTATTTCTAAACAATTTTAGTAATTTCAACGTTACTAATTCTGACGTAATAACATATTGTTAATCTCTGTTAATTTTGTTTCAATTTGGTCAAGAACTGACTTAACAATGCAATTTCGTATTTTGACTACAAGTAATAATGCCGTTTGATCATGTAATTTAAAACATTCTTCCGAAACTGCAGGTAATAATAATTCAGCGGTTTTTAAGTCAATTTCACATATATATTGAATTATAATTGGCAATACTAGTCGGAATCTGTTAAAATCTAACTCGTCGTTTTTAATTATTTCAGATCTATGCAAAAAGCAACTATCAGTATTCATAAATTTCGTGTTATTTTCTGTGGGTATGTAATTTTTCAAAAATGTTCTAATCTCAGCTGAGTTGACATTGTTCTCATCTTTGCATTCCCGGATATATTTGTGAATCTCCTCGAACAGAGTAGAACAGTCGGCCTATTAATTTCATAATACGAATGAACTAAAAAATTATATAATTTGAACATTACCTGAATTGATAGTCCAAGGAAAAACCATATAACCATGTATTTGTACATTGTATACTGTTAGTTTTAGTTATGATTATACGATTCTTCTGATATTCGACTAAAACTAAATAGCATTTAGAATGTATAACTCCACAATCGTATTATGAACAAACACCGCCTCCAATTAAAATTAATTAATTGAATAAATAAGTACCAATTATTTAAAGTTCCCATTAGAAAAAAACAACTATTTAGCGTAAAATGCATATAATAATCATAATTTATAATTGATGATTGTTACGAAAGATGTTTTTTTTGTTTACCCTGTAATTCGACATTTTTTTGAAAAACTAAGTATTAAATTAAAACAATAATAATGAGTTTATTTATATTACATAATTGCCAATAAGGCTCTATGACAGAAGTTTCAAAAAACACTATAAAAATAATGTTTTAAATTATTTATAAAGTGAAATAACTTGGCAACGTCACACTAAATTGAAACAACAAGGCAGTATTTTCAACTTTTACAACATGATTAAAAATATCCAAGAACATATTAAAAAATAAATAATTGATTACCGACCTATGTGGCATTACGATCAGTTTGTACATCGTACCGGTACCTACTTGTAAATTACAAGCAAAGTAAAAGTAGTGTCCAACCTGTAGGGCTATGTGTATCTAAAAAATTCTCGTCTAAAATTGTAACGTATCTTAAGTTACCTACCAATAAAATGTAGATATTGATTTTAAGTAATTATTGATTTAGTTGATTAAAGTTGAGTAAATCAATTACAAATGATCAATTTCGTATCCAATCGGCTAACTAACTTCATCGGAGGCGTCGTAGGTTGAAAAAAATTAATGGTAAACAAAATTGAATTATTTGTTATTCCTTGATCATCAAAAACAAAAAATATAAAGCCATTTGTTTGTTTTATAAACAAGGTTACGAATATGCTTCGTCCACAAGCGCTGAAAGTAAAAACAAGAAACCGACAGGCAAAGATAAATGCAATAATTAAAACAACTGTAACTTAAATATAACCCGTATCTAAGTAGTTATTACAGTCGAGTTATACATGTATGTTAGGCGTGCGCAAATTACAGATACGTGTTTACAAAATAGCGTTCAGAGTTGGCGACGCGCTTACAAACTGAAAGGTAAAAATACTTGGTGTATTCGGGGAAAATGTTTTTGACAGCTTCATTTGCTGAAGAAACAAACCCAATATCCGTTTTGCGTATATCCAAATATTCACCATTAACCTAATAATATATACCACATGCTTAAGAATGATGCCCAGAGTTTGACGCTGCAATTAGTATTTGTTTACGTCAAACTTTTTGGGTAAAGAATCTCGTCTAAAATTTTTACGAAATTTATGTTTCTTTTTAATGAGTTCCTTGTTAAACATTTTATTAGTTGAATTCCCAATCATTTTTATTAGGCCTTCTTAAAAAGTAAGTAATTGACTAGATCAAAAAGACACCGTGTGCTTGGTTTTGCCAACGTTTCGCTGATACGTCCGGTCTTTATCGAGGCATTTGAAGACAAATAGGTAATCCAGAAAACATCAATCTAATGACTACGTTAATAAATAAATAAATTAATAATTTAACAAAAAGATTAAGTCACAAAAATAAAATAACAAACTGTTTACAATAGGACAAACTAACTAACATGTTAGTTGTCTTTGAATGTTTTGATAAAAACCTGACTTATTGGTTGAAACGTCGCCAAGACCAAGCACACATGGTGTGTTGTTGATCTATTCAATTACTTACTCCTTAAGAAAGTCCAATAAAACGAATTGGAAATCTTACTAATAGAGATTTACATAATAATGTTGAGTAAAAATTTTGCCTAGAAATTGCGTCTAGGAATTACGTCTAGACATTTTGTCTAAAAAGAAAGCATTTCTACTATGCGATTCCGGCGTAGTTTCAACCTAACTTACTGCTGCCGATCAAAAAGATATTCAAGAAGCCAGGAAAATTTTTACAAAATAATTAAAATGCAAGCAAAACAACCTAAAAAATAGTATTACCACCAAAACTAAAAATTAGATAAATACCTAATTGCACCAACATCGGCGAGAAGCAATGTCGCCCATTTATTTTAATACCGCTGAATTAATATAAATACGCTGATTGTAGCGGCAATTAATAAGTATACACATCAATATCAATCGATACGTATGTACTTAAATGGTGGCTGTACATGAATTATAATATTGTACGTAAAATGAAAACTTGATTAAAACAAATCAATAGTTGTAATTCCTACAAGATATTAACCAGTATCGTATTACAAGAAATCCCAAATATTACTGATACAGCAATCACAAAATGTGAAGTAACACGTTAATATATCGAGTTTGAGAGAAAGTGCTAGTGTGGCTATCTGTCGGAACACGGAGGAAAGGTAGCTGCAGAAACCTATATTCCTGAATATACCAAGAAACACAATTTACGAAGATATTAAGGATGGGTAAGTACAACGATAGCTAAGACCCATATAGAAGATTTGATCCAAAATAAGCTACGTGCGTTTCTGAAAATAGGCGCCACTTTTACAATTTTCAAAAACAGATGTCGTTGTTTGGTAAAAACTCAGTGGATTTTTTGCCCAATATGACAACGTAATTAAAAAACAGGTCCCTATGGAAGCAAATGGGCAACTTCATTTACATTTTAGATACAAAAAATGGCAGCGTTTCCACATGCAAAATCCCTAATCTGGGGCACCTGTGACGCCATCTATTGAGTCTAATAGAAAAAGTAGCCGTCATTTTCAAAAACGCACTGTAGATATAGCAAGAAAAATACAATCAGAAACAACAATAACACAACTACCAGTTTGGACAATAATCCGTCTACAAGTAATGATTTATCCACAATCTGCTGTCGATAACAGTGAAAAGAGGCTCTAGATGGAAAATATTACAAAAATAAATAGAATGGTTCGTAAGTTATGTTTAATTGTGTAAAACCTCGATTTGTTAAGGCGTTAATTTTTCAAAAAGTTTAAAATTTACAGTATTTTAATTGCCTCAGGTAGGTACTGTAACAGTTTCTTTGTACATTTCTGAAGGGAGGGGTCTCCAAATTTTTAAATAATGAGACTTGCCGAAATGAAATGTAAAACATTCCGACAAATTCTTACCTAATAATAGGTCTACTCTCATATCGTATAGATAGATGTTGTTTAGGGATGCCATTACATTTTAATTTCTTGGCCAGAATGTAAAAAAGCCACCGATAAATATATAATTTTGAAACACATATAATTAAGAAACATAATTTAGTACACAAACAAGAGTTAACGGGTTTAATATAAATAAAAAGTAAATAGTTTTTATGAGAGTAAATACGTGAATTATAAAAGTAAACATTTTAAGCATAAATTGGATACATTTCCTTTACAGGTAGTTACTCATTCAATATTAATTTAATTTTTAAATAAATTTCTAATAAAGGGTTACACAGATTCACGATATATAACAAAAACGGTAACACAATTTACGTAAATAAAATACTTACAGTATTAATATTTAAACATAGAAAAAAAAAGAATTTTGTATTAGTAGAAAATTATAGTAGGCGGCGTAGTTTGGTCTGTGCGTTGACCTCCATGATTGAGCCTTCTTGTATTTCAGCTGTAGATAAATAAATCAATAATTGGTTCTTTAATTAAATTCTTTGTTTATATCCCCAAAATCTTGCATGAGTGATATTAGGAAGTTTTACTTCTATCACAATGGTCGATACGGGATGTAGTTAACGATAAAATAAAAGGTAAAATTGATGTAAAAGAAGGAAAAGAAAACATTAAAAACCCTAAAACAAAAACAAACAATTAAATAATGAAAATATTGACAAATACTAACCTTCAAAATGACGTTAAAGGTTCACACAGAGACTCCGACAGTTAATTACGATCGAGTGTAAAAAAATATGTTGTCCGTTTTTTAAGTATTTTGAAGTAGCAAATTTTTGAATTACACCTTTCAAACAAAATTACTATGAAACCAGTATTAAGCGATAACTCTAAACGTCACATAAAGGATAACGATTTGAATAAACCTAAACTTTGCGACGTATAAAAAAAAATAAACAAAGTTGATGTAATGTTGGTTGTTTTAAAGAGGGTCATTTAAAATGTCACTGTTTGTACACATAACAGATACTGTTATCATTTAATAACAAATTAATGTTTATTATTCCGAAATCTTTTTAATTTTGTATGTAAATTAAATAAATAAAAATTGGATTTAGTTTTTGTTTATAGTATATTATGATATCAACATGACTTCTAAGTGTCTGTACATATTAGTTTTAGTAACTTTGGCTGAGGTTTGTGATACTATTTACATAACTACTACAGACAATTTATTTGTTTTATTTAAAAAGACCGACACTGATTCATCAACATCAATTTCTACGATTTTAATTAAATGTATAGAAATTCATAATCTACAACAGGAGAAAATGGTAAAATTTTGGAATCAAAAAGAATTATCCGTTGACAATTCAAAACTGATGAAACTTTTAATGTGCGTTTTAATAGAGATGGAAATTTTTCAAAACGGTACTATGGATTTCGAAAAAATTACATCATTAATGCCACAATTTATATCGTACAAATTTAAGGTAGATTTGGATAAATCGAATGAAATTGCAAAAAAATAAAATTTCAAAGAATGTTTTGATTTGCAAAAAAATATAGATGTACAGTGTCTAAGGTTTCTCTATAATGCAAAATCAAAATTTAACAAAATTCTTAGTAAAACATTGAGTCCTGAAGAAATAAACGCGGCGACGGTGATATTGATAAAATTAGTTCAGGAAAATGAATTTTCGACCGAATTAAATACATTGCGGAAAGGTTTAATGCTAAAAACGGATTTAAAGCTAATATTTTTGAATCGCGTTTTAGCATTAAACCTTTCCGCAATGTATTTAATTCGGTCGAAAATTCATTTTCCTGAACTAATTTTATCAATATCACCGTCGCCGCTTTATTTCTTCAGGACTCAATGTTTTACTAAGAATTTTGTTAGAATTTGATTTTGCATTATAGAAAACCTTAGACACCACGCAACCACACGTACAAGTTTTTTGTAGTTGGAAAATTTGTAAAAAATTAAATCGTCATTGTTTTAAACACACAGTAGTTACAATTTTTGTTTCCGCAATTCCGTCATATCATTTTCTATGCCTTCTTGGGCAGTAGAAAATGTTACCCATTCCTTCTCACACTGTTTCAACCATGGCGGCCCTTCCAACCAATATGAGGACATAACGTCACTTGCTGCCATGCCTCTGCTTATGAGATCGGCTGGATTTTCGCGAGAACTAACATGCCGCCAAACTATTACATGAGAGGAGGCTTGAATTAACCTAACCCTGTTAGCTACATATGGTTTAAATGACTCGGCCGGTTTTGTATCCATGACAACACAATGGTCGAATCGGAATAGCAAATAACTGAATTAATTTTCAAGTTCAATTCCTTTAAAAGGAAATTTATATTTTCCGCAAGTAAAACTGCCCCGCACAATTCTAACCGCGGTAACGTGAGCTTCGGTTTTCCCGTTTTCCAATGGAGCTAATCTCCCCCTTAGACCAAATTAACCGAACCGTCACCTCTCCCGAAGAGGTTTTTGATCTCAAATAAACAACACAACCATAAGCTATCTTACTGGCATCACAGAATGCTAATAATTGCATTTCTACTGGTTTATCACAAACAACACGCCTCGGTATAATGATTGATTCGACGTTTGCTAATTTGCCCTTTACTACCTCCCACTCAGTTTTTAAGTGATTTGATAATTCCGCATCCCATGACAACCCTAAGGACCATAATTTTTGCACAAATGCTCGCAGCGTAATTGACACTGCGCCGAGCAACCCTAACGGATCGAATAGTTGCGCTATCCAGGATAGTACCGAACGTTTCGTGACTACATGGATAGATTTGAAATTGAGTTCGAATTTGAAAACATCGCGATTACCATCCCAGTATAACCCTAAAGTTTTCCGTTCTTCTTCACTTCTAACAAAATGCTTATCGCCTAACATACGTTCTAGATGACACAATTTCAAAAATTCCGCCGAGTTGCTGTACCATTTTCTCAATTCAAATCCGCCATCACTCAAAATAGAGGTTATCTGTTCTTTCAACTCTCGCGCCTCCGTCAAACTATCGCATCCCGTTATCAGGTCATCAACGTACATGTCTTTTATTAACACGTCCGCAGCGACCGGATTCCGCTCTCGCGCATCTTCTGCTAGTTGTTGAATACATCTAACAGCCAAAAAACCGCTTGGTTTTAACCCATAAGTGAGCGTACACAATTTGTAAATTCCGATCGCATCTATTGGATTCGCGCGCCACAGAATTCTTTGTAAATTTTGTTGTGGCGCTGCTACCCAAATTTGCCTAAACATTTTGGCGCAATCCGCTGTAACCGCAATTTTGTGCGATCGAAATCGCAAAAGAACGCTAAATAATTCACTCTGCAATACCGAACCGTTTAACAAGCAATCATTTAAAGATATTCCATTGAACATGTCTCTAGCACTTCCATTAAACACAACCCGAAGTTTGGTTGTGCTAGAGTCCGATTTAACAACAGGGTGATGAGGAATATAATAATGTCCGTATACCGCATAATTGTTGTACTCCGTAGTACGAATTTCATCGACCTTCCGCATATGGTTTAGTGACAAATATTCCGCCATAAATGACACATATTCCTCCTTGAGCTTAGGGTCGCTTACCAATCGCCGCTCTAAATTTAAGAATTGTTTTAACGAATTGTGAAAACAGCTATTTAACCGACTAATGTTTTTATTTGTAGGATATTCTATAAATTTACCATCGAACCGCGTTTAGTGCTATTTACAAATTTTTGTTCCGCCTCTTGATGTTCCTCATCTGAAAATTTGTCCCTCAGAAGATAGCACATTTGCATATCTTCAATGTCATTGTTGTTTGCCTTGTTTATCGCTATCCAACCTAATAAAGTTTCCTTAAAAATAAAATTTTCATGTCGTATCATACCCGGCAATAACAATTCGTAAAAAATTTGCGCACCTAAAAGCATATCTATCTCTTTACAAACATTAAATTCATCATCTGCTAAACAAATGCCATTGGGCATGTTATTAACTCTAAATGAAGAAGTAGGCAAATTTTCCGTGATTTTATTGATTAAAAAAAATGTAGAAGTTACTTTATACTCGTTGTGATTCGAGTAAAGCGTCAGCACAATCGATTCCGTTAACAAAGATGAATTTTGTTTATTCCAAATACTTGCAAAGGATTAGTTAAATTATTTAAGGGCAAACTTATTTTTGCGCAAATTTTTTGTTATTAGTGAAATTGAGCTACCACTGTCACACAAACATCTGGCCTGGTACTTACGTACATTTGTATACACGCCAACATTTGCTGTGGCTAATAACGTAATTTGACTGTTATGATCTATCTGACTTACATGTGAGCACACCCTTCGTTAATACTGTCTTGTTTTTTATCTACATTAATTACCCCAACATTAACTGACTGTACCTCTCCGCTTGAATCTAGGTTTTCATCGCGTTTGCGAACCGTTTCAAAGTGCAATAAGTAATTGTGCTTATTATTACATTTACTACATGTTCTACCTTTACAATCCCTAACTGAGTGATTTGGTGATAAGCAATTATAGCACAAACGCAATTTCCCGACTTCTTCGTGGCGTTTTTGTGGAGTGAATCCCAAAATTTTGAGCAATGATATATTGGATGCCCTCCCGTACACAATGAGCACTTTGCATTCGTCACTACGTGAGCGCTAACCACCCTTTTGGTAAGGAGGAGAATGATTTGATTTAATATTGGCGGACACCGCTTCTAATAAATTGCACCGCTCGTTCAAAAGTTTTCAAAATCCGCAACCGTAGGTAAATTCACTTTTGTTTGTTTCTGTTTCCCATAGTTTTTACTGTTAACGTCGAGTTTAGAAACCACGATATATATCAACAAAATTCCCCAGTTCTCCGTATCAATTTTTAACGATTTTAATGCACGCGTATGTTTAAAATACTTGTCCGCTAATGCGCGTAATTGATTTGCATTTTCCTTCGTACTGTTAGGTACCTCTAATAACGATTTTATATGCTCATTTACTATTAATTTTTATTTTCAAATCTATCAAAAGAAGTTTCCACGCCGCGTCATATGCCGTATCAGTTATTTCTATTCCGCTTATCGTAGCAGCTGCATTAGCGCTCAAGGAAGATTGCAAATATAAGAACCTTTGCACGTTAGTCAATGATGCATTTTCATGTATCAGAGCCTTAAAACTATCTCTAAACCTCGGCCACTGCTGATAGCTACCGTCAAAAGTAGTTATGGAGATTGGAGGTAGTTTAATTTTTCTTTCATTACTATCAAAAACGTACTACTATTTAGTGTTTCTGATTTTATTGTCCGCGACCGCAATTCAATAATTTCCTCCGCTTCAGAAATTATTGCATAATAATCGTCTTCAAATTTCGCACGATCCGATTCACCATCAACCTTATAATCTAGACTCTCAATTTCCGTCTGAATATCGTCAAATTTAGTTAATATGCCGCGAGCTTCGTTAAGGCGAGTTTTTAAAGTGATTATTTTATCATCAGATTTAAAATTTGCTAAAAAGTTTGAAAATCTGGTTAACGAACCCTTTAAAGTTGCGCGTTTTTACCGCTTCAGCCAGTTCCGCCATGATCGCGTAATAAATCAACCAATTAACAATCAGTTGTACCCCTTAACCGCAAATTTCAAGCTTCTGTCACAATTATAACGTGCAACGGAACGATAGGAACAAAATGCAGGTGATAGATTAGAATTTATAAAGAAAGAAAGGACTTATCTGTATCTTGCCCGCGTGTTCCAACTGCTATCTTGTGTTATGTCGCACCCAAAACGACGCTTCTGATGTTTTCTTTATGATGTGGATCTGCTGTTGATAATATTTAATTGTTGTCTTCCGCACCGCACCGCTACCGCCAACGCAATTCTCCAATTAATCCGGTTCGAAGTGACCACAAAAATGGTATAAATTTATAAAATAATTGCACTAATGGACTGTAAATTATATTTAATAATCAACTCAAAATGGTTTGGTATAATTGACAATAATTGAAAACAAAATTATTTCGTGCGTTACACACAACGTGTTGACAACGAATGATTTTATCATACAACACAAACGTACAATACAATCAATTTTTAAACGCCGCTATTGCTCTTTAACATACAGTTTACACTGTAAGCTTACGTAATTGTATAGTAAATCACGTATACGCGGTGATGGATTAGAATTTTTTTAAAATTTTTTTATATATGATAAAAATCAATTGCAATTAATAAAAGAAGTTTCTGTTAAGTTCTATTTAAATGCATCAGTACCAATTGACCAATGTGATTAGAATCTACTTGCTGATGGTTTCTCATTTAATTTGTTTTGTAACTTTATGTTATACTTTTTCTAAAATTGTTGAATCACTCTAGTTCGTTAGGCATATCCAGTCCAAGTATTGTCTGATCTGTCAGTAAAATCTTTGGATGGTAATAAGGAACAAGCACCTCCGGTTAGAAAACGAAATTATGTTAGTGCACGGCACTCATTAAAATCAGAGAAGCACGGGACTAATTTGCGTTAGTTTAGAACAGACTTTGTTTGTGTTAGTAAAGTATTCCTATCCCCGTAAGTCAATATGGTGTCACGCGTATTAAATAAAACTTAAAACAACGTACTCCCGCTTTCCACATGTCACAAAAATTTAGGAATAAACTCCAGACGTTAAGGTTAGATGACAGAAAAAAACTAACCTGTTGTAATGCCTACGTTAATTTGTTATTGTCGCTCTAACCCGTTCGTTGGAAATTTTATCAATACGTCTAAGAAATTCGATAATTTAGCGCAAACCGTCGTGCGGACTTGGTGATCGTTTATTCATCCTTCTGTCGTAGGTTAATACGACATGTTAATTAAAATTTTTAAAACTTTAAATCTCAATAAAAGTGTAAGCATCTGTAAATTTTGTGTAATCGGTAATAGCTTTAAGGTTTGGTTATCGAAGATCATAATGGACCGATAACATATATTTTGTTGGTCCTTTCGTAGACAAGAAAATGGTGCCAGGAATTCGTTGTATCGATAAATTGTCATATTGGAAGAATTCAAATCTGAAGTCGACAGATGATGACATTCCAAATGGTATTGTTAAAAAAAATCTTATTAAATTAAAAGTCATACAGAGGTTTCAATTTCTTATATTGTTGATTGCATATGTTTTGAAAGGTATCGTATTCATAACCATTGTTTGGTCGTTAATCAAAAATTGAAAAATCAAGAAATCGTAATTTGTTGTTTGCCGTTTTCGTAGAATGTAATTAATTTTCGATTACACTCCAAATTTGCGTTGGTTGTTTATTCGTGTCTTTGTAGAATTGAATTTGCTTCATAGTTTAGAATTCAGTTTAGTTTATTATTTTTATTTTGTTTTTATTGAAACAATAGTCACTTGGTTTTATTGCATTTAGTGCATTATATTTGGGTACATATCTTATGTATTGATTTGCTTGTTTGATTATTGTACATTTTCAATTTGGGATTCAAGTTGTATTTTTGTTGTTTGATTCGTAATTGAAAATCAATAGTACAATACGCTGTTATTATTAATAATATTTGGGTTACTTATTTGGCACCCGAAATATTACTGTTAATAGCCAGGCTACTAGGTATGGAGCACCAACAATGGTCTTCTAAGCTGACGAGAAAACTAGTTCAAAATCACCAATTAACAGCATACCAAACCAGTAACAAATGTAACAAAGGACGGTGAAACAAAACTCCATGATTATTAAGTTTATTGACCAAAAGAACCACAAGATTAAAATGATTTAGAACCGCTATTTATATATTATATTTTACCTAAGAGTCCCAAAAGGACGAAACAGCTGTAGGTCGATTTTCGGTGTTTGTTTGCTATTGTACAACCTATTGCGAACTTACAACAGGCGATTGTCATTTTTTCCAACACAAAGTTGGCTATGATAATTAAAGGATCAAATATGTAACTGCTAACACATCTGTTGACAAAATTGCATTTAATGCAAATTGCATTTTTGTATGTGTTACGTTACCCAAGTCGACACTTAGGCAGCGCACACTTATTGTTCGTTGTTTATAGTCGATAGTACGTATTTGTACAATAGTAAACTTACACTAGAGTTCTCTAACTCCTGAAAAATCCCAAAAGGACAAAACAGCTGTCGAGTCATTCTCGGCATTTGTTTGCCATTGTACAACTTCTTGCAAACTTACAGCAAGCGATGATTCGAGATTGTCATTTTTGCCAACACATAGTTGGCTATGATCATTGAAGGATTGACTATATAACTGCTAACACATATGTCGACAAAGTTGCTTTAATGCAAAATGCCCGTAATCGACACCGCAATAGAAATTGGGTTTAATTTGTATCCCGAATGTTCTTCAGGTAGCTCCAAAAAAAACAGAGGAGGCATGCAAGTAGTGATTAACCAGAGAGTTTATTCTTATATCATCCGTACAACAATTTAACAAAGCTGAACGTAGTTAGGTTACATACAAAGTTGGTACGAACACGACTATATTCCAGTATTGGCGGTGTTGAAGGTAATTTAAGTTATATACCATGTGCCCCACGGAAAAGTTGACATAAGCATTTACTGTGTTAAATAAACAAATAAGGTCTATATTCTTTCTGTCACAATATGAACACAATATAATACATTATGTTAAATAAATAAAATAGAACAAATTGATAGGATAATAATGAGACTCAAAGTGTATTTTACTAAAAAATTAGTAAAACAAGTTATTTTTTAGGTTATTTTTCTTATATTTTTATTTATTAACCCATTAAAATTTTATTTAATAAACGACATTTGTGGACGAATTTGTTAAATTGTCTCCTAGTAACATTTTGCGTTCCCTAACAAGGGTTCGATTATTAATTTTATTAATAAAAAAAAATTACTGCAATCGGAATCGAACCCGAAGTTTTGACGTATTAAATCATTGTAACATTTTTACGGTTTTTTTTATCGAAATACAGTTCAAAAAAATGCATCCTGTGTTAATACATCATTTGTTGTCATTATCACAAAATAAATATTCTTAGTGGAATAATAAAATGCCCAGTTATAGAATATGTTAAGCAACAGAAACCCGCATAGTAACTTTTGTTGGTGTTTTTATTGTTGGTTCGCCTAAATATGTTGGTTTTCCCATAAAATATTGCTTTAGCTTGTTGAATTGTATAAAAAATATTATGCCGATTTATTGTATAACCCACAACACAATTCAAAAACTTTAAACATTATTTCAAAATAGAACGTTTGTGACAGTTTTTTTTATTTAATCCACCTGAGGTTGGATTTCTTTAACTTCTTTAGCTTGTGGGAATCATAAAAGTTCACTTTATCATTAAATTAATCCTTGGCATAAAATCAGTCGGTAGTTAGGCAATTTCAGTTGCATTGGAGCATTCCCGGAACAAATTCGAGATTTTGAGGTTGGCTATACTGAAATTGACTTGTTACTAATTAATTGCTATTTGATATAAACCCCTAGAAAGTTTACGATAGTATTGAAAGGATTAGTGCTCGAAAATCTTCTACGTCGTAAGTAACATTTCTTGGTGTATTCTTACTCATGTAAACTTTGTATTCTACCGCCATTTTGAACACGTTTCAGAACTTTCCACGGTATAGTTGACAAAAATAACTATTTAAATACGATGCAAGTGCAGCTAAATATGGTTGTTTAGAATTGTATCCACACATTCAGGTTGTTACCAATCTATTTCTTGTACCGACTGTTTTATTCTAGTCAAGAGGTTTATTGAAGAACCAGTGGCCTCATGATTATTACGTAGACTGATCAAGTCATCCATACTCTTTTTATCTACCTGTCAGTGTTACTACTAAAGCAACCAACAACAATTGGAATGAGTGGTGACGTGGTCATTAGGCTATATGAAAATGTACCAAAGCAGCAAAATTTTAAACTTTTCAATTATAGTTATATTTGTTTCTTTTTGATAGATTATTTAGCCTTCTTCATGGAGAGGGTTATTTAAAGAAAAACGCTTATTTTTTATTCAATTTAAGCACCGTTTTGGAAGGTTTTTTAATTGATGCTTCTTTCATCAGGCTATGGAGATTATTAGAAAAACGAATTAACAATTGATATACATAACTTACTACATTACAAAATTATAACTAATCAGGATAGAAAATTACTTACTTGATTGATGTAAAATAAGGTGGTCATGCATGAAGTTACGGACAATGTTCATAGTACACTATTAAAAACTTGTAAATATGAATATGAATAAAATAACACTTATAATTACATAAAATAAATAACATAGATAAATAAATACTTTGAAATAACAATATGAACTATGACAAACGTACATTGAGTAAAATCCACAAACATTTGAATGGAATTTAATGTGAAAGTTGTATAAAATGATAATAAGTGATAAATAAACGTCGGCGTTATAGAAACATTAAATTTTCAATTTTGGATAGAAAATTGACATCAGTAACAAAATGATATAATTTAATTTTGATTTTACTAATTATATTGTTATAACATGTACTCAGATTTTGGCTGTTTGTTTTGAAGTTAATATTATTTTTGTACAGGTTTATATGTAACATTTCTGATATAAGACGTTTATTGTAATTTTCTTCAAAGTCCAATATTGTAGGATTTGTGAGATCAAAAATGTGACCCGTTGATAAATGATGTATCGAGAGTGCTTTTTTTCGTACAGTCATACTTATGATTTTTCATTCTATTGATTAGTTTTTGTTTTGTTTGACCTATATAGTACATATTGCATTCTAAACAGTTAATTTTGTAGATAACGGAAGATTTTTGTGTAGAAATAGTTTTGTCTTTTACTTTTGTGTAACACGTATTGTATACAGGGTGTCCCAAACTAAGTAGGATTACATGGCTATCTTTGTTATTAATGGAGATATAATTTTGGTTAAATGGGCAATAATGTACAGTTTATTATGCTAAATCTGAAACTTAAAATTCCTAGTACTTCCGAAAATATTGAAGAAAACACGAAAAACTACGTTTTCGAAAAAGTTGCTTGTTGCATCTAGGGAAATTTAATGTGATTTTATTAAAGAAACCACTTTTACGGTTTTGAGATACTGTTACTAACTTTATTTTTGTAAATGGATCTTCATCTTCTTCATCTTGGATTTTATCATGAAAAAATTCAAATTGTTTTTTTGCTTTCAATGATGTGTCACAATCTTAATTTAAGGTATGAAATTGCTACGTATTTAGAAATTTTTTGTATTACATCAAGTAGACCATGAAAACAAATCTTAACAAATAACTAAAAATAATCAATATTGGCAAGTCAAAGTTAGTAGCAGTATCTCGAAAACCGTAAAAGTGGTTACTTTAATGAAAATTGCAATAAATTCCCCTAGACGCAAAAAGCAACTTTTGTCTGAGAAATTTTTTTGTAACTTGCACGGTTACGGAAATATTGAACTTTTTCGAAAACGTAGTTTTTCGTGTTTTCCCGGATATCTTTGGAAGTACTTAGAATTTTTGAGTTTTCTCTGTAGAATCTGATTTAGCATAATAAACTGTACATTATTGCCCATTTAACTAAAATAGTATCTCCATTAATAACAAAGATAGCCATGTAATCCTACTCAGTTTGGGACACCGTGTATAGTGTTTTATTGTATAAAATTATTTTTAGTTTACTTTATCCGACTCAAAAATGTATTTTAAATGAGACAATATAATGAACATACTCAAAGCTGTTCCATAATTACCAGCGATTAGTAATTTTTTAACGCAACCTTTTAATAAATTCTGAAAATAAACTTTTAATAAATTTTATTAATAGATTTAGATGCTAGTTTAAAGTAAAGTTGATGCGGTGTGGACGTGTTTTTAATAGCTCCGAAACAAATCTCAAAGTGGGAAGTTCCGAGCAATTTAAATCACAATTTAGTGAAACGTGTGAAGTACAGTGAGTGCAATTTAGAAGTTACGGGAAAAAAAGTAAAGGTAGGCCAAAAATTAAAGTTAAATGCAGAAGTAAAAATTTACGACACTAAAAGACTGATATCAATATACGAATAATTAGACAGTTATCGCGGCCTGACCCAAAATAAAGGTCATATCTAACCGCAACAAATTGTAAATAAACATTTGAAATTTAGAATAGCCGTGTACAGGTCCGTATCTGCGTATAAAGCAAATTAAACATGAGCAGTGACGAATGTACAACCGACGAAGGGAAAGGCAGAAAAAACTGGGAAGATTAAGATGGAGAGGATGCGTTTAAAAGAGAAAGATGATATGTCGCTCACCTAAAAAACCCAAAAGCAGGGCCAGAAACGAGAGTGGCAAGCTTGAAAAAATATTGAAAACGATGTACCATTTAACAGAAGAAATAAAGGGAATGAGATTAGAATAAAAAGAATATAGAGATGAAATAAGAAAACTGAGAGAAGAAAATACCCAAACCAAAATAGAAAATGCAAAGTTGAGAGATGAAATAAAAATGATAAATGATAGGGTAGATGTGATGGAAAGGAAGGAAAGAAGGAGTAATATAGTTGTTTAAGGATTAATGATAAATGATAAAAAGAAACTACCTCTAAAAGAATTAATGGATAATTTCGTGAAAACCCAGCTAGAAGTGGATGTAGGGATAAAATCCGCTTCGAAATTAGGCGTAAAAACGTACATCGTAAAACTCAACAGTGTTGACGAAAAATTGAAAGTTATGAAAAATAAATATAAACTACGCAGTTATAAAGAAGGGTCAGTATACATAAATGACGATATGTCCGAGAAAGAAAGAGAAATTCTAGAAAAAATTAGGAAATGTGCTGAAGAAGAGAAGAAAAAGGGGGAGAAAATAAAAATAGGGTTCCTTAAAGTGTTTGTTGATGATTGAGAGTGGAAATGGAGTAAACATAAGGACCGGTTAGTATTATCAAAGAAAGCAGAAGATATTACTCCAAAAACTACTAGCAGTAACTAATAAATAATAAGGAAAGCACGATAACGACACGGCAAGGAAAATGTTTACGAGGATTGAATTTAGCTACATGGAATATAAAGGGAATAAAAGGGAAATAAAAAGAACTTGTAATGGAATTCGAAGAAAGGGATATAAATATCTTAGCAATTACAGAAAGTAAGGGTAAAGAGAAAAATGTCATAGATCTAGAGCAAGGACACATAATGATACTAAGCGGAGTCACACAGGAAAGTAGAGCTAAAGAAGGAGTGGGATGCATAATACACAAAAATGTAACAAAGTACTTGAAGAAATGGGAATGTGTATCCGAAAGAATAATGAAAATTGAACACCAAAAAGCAGGAAATAATAAATTACACATAGTAGTTCTGTATGATCCAAACGATAGCGATAAAGCCGAAAATAAAGACCAATTCTGGAAAGAAGCCTCAGAAATAGTGGAAAATTGCAATGAACGAGTAGTTGTGTTAGGTGACTTAAACGGTAGAGTTGGCATAAGAGACGCAAGAACAAGTGATGTATTAGGACCGTACGGCGAGATAACGAGAAATAATAATGGTAATAGAATTATTGACTTTGTGTGCAAAATAACTTGGTAGTGATGAACTCATTCTTCCAACACAAAGACGTTTATAAATATACTAGAGAAACCCCAAGGAGAGATGAAAAGTCTATAATAAATTATGTATTGTTAAATAGATTCTTTAGGCGATCAATTAAAGACGTAATGGTTATAAGAGGAGTCAAGATAAATAGTGACCATTATCTACTAAAAGCAAAAACATCAATAAGTTGCCAGGAAGGGGTTAACAACAAGAATAAAAACAGAATAGAAATGCGAAATAATAATAGCAAAGAAACAATAAAGAATTATAGATTATCGATAAGAGAAGTGGCGACAAAGTATACTAAAAACATTGAGAGAATGATAGACGAGGCAAGAAATAATAACTACCGCAATGTTGAAGAAGCATGGAAAACCTTTAAAAACATTCTCATTAGTTCAGGAAAAGAAATATGTGGAATAGTGAAAATAAACAAAAATAGAAAACAAACTTCGTGGTGGAGCAACAAGGTTAAGATAGAAGTTAAAGCAAAGAAAGAAAAATGGAAAGCATATCTGCGCAAAGAAAAAATATTACGTATAATGACTACAAAAGACAGAGAGAAAGAGTAAAAGAGGTGGTACTAGAAGCAAAAGGGAATCTTGGGAGGAATTTGGAAGAAAAATGGAAACCGATTTCCATACGTACCAAAACTGTTCTACAAAACATTGAAAAACATAAGATTGGGAAGTAAGCTAAAGTAATTAAGCAAATCAAAGATGAACATGAAACAATCCTGACAACGGCGGAAGATATAATAGAACGATGGAGAAGGTACTTTGAAAAGCTGCTGAAAAGAGATAACAACGTGTGCAAAAGTAGAAAACCCTACAACATAGAGGGATCAAAATATCAAAATGATTGTATACAATTAGAAGAGGTCAAAAGTGCCATTGCAAGTCTCAAAACCGGAAAGGCCGCCGGATATGACACCATCACAGGAGAATTGCTAAAAAACATAAGAGAAAAAGGAATACAGATGCTGACAACAATATATAATATAGCCTGGGAGGAAGAAAGAGTACCAGACGACTGGGAGGTAGGCATAATTGTACCGGTATATAAAAAGGCGACAAGAGAGACTGCAATAATTATAGAGGTATCACCCTGTTAAGCATAGTGTTAAAGGTATAGGAGAAAATACTAGAAACTAAACTGAGTCGCGAAATTGATCCATATCCTGAACAATCTCAAAGTGGTTTCAGGAAAGGTAGGAGCACACAGGACCACATATTTACTATCAAGCAAATAGCGGAAAGAATAAGCAATACAAAAGAAGAAATTTACTTAATCTAGAAACCTAGAAAAGGCGTTTGACAGAGTATCAAGATCAATTATAGAAAAAAGCCTAATTAAGAGAAAAATTGATAATAAACTAATAAAAGCCTTAATGAGCTTGTACAGAAACAGTAGAAATATTGTAAGGACTGACAAAATGGAATCATGCGAGTTCTCAGTAAATTAAGGAGTACGTCAAGGGGGTGTTTTAAGTCCAAGCTTATTCAATCTTGTCATGGACAAAGTAATAAAAGAAGCCAAGAAAAGGACAAGTTCAGTGAAATAGAACTAAAAAGAAACTTAAAGATATGGAACGACAAATTAACAACAAGTAAATTAAAAATAAACAAAGAGAAATCTAAAATTATGGTCATGGGGAAAACAGATACTAAAGTCAATATCAAGTTAAATGGAAAAATAATAGAACAAGTTGACACTTTTAAATACTTGGGAGTACGGTTAGACAGCAAAAGAACATCGGAAATAGAAATCCATGAAAGAATAGAGAATGCGTCGAAAGTGTACCACAGCCTCAGAAACAGTTTCCTAGCCAAAAGAAAAGTTTCCGTAAAAGCAAAATTAAGTATATATAGAGCGGTATTTGTACTTATATTAACGTACGGATGTGAGAGATGGGTATTAACAAAGAGACTCAAAAGCAAAATTTAAAGCATAGAAATGAAATATCTAAGAAAAGTAGTAGGAGTTACACAAAAAATCGAATATGAAATTACTCTATTAGAGAACAACTGAAGGTACAACCAGTAGTAAAGCGGATCGAGGAATGCCAGTTAAGATGGTATGGGCACCTTAAAAGGATGGAAGATAATAGACCAGTCAAAAGAGTATGGGAGGCCAAAACTGTAAAAAGTAAAATAGAAGACGACCAAAAATAACATGGAACCAAACTATAACGAGGATAATTAAAGATAGAGAACTCACCATGGTTCAAGCATCAACAATGGCGAAAAGCAAGAAGGAGTGGAAAAAATTTATCTATAGTATATGAAATGCATGAGTGTTTTTTTTTCGAAATGTATTATTAGAGAATGAAATGTGCCTTACACCTGAAGGTAAATGAAGCAAATGATTATATATATATATAAGCAACTTTTGCCGATAGGTATGTAAAGCAGTTACATAGTCGATCCTTCAATAATTATAGCCAACATAACAGTTGACAAGTATAAAAATTTCGAATCGCCTGCAGTAAAGTACGCAAGAGGTTGTACAATAGCAAACAAACACTGAGAATCACCCGACAGCGTTTCGTCCTTTTGGGACTCATCGGGAGTGAGAGAACTCGAGTGTAAGTTCACTATTGTACACACGCGCGCTGTCGACTATATGCCGTACTGGAGGGATCATAATATTTAAACTATAACTTTTTCGACATCTAGTGTCGACTTGTGAAAGCGTTCACGTACGTAAATGTAAGCAACTTTTGCCGACAGGTATGTAAAGCAGTTACATAGTCCCAAAAGGACGAAACAGCTGTCGGGTGATTCTCACTGTTTGTTTGCTACTGTACAACCACTTGCGTACTTTACTGCAGGCGATTCGAAATTTTTATACTTGCCAACTGTTATGTTGGTTATAATTATTGAAGGATCGACTATGTAACTGCTTTACATACCTGTCGGCAAAAATTGCTTACATTTACGTACGTGAACGCTTTCACGAGTCGACACTAGATGTCGAAAAAAGTTATCGTTTAAATATATATATATATATATATATATATATATATATATATACATATATATATAATCATTTGCCTCATTTAGATTTTATTTATTAATCCTGTAACGAATTTTGTCAACAATTTAGTTATCGACATGAATCAGACCACGACTTGCTCATGAAAATGCTTGGTCATATCCTTATGATTAATTTTCAAAGGTTGTGTCAATTAATGACAAATATTTAGATTATTATATCTTGTATGTTCAATTATTAAAAACCACACTGTATTAACATGTCAGATACGGTTATCATTTAATAACAAATTAATTACGAAACCATCTTCAATTTTGCATATAAATTAATTGCAAACAAATTGACTGTAATTTTAGTTCATACCAAATCAACATGATTTCTAAGTTTGTATATATTTTAGTTTTAGTAACTTTCGCTAAGGTTTGTAATACTGCCAATACTTAAATGCTACAGATAATTAATTTGTTTTATTTAAAAAGGCCAATACTAATTCACCAGCATCAATTTCAACAACTTTAAGCAAATGTGCAGAAACCCAAAATCTACCAGAAGAGCAAATGGTAAAACTTTGGAAGCAAAAAGAATTTTCTGTTGATGATTCAGAACTGATGAAATTTTTTGTTTGCGTTTTGACAGAAGTGGAAATTGTTAAAGATGGGGTTATTGATTATACAAAAGTTACTTTATTAATGCCACAATTTATATCGTACAAATTTAAGATAGATTTAGAGAGATCAAATAAAATTGCAAAAAAATCAAACTTGGAAGTATGTTTTGATTTGGCCAAAAATTTAAATGAACAGATAAATTTTGTAAGCATACGTAACTGTATAGTAAGTCACGTATATGCGGTTATGGTGTAAAATGTTTTGTTTTTAATTTGTTTGATAAAGTTTAATTGCAGTTAATAAACATAGTTTTTGTTAAGTTTTCATTTTTGTTGACATTTTAATAATTTTTATACATAATACGAAGATATTTTCTTATATACTCAGAGTTTTTTCAGTCTAGAATCGGGCTTAGTTCATTGCCTAATTTTTAGTGTTGTATCCTTAACTTTTGTTGTTTGTTTCAAGTTCACGCCCTGATGAAACCCCTTACGATAAGTGTCAAAACGTTGGCAACTACAGTTACAATTTGGTAGGATCCAATCCCGGAAGACGTTTTTTAACACAAAAAAAAATTATTTTGAAACTGTAAAATTGAAGATCCATTTCACCAACACAACCAATACTTTTGAGACTCGAATTCTCCTTGAGATGAAATCACTAACTGCTAGTAGGAAATAGCTCCTGAATTATAGCAAACTCAAAACTACAATTGAATTTGACTAGAGAAAGATGAAATCAATATTAATTGTCAATGATTTTTGAACTTCGTGCATAAGTTGTGTTAATGATGCAACTGCATATAATTCAAGTCTTAAAATTATTAAGGTACGCCAAAGTGCCATTTTAAATTGAGAGAGCAAGCAAGAAGATAGTTTACAGTTTAATTAATACATAGAATATAAATATATGCACCTTAAGCTAATGTGAGAAGTCCATTAGATTGGAACCCAAATTCGTTGATTTTTTTTATTGACCATCAAGGTACATTTTTTTTATTACTTTCATCGGCAAATTATTATTATACACCGGTTTTACAAATCTTTCCATCTCACTTTTATACCTTACACAATCAAAACAAAAAAAAACGAAAACAAACTGTCACGATAATATATAATTTTGCCACTCCTTTAGAATTGGATTATTTGCAAATTATGATGATTTTTTTCACTTGATAGAATTTCCACCCGAAAGGTTAAATTACTATTTATCGGTGTAGCTTACCTATGGTTACTACTGGACGACTTGCTCACTAGGTGTAGTAATTCTTTAAACACCGAGGGATGTACGTCCGATACTTCTAACAATTAATAAATACTTGGGGTCAGTCTAAGAAAACGGCTCGTTATCATTATCACGCTTGCTTAAATATCTAACCCGGACTTACGTGTAATGCGAACCACATGTTACGGGTTTATTTGCAAAAGTAAAACGTATGTCGAGAGCCTTCTTAAAAACGTGTGTCGTGTGTAGAACCTTACGACGAAAGTCGAATTTGCCGCGCATATTGCTAATTTTTCAATGGTGAAAATAAAATGAACAAAAGTTTCGAAGACGATGAGCGGACATTTTTCTACTTCCTTCTACTTGGGTGGTTGCCGTGCCTCGTAAAGTAAAAAATTTTACACATAAATTATTAATGTGTGCTTTAATAATTCCAAGTCAAATTGAGATGTAAATTTTAATCCGGCCGCATTCATCATAAGTACTTTCTTTTCCTATCTTTGGTTTTGTGGTTGTGTTAGTTCTAATTACGACGTATGCTTTAGCACGTGCTTTGACCCCATATTCTCATCGTTTCTTACACTTGGATAATTCTTGGAGGTGCTGAAATGGCTATTTAAGAACCCTTCGCTACATAACCTAACGACTAGCTGCCACCAGCCGGTGAACTCCACGGGCTGCAGGGTCCTTTATGCTGCATAATTGCTAGTTCGAGGTAACATATTTGCCTTTCGTTCTTCGCTGCAAACTTCCCCTAAAGGATATCCTGGGGTTAACTACCTTCTGAAGCTGTCGAATACTGTCGCTAGCAAAAACTTTCCTTCTCGGAACTGCACACTATTCACTATTAATGTGTAAGAATCTTACGTACATGTGACATTGAATGGTTTGAATCCCTAGCATTTAAGTAAATTTTTATTTGGGGTAGAATCCACCACCGACGTTTAGTTTTGTTTTTAACCAGATTTATTAGGGCGCTTTACATAGAATGGTTAAAGCTAAAACAAAGGACCTTTTGGGTTGGCTAGAGCTACTTTCCGTGTTATTCCGAGTTTAAGTTAGTTTTAAGTCACCGTGTGTAAGTAAAGTGTGTACGTCGAGCCTTCTGAATAACCAATCCTCAATTGGAACGCTAACTTTAATTTGGGGTGTAACTAAAAAGCTTAACTAAAATTCGACACATTAATTGCGAGCTTTAATTAAATTGTTGTTGCTAACGCACGTATTCATATGCGACAGCCTCTCTCTATTTCTGCCACATTCTCCTAGTACTTTAAGTTTTATTTATTATATTGAATTGTTTATTTGTCTCTCTGATTTGTGTTCATTTTAACGTATTAGACCTTTAATAAAACCTGTTGAACTTCTGTTGGTCGGTTTTATTTCTTTCTATTATCCAGCAGGTGGCGCCTTGTTAAGCAGCATTCTATTTCTTTACAGTTCTTCAAGGACCTCCCCAACACACCGACTAAGCTAGACACTGCTGTGCTAACTACTACAAATACTTGATCCTCCACGAATTTAGTGCGCTACATCGAGCCAAATTGTCTTGTTCTTCTCTCTAGGTTGTACCGCTAGAGCCGTCGCTTTCTTTTATTATTTGTTAACTACAACCGTTACACACATTTCTCTGAAGAAGTTGTCCTCGACACACACCCAGATTGAGTGATTAAAATTTAAGAGTTAATCTTTTCTATTTATTTCACTATTTTTAATGTGTATATCATGCACGTACAAAACTTTATTAAACTTAACATTTAATTCTTTTGAGTCTTTAAATAAATATTCGGGTACCGTTTGTGAACTGTCGACAAATCCTGGGTGTATTTACTCTTAATTTTTAAGCGTTGAATTTATTCACGATAAATTAGTTTAGGCCGTTAAGATTGTACTAAATATTTTCTATTTCTTTTTTCAATTTCTGCCTACGTCGAGTATTGCTGTGTGTAATTCATTTAATTGTGCGCCATATATTCAGAACTGTGATCAAGATTTAATTGTAATAACGTATTATTGGGTTGTGCCTCTCTTATCATGGACTTTATTGTTTGTCCTACTAAGTGTTATATGACATTTGTCACAATACATCCTTTAGTTGTTCTTCTACGAGTTTGGGTGATTTATTTTTCTTAAGACCTATGACATAAGGGATTTCTCACCAAGTCTCTCTATGTGTCGCCTTAGAAACTTTCACCAACGTTCTTCGATACCTTCCTGCGGTCGACTCACCGACAACAAGCTCTGGGTAGGTTTCTAAGCGATTTATTAAGTATTTTTTATTTATATTTGCATATCTACTCAACAAACTTCTAACAAAACCTGTTGTCTCGTGATCGGTACTTGCATTTCTTGTGTTTATCCTAGTGTTACCAAAAAAAACGAGTATTTTGAACACAACGTATAAAGATTTTTTTTAATCTGACAGCACTAGCTGTGTTCAGGAGTTAAGAAGATGTTTGATACATATTTCCCTGCGAGTACTGTGTTCATCATTGATTATAACTAACTTGTATTTACTATACTTTATGAAAGTTTGAATACATTGCGGTGAGCTTGAATTGGTAATGAACGCTAAATATGATATTGTTATTTAATAAAAACAATAATTTACCTAGTAAAATTGTTTTATTAAACGGCATCACTTTTTACCCCAGTTTGTGCACAAATTTTGGACAATAAAGTATTTCAACGCTTTACCAAAATGGCGTCTGTAGGGCAAACAAACCTTTGTTTTCATTCGAATGTGAGTAATTTATGTTGATTTTTTGTACTTTTAGTGGTCGTTTTATTTAAGTTAGTTATAGTCTGTGAAAGAGTATTTTAACTCAATTTATGCCTAAAATTACAAATAACGGGGATTCTCAAAACTTAACACTGTCACGATTTCCTCTACTGCCATAGTTCACTACACAACCAAATGCTGGCATTACGGTACATTACAAATCAATTAAACGTATAAACTATATTAAAATCCTATAACTCAATTATAAAATCCATTTAATTGTACGTAAGTGTGCTCTACAGTAGCAATTTTTAAAGGTCTTTGACACCTATCTGACAGCGCACTGAAATGCATTATAAAAATTATATAACCTATTGTTGAGGGGATTAAGAAAAGCTAACTTGTTACAGTTGAAAAAAACTTTATTTTCAAAGTTTGTATGTTGCTGCACCTTTATTACTTTGTTTTTTGTTTAAAAGTAAACCTAGTTTTAGTTCTATTTCTTAGGTGAAAAACAATGGCGACAGCTAAGACAATTCCAGTTGCGCGTCTACTGGTATACGAAAGATTCGCAGTAATGTGCGCCGACAGCAAGATTGCAGAAAAGAAAGATCCAACTATTAAGCGAATAAAGAACAGATTGGAGAAACTGAGGACTATTATGCATGAAAATTGGTGTGTACAACACTCTTTAGATTACAAACTGACATCGCGGACAAGAATGAGCATCGGGAGTGTTCCAATACAGATGAAGAGTATCAGTCAGATAATGACCAAAACGAGTCTGAAGAAACCGTGTATGAAAAGAACGCCGTAAAGGAACAAGCTACTTCCAAAATAAAGTGAGTTGTACATGTTTGTGTTACAGGGCGGGCACATCATGATGATGTAGTCCATACTCTCCACCTTTTATCAAAGTACCTGCATGTGTTATCAACTACCAGTCCCATCTTTTTCAAGTAATACCTGCAATGGATGTGTCCTGTTAGTGTACCACAGAGTAGTTTTAACTCTTTTCTGATTAGAGCTAAGGAACTTCTTAGAATGTTTGAGATTTGGTAGTTTACTCCAGGTTCTCTTGACTTGTTTGTTGACCCAGTTGGTAACAACCCCTTGGTAATCGTTTGGACAAAAGCCGTACATAGGAGATGGCCCTATAAACAGTTTGGTGCTCTTAGTTTTGCTTGGTGATCTGTTTCTTATTGCCTTCTGTGCGCTCATGCCCTTGCACCAAGACAAGTTTAACTTTATTCTTGCTCGCCACCTGATTTAGGGCCTGAATATTGTATTATGATCAAAGACCATTTTTAAGTCCATCTGGTTGCTAACTTTAGCCATATCCAATAAAGAAGTAGTCTAAGAATTCCTAGATGACCTTAGAGGTTGCTGCTTTCTTAAAAATGGAATACTTCATGTAGTTTGAGGGATGGTTTCATAGCTTTCTCCTTAATTGCCATCGCTAGATTATCCAGACTGAGAAAGGTCTTCAACAAAAGGGCCCTCTATGTCCATAAAGACTGATAGGAATATCTCCTTTTAATCATGTGTTCCTCCCTCTATGGTTTTTACAATCTGATATCGTTGATTTGCCTATCTGAGGCAAATTGGTGTTTATAAAGAGGTTTAGGTGTTAGTACACTCGATGAGACAACAGGTTTTGGTAAATTAAATTAACATATCTACTTTAAGGATTAGGCTTACCTTTATTTAAGGAACTGTTTAGTAACGTTGTTATATATGTTATTTACGACGGCAATTTAAATAAAATAATTCAAAAATTGTACTTATTGTTTTTTATTGTATTTATTGAGTGTACCTCCGTCCTAATATATTGGTCCACTAGGTCAGAAGCCTTAAAAGTCTTAAAGGTCCCTATGGCCCATTTAATCATTTTAGGAGATGCAATTTTATTCACAAGAAGACAGTACAACTTGAGATCTGCTTTGCTTCTTATGGATTTATTGTACATCCAGCTCCAGCTGCTATGCACTCTAAAAAATGTTTTGTGAGCAGTATCTTGGCAGTTTCTTAGCAAGTTGATGTTATGCTAGCATTTAACGTCTAAGTGCACCTATGTTTTTTTGGCTATTTTTTGATAGAGCCTTCTGCACTTCTGCTTATATCAGGTGCTTCATCAAGGTTCTCACAAGAACTTCTCTTCGATTTACGAAGTTCTACATTAAATTTGGTTACAACCTTACGGTACTCTTGTTAGTTCTTTTTAATTTGTTTAACACCCTCCTGACCTTGCTTCGCAATTTGCTTAACTCATTGATCCACCAGTGTCACCTCTTTATGGTGAAAAATTGTTTTTTTTTGTAAGCGCGGATTATTTTGGTCCGGTTATGCTCTTTTGATTTAAATTAGGCTATAGTCATAACGTATTTTATTCACATTGTATTGCACGTGTGTTCAGGGTCAAGTTTGTTGGAATATTGTTTTTGGTCATTTGATATTTTTCTTAATTCTGGGATATAAAAGATGTTATCGTCACGTTTAAGCAATTAAGTTGTTGTGGAAAATGCCGATCTCAAAATTCTCACTAGTCAATTTCTTTGAATTCTACTTTGCATTTCGCGTTTAGTGTGCTGGATCAAGGGTGTCTTTGTTTTCTTCTACGAATTACGGTTGGGGTGGACCGGCGTTATCAGCTAAATTAACGATATGTTTGTTTAAAAAAGAAATAACACACGGCTTTGCGCTCACGGTCGAAAATTCTAGGTAGCGGTTTCGTTTGTTAATTCTAAGAAAATTGTAACGCAGTAATTTTTGTAACGTTGGTGGTGTGAAAAAAACCAATGAGAGGGGTGACGCTTTTTTTCCCGATGTTAATTTTTTAGTTAATTCTTAGGTAGACTCACGACGAACGACATGTAGCCAAATAGTGCGGATTAATGTTGTTTAATTAAAATTAATACAACCGCCTAAGTATCGTTAAACGCCGAATAATGTAAGTTTAAACGCAAACTTTTCGAGCACGCGAGTGAAAATTACGTTTGATGTGTATCCACAAAAAGGACCTCTCGTTCGTGGCCGTGAAAGAGAAAACGTTTGATTAATCTTGAAATCAAAGTAACCGCTCTGTGAATGGTGAACAATCTCTTGTGCACACGAAATTTTAATTAAGAAGCATACAGTGTGACTCATATTGAATGGAAACACCCCTGTAAAATTGGGAGTTATTCATAGATATCGGCCAATTTTTTTTAAATGTCAAGCTATAACAGATCTACTTCTGGACAAAATTTAAATGTTTATTCCAATTTTCAAGGCATGCTACGATACTTTTTCTTAGACGAAATTGAATATTTTTTATTAGCGATATTTTAAAATAAAAATTTCTACGCCACTGGATTCAGAGAGGCTTCAAATAGCTATGACCAAAATTTTATAAAAATAAGTTTATTAATAACAAAGTTATGACTACTTAAAGTTCGAAAACTCATTATGCTAATTCGTAACAAAATAACACCAAAATATCAATAGATGGCCATGGAAATTATTATTTATTGTTTAGTACTTATTAGAATAAGTCGGAAATGAAGAAAAAAAATTAAAGTATCATCAGAATTTATTAAAAATCACGGAATTACATTTAACTTTTAACGACATTAAGTAAAGCATAATATTTCGATTTAAATCTTAGTTGCCATGGAAATTTGCTACTGTTTGACAGATGTGATCAATTTCAGTGACATTGTAGTATCAGTAATATAATTTACTTCCAGTTGATATTTTATTGTGTATTATGGCTGAAAGTATTTTTGACTACTATAACTTTGTTCCGCTGACTATATACATAAAAATACGCAGGTGTGTCCTATTGTGAAATAAAGACAAATACTTATTTTGTTTACGCTAAAACGCCCATATTTTGAGTTTTAAGAACGCTACCGCCATCTAGTTTAAACCAGATGACGGATATTTTTGACTACTACAAGTTTGCGCTCCTGACTATTTTTATGCAAATCCATAGATTCGGCCCTCTCTTCGCCATAGCGTGTCTAGTTTAACTTGATGATGAGTGTTGATAAGTACTACAACTTTGCTCTTTTGACTATTTTCATAATAATGCATAGATTTTGTTATATCTTCGATAAACCCAAAAATGGCCAAAAAATAACCATAAATCGGCGATTTGCGGCATGTTCCGTATCCGGTAGCTTAATTTGGGTCATACCACCGTGTTTAGCACACCAAAATACCCCCTTATACTTAAAAAAAGTCTATTGGAATTTTTTGGACCCAAATTTTTGCCAGGATGACTGGACTATGTAGATGCTTAATTAATTGGGATAGATACATAACCGATTAATCAAAATATAATTTTTAGGTTACAATTTATTAATCTTCAAAAACGAAAATATATTGAAAGTGTCAGCTTTAGGTTTAATTTTTAGGCAGTTGAACCAGTACTTGACGTCAGGTTTCAGGCATAGGATCCTATTAAACAATTTTGAAACTTATAGCTGAATCTTGTTTTGATAGTGACAAACGAGGTTAAAATAACTTGAAATATTATTTTTTAGATGCGCTCAACCAAAAAAATTATTCGATATGATGAAGAAAATATGACTGAGGCACTAAATGTGGTACGAAATGCTTTGGCGGTCGCCACAACTGCCATACAATACTTTGTTTCCAAAACAACATTTTGATGTAAATATCATGGGAAATATCCAGAACAAAGAAAAATGGGTCCACTATCATTCTTTACCTTTGAGGAAGAGTCAACACCCTTGTGCTACATGACTAGCGATGGAACCAACAAATGATTTTTATTTATTTATTTATTTATTCGTATGGTACATTATAATATTGTATTGTGATGTAAGTGTTATGTATGGGTCCCAGAAGATCAGTATAAACATGTATAGTGTGGTGGTCTTAGCAAAGCATTTGCTTTAAAATTTAGGAAAACCACTAAAACCTAAACATGCCAACCCTTACCCACTTTAGTATTCACATGTAATAATATTAATTAAGTGTGTAAACATTATAGAAGGTAAATAAGAGCATATAATATAGCAGCACAGCCATTGCATGACGACATATAATGGACCGGTCCAAGCGCCAGTCACGACAATGACGAAAAAAATAGTAAGTCAAAGAAATAGAAAAAAAATAAAAGAAAAACAGATAATTGGGACAGAGAATACAAAATATTGCTGAACTTCTAGGTGTAATCCAGGTGTAAGTCATAATATAGTTTCATCCGTTAAATTATGAATGTTTACAAGTCCTCTTTTAAAGTTTGTTAATTGACAATCCTCTACAATATATGTAATGGTCTCTGGTTCGTTTCCACGATGGTTCTTTTATTTGTGGATGGCCACTTATCTCACATGTTCATCTACCTCAGCAATTTTTGATCCAATAATGGCATTGATCTTAACGCGCTCTTTCCTAACTCTACCCATCTATTTCAATCATTAGATATCGCCATCTTTGAAACCCTTAAAGTTGGTTGGGAAGAGAAAGTTTACAGTTGAAAGCTAGAAAATGGGAATTGCGAGCTTAAACGTCACAACTTTGCTCCGATACTAAAAGAAGTTCTAGCAGAACGAATAACACCTGAGATTCTGATTAACGGTTTTAGAAAATGCTGATTGATACCATGGAACGCAGGTGCAGTGGCATTTGAAAAAAACCAAAAATGCGCATGTGGATTAAATTAATGTATCTAAAACATTTGTACCTAATAACAAAGCTGCACTGCAAACTTTGAAACATTATATTGGTAAGAAAAAACTGCTGGGATTCACCACATGTGCTGCAGAAGTCATATTAACAAAAGGGTGCCGCAAGGTTCTATTCTAGGTCCACTACTATTCAACGTCTACACTGCATTTGTCCACACCTACATCAACTATAGTAAAATATCTATGTACGCTGATGATGTAATACTTTATCATTCGTTCCCTATATCCAAGTACACCCAAGCTATAAGTCATTACAATTCGGATCTTCAAAACTTAACGGATGCCATTTATAAACATGACCTTGTTATAAACCCCAATAAATGTTCCTTCACAATCTTTGGCAGAAACGATGATTGCGAGTACGTCAAACGTTTCGTTAACTTAAAAATTTGTAATGTCACACTTCCACTATCTCCGGAAGCTAAATGTCTAGGGTTAATTATGGATAATACGTTTAGATATGAAAAACAAGTTAATTTATATATAAAAAGAGCATATGCTGATCTTAAGCTTCTCTATCCTCACAGATCTTATCTATCTAGGCAAACTAAAGATACGTTGTGCAAAGGACTTGTCCTCTCACAATTCACATATTGCTCTGAGATATATCACTTCTGCATTACCAAAGATACTTCTAACAACATTCAACGAGTGCAAAATTCCTGCTTGAGACTTATCTCTGGAATTCAAAAGCAGTGCCGTAACGAGAGCGTAGCAAAAGAGGCGCCCGCCACGGGCGCATCAAAATTTGGGGCGCAAAATACTGATACACAGAATGAAAATATTTTAGATTCATAAATCAGTTAATACAGTAAAATGGTAAAATACCTTTAATGTGATCACGGATTATGTTATCAGTCGGTTATTGTTATCATTTTGGCTGGGAACCGGATAATGTGATCAAAAGTCGGTTATTGTTTTCACTTTTCAGGAATTTCGAACACAACAATCTCTTTTTCTAAGTAAATTTATGGTTAAATGTCAGTTTAGAAAACATGCCTCTTTATTTTAATCCCTATACAAAAACTAACGTCGGACTAACGGTTATTGTTTTCGGTTTCAAAGAATAACAAACATAGTAATATCTTATTTTTTTACGGAGTGTTTTTGTAAATGTGGACTTTTACTTTTGTGTATTTAAATTTATGTTTAGTTTATTTTTGTTGCTCGTACAATGAAAAAAAGTACCTACGTAAACTGCCAAAAATTATAAAAGAAAGCTACTGCAAATTAAGATTTTATAAAATTTTGATTTTTTTCTCTAGCTCTCTTATTGTTATCAGTCGGTTAATGCTATCAAAATGTACCTAGTCCAAAGTGCTCAACATTAAGCGGATTTTAGGTACCTATAGGCAAAGCAAACAAAAGTCTGTAAATATGCTCGAGAATTTTTGTAACTAAACATTAATAAAGGACAGAAACAGAAAGCATAAAAGCGTAGGCACTAATATTTTAATCCGATGTCTGTCTATTATTTGTTTTGGCTTAGCCTGCTGTCCCGTTATAAAGTAATAAATTTCTTAAGAATTATGTTCATTGAGGAAATCTTTACTGCCCCTATTATTGAAAGTGTACATACGTTGTTAGAAGGTCGTTTAACAGATTTTCTTAAATAGTGTCCAGTATTGAGTGGTTCTCGGTATAGGAACAATAAAAATAAATTTACAAAATCACTTTTTGTTACAAAAGTACTGGCAAAGAAGTACGGGATATGTGTCATCGTATCCGACTCGATTTCAATTAAAACTGTAATCAACCGATTCTGCAATACGGTTAACGGAATCTGTACTGTGCAGTGTGTGTGTAGCGTGTAGGAAACGCGGTCGCGGTGTAGTTTAGTTCTCAATTCGTTATTGTTCCTGGATTAAAAATCAGCTTTTGTTGGAAATTTTATTAATTGTAATAAGTAAGAAGTGTGAAGAATTATATTAATAAAAACACAAATCTTAACGTGTTTTCAGTTTTCCGAATAAAATGCCACAAAAAACCTTCAGGTGCACAGTTTAAAAAATAAGAGAGCAGAAAATTCACAATATAAAGAAAAGCATAACCCGATCAATATTTTTCTTACACAGTCTTCTACACTTCCTCTACCGTTAGAGGTAACGAGTCTGCCTTCTACATCAAATAATCATGTTTTTGTGAAATTGGAACAGAAGAAAAAGCCCAATTATTAGTCACCCAGACAAGGAAAACGAGAAGCAATGTATTTCTAACAGTGCTAATGATAACTACACGATTGATGTTCCTTTAGAAAAGACTGGTGATAACACAAAAATATACGATTTCAACGATCCCACAACATGGCATTTAACTAATAGTACCATATAAATATTTGTTCAACATGGACCAGAGTTGTGTGATAATTTAAGTGTT
The DNA here is from genome assembly GCA_030710515.1 of Abscondita cerata. Classification (NCBI taxonomy): domain Eukaryota; kingdom Metazoa; phylum Arthropoda; class Insecta; order Coleoptera; family Lampyridae; genus Abscondita; species Abscondita cerata. Next base: position 205,015 of record JALBCR010000329.1, read on the forward strand.
TATCCTGAGACTGAAAATAGACATTTTGATAAGAAATGGTTTGTAAAAATCATGTCAAACGGGGAACAAGTGCTGAGGAACTGGTTAATATATTGCAAGCGAAAGGATGCACTGTTCTGTTTCCCATGTATTATTTTTGGGAAGAACCATAATGTATGGACCACTGCAGGGTTTCGAGACTGGCAGCATTTAAATCCCATATTACCACGTCATGAAAATTCATTGCATCATAAAAAAAGTTATGTAGAATGGAAAACTTTTGAATTAAGAATTAAGAAAGGAGGATTTATAGACGACCAATTACAAGCAGAAATTTTAAAAGAAAAAGAAAAGTGGAGGCACATTTTAAAAGTTATTTTGGATGCCATTCTACACTGCGTTAAAAATAATGATGCCTTAAGAGGTACAACTGAAATAATTGGTCATCCCGACTGTGGAAAATTTCTGAACACCATAGAATTAATTAGTCATTACGATCCTATTATTGGGCAACATATTGAAAACCATAAGAAAAATCAAGTAAATTATTTCTCTCCAACGATACAATTACGATATAATTAATATAGTTGCTTCTAAAATTAGAAAACATATTATTTCAAATATTCAAAGAGCGAAATATTTTTCCATTTTATTCGATAGTACATCAGACACATCCCACCAGGAACAGTTGACGCAAATATTGCGCTTCGTCCACATTGATCCCAACTCAAATAAGTGTAGAATTGAAGAAAATTTTATAGACTTCATTGCGACACGTGAAAAAACTGGCGAAGCACTTGCAAATGATATAGAAAAGAAGTTATCAGTAGAGGGGTTGAATATTGAAAATATAAGAGGACAATAGTATGATAACGGAGCAAATATGGCAGGTAAATACAAGGGAGTGCAAGCCAGAATATTACGTCTAAATAATATAGCGAGATTTGTTCCATGCACCGCTCACAGCCTCAATTTAATAGGCGTTCATGCTGCCCAGTTATCTATACAAATGAAGTCATGTTTTGACACAATCCAACAATTGTTTAACTTTTTTGTAAGTTCGACAAGTAGGTGGGATCTTTGAAAGGACAAAATATCTGTTCGTCTTAAAGGTTTAAGTGACACGAGGTGGTCTGCAAAAGCTAACGCGGTTAAAGCTTTACGAAGTCAAATGCCGTCAATAATAGATCTCCTCAATGAAATGTGTGATGGACAAAGACAAGTTACAGCAGATTCTGTAGCAAATGCTAAAATTTTGCTCAAATTACTGCGAAAATTTAAATTTGTTGCACTCTTAATATTTTGGGATACAATATTAGGAAAAATAAATAAAGTAAATTTACTTTTACAAGAGAAAAAAACCACAATCGAAAATGCGGCAAAAATGATAAATGCTCTCAGAAATGAAATTCAGCAATACCGAATTAATTTTTTTGACTCGCTTAACAATTCAGCAAAAAGTCTAGCCGAAGCAATAAATATTGAAACCTACATACCAGAAAAAAGACGACGAAAAATAAAAATCATGTTTGGTGAAAAGCTACTGACGATTCGTTTGCTATGAATGAAAGTGAATTATTGAAAAAGAAATGGTTGCAGTTTTAGATGTTATACTGGTACAACTTAGTGATAGATTTACAGATTTGCAAGAGATAGCAAACGACTTCAATTTTTAAATGGACATGCTTTAAAAATCACGCCACTAGATAATCTTAAGCAATGTGCCACAAACCTAGCATTGAAATATCATAGCGACTTAGATGCTTCAGAATTTGCATGTGAAATTGAGAGTTTCAAATATCAAGCCGCAAAAATTTTTGAAAATTTAGAAGATATGGACGCCTTTCAAATTTTGCAAAAAAATTATGAACTCTCGTTACAAAAACACTTACCCGAACCTGGACATAGCACTGAGGATTTTTCTAACAATGCCTGTAACAGCTTTATGCGAACGTTCGTTTAGCAAGTTGAAAATTGTGAAATCGTACCTTCGTTCTTCTATTGGACAAGAGCGATTAACAAATATTTTTATAATATCGATTGAAAAGATATTGCAAAAACATTAAATTATGACGATATAATAGATGTGTTTGCAAATGAAAAGCCAGGAAAATTAGTTTATAAAATAATATGTTTCTTATTGTTCTTATTTTTGAGTTATAGATTATTGATCCAAACCTATAAATACATTATTATATGCGTGTTGAACATTTTTTATTTATTTTTTACTTTTGTCGTTAGTGGATTGTGAGAGAGGAGCGCTATTTAGATACATGCCACAGGCGCTACATACCAACGTTACGGCACTGTTCGAAAGTACGATCACATATCTCATAAGCTGACTGAGATCTCTTGGCTGAACATGTATAATCGTAGATTTTTACAAATGGCTTGCTTATTTTATAAGATTATTAATAACTTGCGACTTTCATATTTAGTTCATAAGATTATTTATCGCACGCACGTCCATAACATTAACACTCGCTTTAGAGCAGCCATGTCAAACATGCGGCCCGGGGGCCGCATGCGGCCCACTGAGCATTTTCCTGCGGCCCCGAATCAATTTTGAAAACAGCCATGTAATGCGGCCCGCGAGCCTGTTAAAAACTGAAAATAAAGTACTGTGATGATGAACTAAGATGCGCGCTCAACCTAAAAGCCTGGCTTGTTCCGAAAAGTTCTATCGCGCGAGAACACAGATGACGCTACCTGAACATTCTGGAAAGAACTGTCGAGAAATCACAATCCGTATATAAGCCAATACCGCTCGATTCAGTTCAGTTGTTCAGTCAGTTATGAGTCAGTTGCGATAGAATTGCGAGTTTAGTTGCGTACTGATTGTTACAACACGTAACAGTACTTATTGTTATTTATTTCGGGTAAAGTTGTTAACATGTCTGTTTCAAAACCAAGTGGAAGTAAGAGGAAACTTGGATATGAGCATCGTATCTTTCAAGAAAAGTGGGAATTAGAGTTTTTGCTGTGAAGTGAAAGACAAAATTATTTGCTTGATTTGTAACAGTACAGTCGGTGTCCCAAAATTATATAATATAAAACGTCACTATGATAGTCATAAAACTAAGTTTGACAAGTATACAGGCATGATTAGAAACGAAAAGTTAAAAGAGTTAAAATCACGGTTAAAAGATCAACAGCTTATGTTTACACGTCCAAAGCAAGAAAATGAATCTGCCGTTCAAGCGAGCTACGTACTGTCGGAGTTCGCAAAACACTCAAAACCATTTGTTGAAGGTGAATTTATAAAAGAGTGCCTTGTAAAGGCCGCGGAAATTGTAAGTCCCGGGAGCGTGAAGGCTTTTCAAAATATATCCTTGTCCCGGAATACTGTCGCTGAAAGAGTTACCGAGTTGGCTGCCAATATAAGCGAACAGATAAAAACAAAATCAGACTCTTTCATTGCATTTTCTATTGCCTGTGACGAAAGTACAGATGTGTGTGGTGTGGCGCAACTCGCTGTTTTTCTTCGTGCTGTTGATAGAGATATCAACGTTTATGAAGAATTGATGGAATTAGTACCATTGCATGATACAACAACTGGGGAGGATATTTTCAATGCTGTTTATGGACTTCTGCAAAAGTACAATTTAGATTTGTCAAAACTGTATTCCGTTGCAACAGATGGAGCTCCTTCAATGACTGGAGTAAATAATGGCTTCATTAAAATATTACAAACAAATATCAGAGAAACGGGCAGTGACAAACCAGATTTTCATCATGTTCATTGCATAATCCACCAAGAAGTTTTATGCTCAAAAGTGATCAAGTTGGAAAGCGTTTTAAAGTCAGTGAAAAAATGATAAACTTCATAAGGTCACGTGGCTTGAATCAGCGACAGTTTTGTGCGTTTTACGTGATTTAGAAAGTGAGTACACTGGTTTACCTTATTATGCAGAAGTGCGATGGCTTTCGTGTTCTATGGTTCTCGATCGGTTTTGGAAACTCAAAGAAGAAATACGCCTTTTCATGGAAGTGAAAGAACAAGATGTCAGCTTATTATCCGACGTACCTTTTTTACAAGATCTTTCATTTATGGTAGACATCACAAAACACTTGTCGGACTTAAATACGAAATTGCAAGGACCACGTCAAGTTATAACAGATATGCATGATCATGTTAAAGCTTTCAAGTGTAAGATGATGCTGTGGAAAAACCAGTTAGCGGTGGATAATCTGTCACATTTTCCGACTTGCAAGGCGTATCAGGAAAGTACAAGTGGCCCAATATCATACAAAATGTATACAGAGAAAATGGGAAGCCTTCTGTCAGAATTTGAAAAGCGTTTTCAGGATTTTAAGTCCCAAGAAAACAATTTTTCTTTATTTACTGGTCTTTTCACTATCGATATTGATAAAGTTCCCCTCACTTGCAGATGGAAGTGATTGAGATTCAGTGTCAAACCCATTTAAAAGAAAAATTTGATAGTGTTGGTACATTCGAATTTTATAAGTACTTGCCTTTTCAATACCAAGAAATGAGAAAACTTGCCTGTAAAATCCTGTCAATGTTTGGAAGTACCTATAAGTGTGAACAATTATTTTCTTTGATGAAAGGAAACAAGTCTCCCGCAAGATCGCGATTGACGGACGCACACTTGGACGCAGTTTTAAAAGTTATTTCCGCCGATAAATTCACGCCACAAATAGACAACTTAATTAAAGACAAAAGATGTCAAATATCTGGCAAAAGAAGTTAATGTTTGTAAGTTTTTGTAATGTCCTTTTATTGGAAATTTAATAAATATACTTCTAACATAATAGTACTTTTTTTCGTTAAGATTTTGAGTAGTTTGTCTTCTTTAAGATTAGGTTTTGCGGCCCACCTAGTCTATGGTCTTCATGCTTTTGGCCCACCAGTGACTTTGAGTTTGACATGGCTGCTTTAGAGGGTTAATCAGTACTCCATCACATCGTTCCACTCTTTAAGCGTTCCTTCTCTTATCAAATAGCAATTACTTATAACAGCCTACCAAATAATATCAAAAAATGCCGCCTATGTATATTTAGGAATAAGTTGCACCTCATGTTACTAGATAAACAATTTTAATCAACCCTATTAATTTTAATTTTTTTATTAATTCAACTCCATTATATTGTATGATATGAATGTTTCCCCTTTTATCTTTTTTCTTTTCTTACAGCTTTCCTATTTATAACAATTATATTTTCTTTTCTTTTGATCAAGGTTCGATGGAAGAACAAATAGTCAATTATTTGAATCGCGCCTTGAGATTATTTGTTTTATACCCCATTATTTTTTTTTCTTAATTCAGATGAATAGTTTCTGCTCGTCACCTTTACTTATTTTCCATGTTTAATAGGTTGAAATAAATTTGAAAGCTGAGTTTATTTTTTTCTTAGGTATTAGTGGCTCAGCTTTAAACATGTTAAATTTCTTAAATTATTTTTGTTTTTCTTCTTAACCTGCCTTGTCTGACATGTTAAATTTCTTTTTTCTTCTTTTTCAATAAATTAGTCTGATAATTTTAAAAAGTGTGTTTTTCGTTAAAAAAATATAAAACATGAGTAAAAAACGAATTGTTGGGAAAAGACTGGGCTACCTTTGGATTATGGTAGTCATCAAATGGCATAACTAAAACGCTCCACAGGGTGTTCTAAAAATCAATGCAAAAACATTCTCTTACTCACACACCCTGTGCATGCCTTAAACTAATGTCAAAATTAAAATGGTAAACATTGGGCTATTCCTGGAGAAAAAACCTTCAAATAAAAAAAACATTAAAATTGGACCAGTGGTGTGCCAGAAATTCAACTTTGAATTTTAGGATTTTTGGTGGTGCGTTAATTTGATGCTTAGTGTATGTACCTTACTTTTATTTTGATTAATATTAAGCTGCTTATGTTATTTTTAGATACTTCCCAATCCAGTGAAACACTTTTGGTGATTTTTTCGGGATAAAAAACGAAAAGACGATAATATACCAATCCGTTCTGCGATATATTGTCGACGTTTTGTCCACAAAAAACCTTTTTGCACTCCCTATATATAAAACTATCAAAAGCGCACGTAAATGACGCACCGAAACTTTGTTTTCCGGAACATGTGTTTCAAAAACAACAAAAAAACACTCCACTTTCGAAGATTTCTACAGACAAATTTTTGATGAACTTAAATTTTTGTTCACCTAGAATGCAATTTACGCACATTTCTTTTTCGTATATGGTTGAAAACAATTCATATTCTTCAAATAAAATTTCGATTATTAAAGAGGTTACCTTGCTGTCAGATGACAAATGCGTTTTTGTTTTGGCCCATGTTTGGCTCTTTATTCTGTGAATTTTGATATTATCCTATAGAAGTAGTAATTACGGAATAAAATAAAATTGAATGGACAAATTTTAATTTCGATGACAAACAAAGAACAGGTAAAAAAATTAACATAACGTACATAACCCTACTTATTATTATTATTATTTCTTAGATTTAGAAGAATTGAATACTTTAATATTTATTGTGCAATTTTCGCACTTTGAAAATGAAACTCCGGGTCCCATAAACTGACTAGCTTGAGACAGAGGGTAAGTAGACGATTGCACATCTGTTATTGTTCGATTAAAGTTTTGCGATGATTCTGATGTAGGCAGAGACGAAGATGGACCTGGAAGGCACAGTGAGGATGGTGTGGGCCCTGTGAGAGTTTCTGCTGAAGATGGACCTGGAAGGCACAGTGAGGATGGTGCGGGCCTTGTAAGAGTTTCTGCGATGTGTACTTTGTTACAAGTTGAGTCCTCAAGCGTAACTCTCAGCCACAGCTGATGATTTCCACCCCCGTGCCTTTTAGTGCAAGAATGTCGCCTCCCTTATCTGCCAGTAATGTAGCGCTGGTTCTGCGGAAACAATGCCCTGTATAGTTTTTGTAATTTGTTAGGTTTAAAAATTGAGCAATATTCGATGGAACTTTTCCCAATGTGTTTATTCCCACGGCATATTTATACAAATACCATTACGATAAGTGTAAAATAAACGGTGAGTTTGTGGATTTGATCTTGCTCTTATTTTTAGGTAATTTCGAATTATTTGTATCCATTCAAATTTGGTAACGACAAACTTTCTACTCTTATTATTCTTTGTCTCGGGAATTGACACCATTATTATGTCGTCTTTGAAAACGATATCGCTTGTAAGCATTTTACACAGCTCTTCTCGTCTGAAGGCACCAGATACACCCATTATTAAAGCCACCTACATAACGTATATTTAGATTGTGAAGTAACAGATTTTTTATACCTTCATTAGTAAGTATTTCGGATTAGGGGCTTCAGAAATAAATTTTATGATGTGATCATCTTCTAGGACAGCCGACTTTTTAGGTTTGTGATGCTTAGTGGTCTGTTTAAGAAACGCATGTAACCTAGAGTATTTGGAGATATTCACATTATGCTTTACATTTAAACATGATTTCAGCATACTGTAAACGGACCATAGTGATTTTTTTCACTTATATTTTGAAAGTAAGCCAACAAACAGTTTTCTGAGTAGTGGTTGTTAATTCTTTTAGTTATGCACCAGAAGTGAACTTCTTGAATTCCATTTCATAGCGACTTTTCGATTTTTGAGGTAATAAAACATCAAGTGCATTATTTGCAGCTTCCCGTACGTCAGGTGGAGTTTGGGAATACTCGCTTTCGCTATCGCTAAGCATTTTTTCAATTGCGTTATACTTGACTTATATAATTACGTGAAAATTGATTATATAGACTGTCAATGAAAAAAATTAGACGCCTACTACAATATTTGTATTATAGATTGTGTGCATTTGCGTTTCACCATAGCTTACTAATTAATTTTGTAATTGGAATATTATAATGTAGCAGATTTGAAATTGTGATTTTCGAAAAAACCGTGCAAAAAATAGCATACGCAACATTGCGTAAACAGTATTCGGGAATTCGTGCCGTGCTATCCCTCGTGCGCTAACGCGCACTCGGGCTTACAAACAGGCACTCATGCCCGAAAGAATCTGTTTCCACATGTTACGTAAATAACTATTTCGGCATGCTGTCCACGAAAGCATTTTTGGCGATTTGTCCATAGAAATATTTTCGGCGATTTGTCCACAGAAGTATTTTTGGCGATTTGTCCACAGAAGCATTTTCGACGATTTGTCCATAGAAGTATTTTCGGTAATTTGTCCACAGAAGTATTTTTGGCGATTTGTCCACAGAAGCATTTTCGGCGATTTGTCCATAGAAGTATTTTCGGTAATTTGTCCACAGAAGTATTTTTGGCGATTTGTCCATAGAAATATTTTCGGCGATTTGTCCACAGAAGCATTTCCGGCGATTTGTCCATAGAAGTATTTTCGCAATTTGTCCACAGAAGTAGTTTTGGCGATTTGTCCACAGAAGCATTTTCGGCGATTTGTCCATAGAAGTATTTTCGGTAATTTGTCCACAGAAGTATTTTTGGCGATTTGTCCACAGAAACATTTTCGGCGTTTTGTCCATAGAAGTATTTTCGGCAATTTATCCACAGAAGTATTTTCGGCGTTTTGTCCACAGAAACATTTTCGGCGATTTGTCCACGAAAGCATTTTCGGCGTTTTGTCCACAAGAACATTTTCGGCGTTTTGTCATAGACCCGTTTAAGGAATGGCAAAAATTTTTTGAAAATTATGAGATTCAATTGAAAGTCTACTAACCAAAGAACTAAGTATAAAAGCGGTAATTAAAAAGATTAAACTAGAAACAATTAACCAGTTGGAGGTGCAATGTTTGAATAGTCACTTTATTTGGTATAGAGAGCTAACATTTAAAAGTATGTTAACAGTGATTTAGGTTCACCCATAATTAGCTGGATATTCAAAATTAGAAATGAAACGTTATTTTTAAATAAATACTCATATGTAAAATATATTCAAAAATGTTCGTTGTGTAATAGTAAAAATGATGAGGATGTGTTTTAAGGGAATTCTGACTTCGCTGCTTCAGTAGAGAAATTCTTACTATTCATGAATATAAGGATTACATCAATGGTAAAGATTGGTTAAATTTAGTAAAATACTGTAAGCAAGCTTGGAATTACAGATATGATCTGGTAGAAGAACTCAACTACTGAAACAAGGAAGATTTTATTTTAATCTTATTTTATTTTTATAATGTAAAAGCGTAACTAAGTTGTAATCAAAGTTTAGTGCTAAAAGGGGAAAAAATGTGTTCTGTGTGATATCTTGGCGAGAATATGTACATGTCTAAAAATATTTTGAGACTCCTCAGACGGTCAAGTGACCATGAGAAAATTCATAAATACATTAATAAATGTATCTACTTATTTAAACTGATAATAAAAACTGTTATTATTATTAATAAACAAAGTTTTGAAAATGAATTAGCACTCCTGAAAGACCACTCGTGTTTCTGTAAGTCTCTTACTTAAACGGTTTTCTTGGATGTGTTGTAATGTGTTTAGTCAAAACACATTTATGGTAACACTTGAAATCGCACTAATCACAGCTAAAAGACTTCTCTCGTGTGTGTTTGTTCATGTGGATTTTCAAGTTTCCTGATCGATTACTGCAATAATCACAAATATTACACTTAAAAGGTTTTTCTTGAATGTGTATTCTATTGTGCTGAGTCAAAGCACTTTTTCTACAACACCTGTAGTCGCATTTATCACAGCTGAAAGGCTTCTCATCAGAGTGTTTGTACATGTGGATTTTCAAATTCCTTAATCAAATACAACCATAATCACAAACATTACACTTAAATGGTTTTTCTTGAGTGTGTGTTCTATAGTGTTTAGTGAAATCACTTTTTTGGGAAAACCTGAAGTCGCACTTATCACAGCTCTCTCCTGTGTGCTTGTACATGTGAATTTTCAATCTTCCTGATTGATTACAGCAAAAATTACAAACATTACACTTAAATGGTTTTTCTTGAGTGTGTATTCCATTGTGCCGAGTCAAACCACTTTTTTTACAACACCTGTAGTCGCATTTATCACAGCTGAAGGGCCTCTCTCCTGTCTGTTTGTACATGTGAATTTTCAATCTTCCTGATTGATTACAGCAAAAATCACAAACATTACACTTAAATGGTTTTTCTTGAGCGTGTATTCTATTGTGCCAAGTCAAAGCACTTTTTTACAACACCTGTAGTCGCATTTATCACAGCTGAAAGGCTTCACATCAGAGTGTTTGTACATGTGGATTTTGAAATCCCTTAATTGATTACTACCATAATTACAAATAAACGTTTTTTTTCGAGTGTGAGTTTTATTGTGTCAAATCAAAATAGTTTTGTTGCGACATTTGAACCTACACATATCACAGCTAAAAGACCTTTCTCCAGAGTGTTCACACAAACGCCTTCTACATTTGTTACTAATACAGTTACAATCTAAAAGTTTCTTATTGTGACATTCAACTACATTTTCTTCAGATCTAACATCAAAGTGTACCTCTTTGTGTGTCAATAATGAGGAATTATCAAACGCAGTGTAACTACAGAGATTGCATTTAAATAGATGAGTAAATATGTGATTGGTTAACATTTGTTTATCGCTTGTAGCGTAACTACATTGGTAGCAGTAATACAACATATTTGACGCTGTAAATTCATCCACACAGACCGACATGTCCGTGTTAAATAACACACATTCTTCTTTAACAATGTTGTCTTCATTTTCATTTTTAATCACTTTGACAAACTCTTCTTTAATTTTTTTCAAATAACTTTGTTCATTAACAAGTGAAGAAGAATTTATGAGAAATGATTGAGGAAGATTTACATTTTCTAAAATGTTTTCGATTTGCATTATACTTGGTGTTCTTCATCTATTTTGAGCTTGCATTCGTTGCACGCAAGTGGGTTTTTATCAATGCTCAGTTCCTACAATGTAATTCAAATGTATAAATAATTCAGTAGGATGTGATACTTACGACTTTTATGGGAAGAGTTGACAACTTAAGATGTAGTATTGAATCGTAGCATAGGGAATGTAGTGGCACTTCTTTTATTTTCTGAAAACAAATTTGACATGCTATTGTAGTGTCTGCCATTATCGATACGCTACATGGAAGTAAACGTTCAAAGTCATGGGAGATCCAACGCCACAAGCTTAAACAACACAATATGACATCTGTAGGGCATACAGTCACAGAAAGATAATAAGTTTACTTTTCTGTTATACTATATTTATAGTTAATTAAATATGTTTATTTGTTTATTTCTCGGTACCATCTGCCTAAGAATCTACAAATCAGTTGTTGTTGTATTGGCCAATTCATTTCCTAAAGTGTAGCTTATAATTAATGTGGGAATCTATTGTAGTTCAATGCATCAGTCAGATATGTTGGTTAAATCAAAACTTGGTTTACCTAAGTAATAGTTTCGTCAATGGTTTTGTACTAATTAATGCTATAATTTTCATTTTACTGACTGGTATGAAATGTTTTAAACATACAACAGCATAATATTGGGGTTTATTGTCATTTAGGCGTCTCGTTTAATTGCTTTAAGCTATTTTCGACATATTAAGGATAAAAACTCATTGTGTTTTTTTCATGATTAAAAAGTAATTCTGCTGGAATTCTAAAAAAAAATTATTTGATCTCACTGCCCATACTTCCACAATTCACCAGACAGCAAAACCAAACCATTATTAAAATACCTACTAATGCACTCATATACGAATTCTCTTTGTATGTCCAACCTACGCCATTTTTAATAGGATTTGACGGTCAAGTGACAGAGCATTGGATCGTCATTTCATTTCGTAGTGATTGTTGTACCTGCAAATATACGTGCTTACTTATCTGTATATAGGATGGTTCAGATATAGTGTAGATTGAGTGAATGATTTGTCTCTCAAATTAGTAATTGGGCGTCACTGCAGGGCCATATCTAAGCAGAGGCGAAATGGGCACCCGCCAAGGACGCAGCCACCGGGGGGCGCTAAATCGACCATAAATTTCACGTTATTGTCGTTATTGAAATAGATTTTATTTTGTAAGACTCAGGTGAATTAAGTGACATTTCAATAAAATTCAAACTTGCATAATGACAAAATGCATTGAGTATAAAAGAAGAACTCGAATAAAACAACGTGAACTGAAACTGTACGATACCAAAGTCATTAACTGAATGAATCAAATCAATCCCTTACCTTGAAACTTGAAACATACAACGAATTCTAAATTAGGAAAATGCAAATGCAGCAGAATGTCGAATACGAATATGTACTCGTATCAGCTCACACGTGTAATACATTTTTTTGTAATAATCCGGGAGGGTCTTGATGACCAGGTCCGGAAACCAAAGTGGTAATTCTCGGGAACAACATCTTTTTCTTGTTGACCATAGAGTACTGTATGGTACTGATCACTTTCCATATTAAATACTTCTATTAAAAACGCCTAAAAACACACACTAAAAAGCTCTGCCGAAAGTTAACGGCTCCCTTATAGTCTCGACTGCTAATCTCTTACAATTTAAATTAAAAATTGTTAAAAGTAATTATATGCGTTAGTGTAGAGGCTGGTGAGTGGTGAGTTATTGTCTAATACACTGTCACTTTAAACAGTCTAGGTTGCGCAGTTTGCCAGTCACAGAGTGTCACCTTTATCTCTCCCATTCCTTTGTCTGCTTAAAGCTTAAAACTTAAAGTTGAAAATAATAAAAACATTCCATTCGAGCGCGTGCCATCATGAGTCACTGCAAAGGCGCCCCGCTCTCTTGCTCTTTGTTTGAGCAAAGAGTCGCGACTCGCGCCGAGTTGTCGTAACACAAAAAATGTAAATAACTTTGCTGAGGAACTCAAAAACCTCCCCCGGCGCCCCAAATGCGGAAAACGAAGAGTGACACGTCAGTCCATTGTAGTTCGAATTATAAAATTATTAGTAGGTATTCATTATGGATATTCATATTATTTGACAACCAATCAATAAATTATTTCAGAAATGGGTCCGAAAGAACTTTCTGGTGAATTCAGAAAAATTAAAAACGAAAACAAGAAGGCAACAAAAATCTGCTGATGCCTTTGAAATTTGGCTACAAAATCACTAAGAAGTCGAAGATGACAAAAAGGAAAAGGCGTTATAAAATGGAAAAGAAAAAAACATGACCGAGGAAGATTCAGAAAACAACCACAGCCAGATCGCTCTACCGGAGGAAGTTACGAATATTGTTGATTTTGAGGTTAAAAGTGAGCTGAGTATTTCCTCAATGGCGTGGAAACCTGCTGATCTAATCCCCAGCACATCTTGCACATTCACCAAAAAATGTGCCTTAAATGTTACCGGTATAGAAATTGAAATAGCACACGAGGATCCCATGAAATGGCCAAACAAATTTCGATTTGACAAAATTCTTTGCAACCTTGTAGAACAGGGTCCCCAAACAGTTGATTTGGACGGCTACAAATTTCCCTGTACAGATGATGGGCAACACTTTTCTCAAAAGTGTTTTTTTTTAATTTTATCAAATGGCGAAAAAGTAAGGAGACAATAGCATTTGTATAATCAGTCAAAGGACGCCTTGTTTTGTTTTCCGTGCCTTTTCTTTTCAAAAAATGATAAAAAAGACAAATCAGCTTTCGGTAATATTGAAGAGGGGTTTGGTGATTGGAAACATTTAAATCCGCCTATTGCCAATCATGCATGATCAATGCCTCACCGAAAATCGTATGTCACTTGGAAATGGTTAGATATAAGGCTGAAAACTGATAGATCTATTGACGCAGAAAATCAAAAAGCGACATAAGCAGAAGCGGAAAAGTGGCGCAGTATTCTTAAATGTATCGTGGATGTGATCCTTCATTGTGCTAGGAATAACTTACCTCTAAGGGGCGGTTCGGACTCAATTAGCGACTGTGGTGTTTTTCTGAGTACATTGGAAGTTATCAGTCTTATAATCCACAACTGTCGAAACACATAGAAAATGTTAAAAGTGGAAAATATGTAACTAGCTATTTTTCACCTATAATTCAAAATGAGCTCATAAACCTTATGGAAAAAAAATTTGACCTCAAATACTGAAAAACGTAAAAAGTGCAAAGTATTTTTCCATTATGTTTGACTGCACCCCAGACACAGCACATTTGGAGCAGATGAGTGAAATAATAAGATATGTAACCATTAAGGATGGGAAATGCTGGGTTGAAAAAAGTTTAGTAGACTTCATCATAAGCTACCAGAAAAGTGGAAGAGGGCTATCGGAGGAAATATTGCAAAAGCTTGAAAGTGACGAACTGGACATTCAGAACTGTCGCTGTCAAGGATTTGATAATGGCTCAAACATGGCAGCGAAATACGAGGGTGTTCAAGCTCATATATCCCAAATTAATAAACTTGCTAAATTTGTGCCTTGTGCAGCACACAGTCTCAACCTTGTTGGTGTTCACGCTGCAGAAGTATCATTCATGGTGTAAGTTTTTTTGGCCAAGTGTTGACTTTTTCGACTTCTTTAGTAGCTCTTCCTTAAGATGGGAGGCTTTGCTTGGAGTTCTAAAAACAACCTTGAAGAGACATTGCGATACACGATGGTCCTATAGGCGTCAAGCTGTGACAGCGCTCAAGAACAACCTAATATCGGTACACAACATTTTGCAGAAAATGGCTGATAGAAAGAATGACTGGAATGCTGACACAAAATCTAAGTCAATGAGACTTCTAAAGCATATTGACTACAAATTTGTCTGCTTGCTAGAGATCTGGTCAGATGTTTTGATTAGCTGGGATTGCACAAACTAAGTCATTACAGGGAAAATCGATTTCTCTCAATACTGCGTCAAGTTTGCTTACAGGTTTAACGAAAAAAGTCGAAAACCTTCGTAAAGAAGGAATCTATAAATACATAGAAAAAGCCATAGCTATATGTTGTTTCCTGGAAGTTTCAAGTTCTTTTCCTGTCAAAAGACTGAAAAAGTCAAAAGAATGGCTGGTAAAATAGCTGAAGATGAATCCCACTTGCTGAGTGCTGAAAAATCATTTGAGAGAGAGTGTTTCGTTGTCGTTGATAGGATTATAAGCGAAATGGACAAGAGGGCAAAAATCTATTATTCAGTTTCATCGGACTTCGGTTTTTCATCAGAAAAATTTTTGAGTGAGTATTCCAATTTGCTACTTGAAAAGTGTGTAGCAAATCTTGGTACGATGTATGCCAGAGATATAGATTCACTAGAGCTTGTGAACGAGTGGTAACTTTCATGTATCACGCTAAAGAGCCTATAAAGGATATCAATAAGACCTCTCACTTAGATGTTTTGAACGTTATTTTAAATTATGAATTAAGAGACGCGTATCCGAATATTAAAATTGCACTAAGGATTTTCTTAACAATGCCTGTAAGTGTGGCGTCTTGTGAACCCTCGTTTAGCAAGTTAAAAATCATTAAGAACTATTTAAGGTCAAGTATGTCTGAAGACAGATTGACGAACTTGGCCATTCTAAATATTGAATACGGCATGCTTCTCAGATTCATTTCAATGATATAATGGGTGATTTTGTGCTGTTAAAAGCACGAAAAGTACAGTTTTAGTACTTTATAATCAATGGTTTTAGTTTTGTTTAACGGCAGGTTTACGAATTACCCATGACACAATGCTTAGTTCATAAACGTAATGCGTCCTTGTCTCTTCTACGACTGACGAATAGCTGTTGCTCGTTCTATTAATTTGTAACGTACGTTTGAATGGTTAAGACAATGTTATGTATGAAATAATAACACTATTCTGCACTTTCATTGTCTATATTTTATTTTAATAGAATAAACACAACGTTTCGATTGCTATTGAATCTGAAATCGTCTTCAGGTGAATACTAACAAACTAAAAGACTACTGTAACTTATATACTAATACAAAGTTAGTGAAGCGACACACACTTTGTTAATCTTTACGCTGGGTTGACTAAAAACATTCTTGTTGTTTTCGATAAACGCTGCTTCTTTAAATTTTCTCTTGTACCAGTGCTCTTCTCGGTGTATAATTCTTGCCTCCGACCATTTCATTTTGTAATGTTTTTTCCCAGTAGTGTTGCGCAATGCCGGATTTCAAAGTCTCTTCTCTCTGCATATGGGTTTTATGTTTCTTCAACCTGATATCTAACGGTCTTTTAGTTTCCCCTACGTATGACTGACATCAGTTTAGAGAAAGCCAACTCATACTGGCCAATATTTGAATTACGACTCCAATCACAAAGAAAGAAATATTTTTTTCTATTTTAGGTCGCTTACAGAGCTATAAAAGCACCCAAATGAGTTCTTTTATAGAAATTTGAGTACTTTTATAGAAATAGAACAATTTTTATTCCGAACGGTGGTAACACTGATAACGTCCAAGCTGTAGATTTATTTATCTACTTATTTTTATTTCCACCAATTTTTTTTTAACAAAACATATGATAAATGTACTAATTAAACTTAAACTAGCATTTAAAACCAAAGGTTAATGAAAAATATTGCCACCTTTTAGCAATTACACTCAAAATTCCCTAAATTTAAAAAACTCGTGAAATTTTATTTTAAAATTAATCTGAAAAGCACAAAATAGAAAAAATAGTATAAAAGAATTCTTTCAGAAGGCATTTTAGCGACTAGTACTTTCGAAAACTCGTCTTATAAAATGCGTCTTCTGAAACTAGTTCTTTAATATACTATTTTGGTATACTAATTATTCATTTATTTAACAACCTGCAATTTATTTAAAATTTCTGGACATGCAATCATTAATACAAAATATTAATTACTGGAAAACTGCTATTGGTTGGAGATCCGGTGTTTCTACTGTTCTCAGTATAATATAAGTGGATTTTCATGTATAGTGGATGCTGAATATTTCAAAACAAAGTTTTTTTCAGACAAGAACTCAATTGTGCGATAGGGTACAAACTACAAAAAAACAAATAGGAATCATTTCTTAAGCATCATTCGCCCATGAGCCAATGGGTTTTGCAAAACCTATCAAAACAACGGCTATAAATTTCTGAAGTCTAGACTTATGAATAGTTCAAGCGCGACAGATTTTTTCTCTTCTCTGAATTGCGTCTAACAATTTTGTCTTCGCTCCATTCTAAGCCTAGCGTATAGGCAACTTAATATTACGAGATTTTAGTCTTTGGTTAGAGGAGCATGTTGTTGATTTGTATAAAAATTCATGTCAATAGGTAAAAACCTTCTTTTTATTAAAAACAAAACTTTCAAATTATTTAATTATTTGTAGGCTGACGAGTTTAAACTTACTGCTTTATTGTTTTGCTTGATTTTTGCATGCTGTTAAATGCCGTAAGTTTAACAGAAATTTTCAAAGCAAACGCCATTTTGTTAATGGTTTTAAAACTACTACTTGCAAACAAATTACAACTAACAAATTAACTGTACTACCTGGAGGCAAAACTAGCCCACGAACGAAATTTACGTCTCATATTCTTCATTCTTGCGATATCTTTTATATATATCTTCCTATAAAGCTAAAGCCTCCAACTTTGACATCAGGCTATCACTTTTAGGTAGTAGCCAGTTTTTGATCTTCAATTCTTCATCTATCTCGATCTGTTGACGTCAAATAATTTGGAATATACCCTGAGAATAGGAAAAACTCCAACAACAGCACCTAACCAGACTCGAAAGCTAAGTTGATCTAGTTTTAAAATATCTTTTCTCACGCAATTGTTCTTGAAAACTTTCATAATTATAATTGCATGTATTGTTCAAAACCGATTGTTAACAACCGGAATTAATTATTATTTAGTGCGGACTGTGATAATTTTTGCGCTGATAAGGTTCTCCGATAAATTAATTTCACGTTTGTTTGCGTCAATATTTCAGTATTAGAGTTAATTATTCTATGGGTTAGTCAGTTCTCGAAGCTGGATTAGGTAATTGGTTTTGCCATACTATAATTTTCTTGTGGAAAATTATAATTCTGCTTGATACTAGTCTATTTATCTGTGATACGATCTGTATTATTATAATTTCTTATTTGTTAATCATATTGTTATTATCCACGATTAGATCAATATTTTGTGTGTGTATACCTGTGACACAAGTAGGAAGCTTTGGACATTATATATATTTTTTGTTAACAGATTGTTCTTTTGTATGTTATGTTGCTACTGTTATATATATATAAACGATAAGTTTTGCGACACCTAGTGTCGATTCGTGAAAGCGATCATGTACGCAAATGTAATCAATTTTGTCGACAAGTATGTAAAGCAGTTACATAAGTCGATCCTTCAGTAATTATAGCTAACATAACAGTTGACAAGTATAAAAATTTTGAATCGCCTGCAGTAAAGTACGCAAGAGGTTGTACAATAGCAAACAAACACTGAGAATCACTCGACAACTGTTTTGTCCTTTTGGGACTCTTCAGGAGTAAGAGAACTGGAGTGTAAGTTTACTATTGTACAAACGCGTGCTGTCCACTACTGAAGAGTCCCAAAAGGACGAAACAGCTGTCGAGTGATTCTCAGTGTTTGTTTGCTATTGTACAACCTCTGCATACTTTACTGCACGCGATTCGAAATTTTTATACTTGCCAACTGTTATGTTGACTATAATTATTGAAGGATCAATTTATGTAACTGCTTTACATACTTGTCGACAAAGTTGCTTGTATAACAAGTGCGCCATTTAGACAAGATCTATTAAAATGTTTAATAACTCCGCCATTTTGCAGCCAATATTGGAAAATAAACAAGATTTATTTAGGGTATAGAATGCCATTTATTGATAATTCACTCAGAATACAACATCGATCAAATAACCGCCTTCATTAGAAACACAAAAAGCGGCCCTTTTTTGGGCATTTCGCATTGTGTTTGGCAATTTCCGCTTTAATATTGGCTTTTAGTTGTTCAATATCTTTGGTTTGCTGGCATACACCTTCCTCTTAAAGTAGCTTTACAGAAAAAATTCTGGTGCCGTCAAATCCGGCGAACGAGGAGGCCACTCCAAATTGTCTTGACGGAAGGTGCCGAATGTCTCCCATATTTCTTACGATGGACACGCACAGTTTTTACAATTGCTTTCGATGTACACCGAAGCCCGATTTTTGTTGTGAGTTAATCCATGTCTAAAATGGCATAGGCTGACGTTTCAGAATCTGGCTGACTTATAGAAATCGGCTAAAAAATGGCAAAGTTATTAAATATTTCAATAGGTCCTGTCTAGATGGCGCATATATACAAACGATAAGTTTTGCGACATCTAGTGTCGACTCGTGAAAGCGATCACGTACGCAAATCTAAGCAACTTTATCGACAGGTATGTAAAGCAGTTACATACGTCGATCCTTCAATAATTATAGCCAACATAACAGTTGGCAAGTATAAAATTCTTGAATCGCCTGCAGTAAAGTTTGCAAGAGGTTGTACTCATCCATGAACGTTATAAAAAGTAGTGGGCTTCCTGTTTAACTCCTTCGTCCGTAACAAATTTTTCCGATGTCATGTTATTACTTATTACGCAATTTCTCGTTGTTTTGAACAAACATTTAATTATTCTGATTAATTTTGTGTCTACATTCTTTTTGTTTAGTGTTTTCCATATTTCCGCTCTCGGCACTTTGTCAAAAGCTTTCTCCATATCAAGAAGCGCTATATACATTTTCCTTTTTCTTGCCAATAATCTGTTTGTAATTTCTTTTACATTTTACATCTATTTTTCCCAAATCCGCTTTGGGTTTGAGACAAAGTGGGTTCAATTTTACTGCCGTATTTAGTAGAGTTATTCTTCTGTAAACCATGCAATCTTTAGTTTCGTCTTTTTTGTGTAGTGGTACTATAAGTCCCATTTCCCAATCCTGTGGCACTTTTTCTTCATTCCACACTTTGTTGCAAATCTTTAGTTAGTAGCATGGTTTCTTCATTTCCCAGATTTTTAATCGTTTCTGTCGTAATTTTGTTTTTCCCTGGCGTTTTACCTGTCTTTAGTTTTTTTGTTACATCCATTGTTGTTAAATTTTTCTCTCGTCAAACTAAACAAACTTTATTAGCAGCATATAAGAAAAAACATTTTTAAAGCCAGTTCAATAGGATTTTCTTCGGAACAAAGAATTTATATTGACGAACACTTATCTCCAGCTAACAAGTTTTTGTTTTTTAATACTCGTCGTAAATGTGCGGACCTACATTATAAATACGTGTGGATTAAAGATTATAGTATTTTCGCTGTAGCTTTGCGGTTAAGTGATTAGCGCTTAATTTCAGAAATCACATACTCTTATAGTGTTGTCCTCTAACATTTTATATTATACCTACCTAAAATATTGGGCATGTCTAATCGCCTCGAGCAATAAACAGGTAAACAACACCATTAAGTATTGTTTGGTGACAATGGAATAATGAGCTCCCTTTGTTCAAATGTAAACTTTAAATAAGAAATCAGGGTTCTAAACCATTTATTTTTTATAATTGTTACATTATATTGATATCTCCTCATTACCACATTCATCGTAATCAATAAAGAAGAACGTTCTTGCAACGAGTGGCCAGAAGCGACGTCTAATTGCTTTATTTATTCTAATAATAACAATAACAAGCTCATTAGTGATAAGGGAAAATAAAAATAACATTCCTAGCCAATTGCAATTTTAATGACGAATACCTATGTAGAAATTTTAAGTACCACTGACTTTCACAAATATTGAAGCATACAGTTTGCAAGTGGAAATCCCTAATCACTTAACCGCAAAGCTACAGCGAAAATACTATATAACATATTTATAAAGAAGAATGACACGGCCCGTGCTATATGTATTAGATCGGAAACTGATTTGAACGAATTAATAGTGTAACTGACAATAGAAGTAAGTTTTTTTGTTTTAGATATAAATTTAAATACAATTATTTTGGAATGTTAAACTTTTGTCATGGGTATATCAATTTACTATCAAAATGTTAGAGGTATCAGAACGAAAACTGTCGACATTAAAAAATCAGATGTTAATTAACAATTACGATGTAATATGTTTTACTGAAACTTGGCTTTTAGATTCTATTGATTCGGCCGAAATTTTTGATTCACGTTACTTTGTTTATCGACGTGATAGAAATTATAATTCTGAATTAACTAGAGGCGGGGGGTGTTAATTGCAGTATCTAAAAAATGTCCTCCTTACACCTAAAGCAGTGGCAGAGTCAGACCGAAGATGTTTGGGTTCAAATTACATCTAAATTAAAAGATGGCTCCAAACTGTCTATTAATATTTGCTGTGTATACATCCCTCCTTCATCTAACTTGATTGTGTATGAAAATCATTTACAACGTGTTCAGAATATGTACTTTGGAACTAAAGACACTAAGTTTGTGGTGCTAGGAGACTATAATTTGCCAGATATTCAATGGTCAATAAAAGGAGATAGTGTTAAATATATAAATAATCACTCTGTCAACGGTTTTCAACTAATAGATTGCATGAATTTACTAAATTTTGCACAATTTAACAGATTTCCTAATATTAATGGGCGCTTACTCGATTTAGTTTTCTCGGATATGTTTTTAGTGTCTACATTATGTAATCGTTTTCCTTTGTCTGTAATAGATAACCAACACCCCCTCTCCTATTCGAACTACCTACTTTTGAATTTTCTGCATCTATTGCAAACAACTCACCCAAACATCAGTTCCGTAGGGCAAACTATGACATTATCAATAATATCTTCTCTACGCTAAATTGGTCAATTGCCCTAAACCATTTAGATACAAACGCTGCGGTTAATAAATTTTATTTAATAATAAATCAAATTATAAAAGAACATGTGCCAACAAAAACTAATACGAATACTCGTTTTCCACATTGGTTTTCAGACGATCTTATATTTTTAATCAAACAAAAAAAATAAGTTTAGAAAAAATATAATCTGTACAAAAACGCTTCGGATCACATACATTTCTCCTATCTGCGCACTAAAATTAAAAAACTAATGCACAACTGTCACAAAAGTATATAGAGAACACCGAGAAAAATATAAAATCGAATCCAAAACATTTTTGGTCTTTCGTTAAAGAAAACAAAACCAACAATACACTCCCGAAAACTTTACATTACAATCAAGTCTTAGCCGATAATCCTACCGATTGTGCCAATCTCTTCTCCGACTATTTTAAATCTGTTTACGAAAAAACGAGCAGATAAATTATAACTACCACGATTACCCTACTACCAATAACTTATTTAAAATTATGTTTAGCATTGCTGATGTTAAAAAGATCTTGGTAAAGATTAATGTTAATAAGTCCAAAGGTCCAGATGGCATTGATCCATTTTTATCAAAATGTGTTCCAATACCATTGCTTATCCTTTATCTTTACTCTACAATAAATCATTAAGTGACGGTATTTTTCCAACTTATTGGAAAATTGCCTATGTAACCCCCATTTTTAAAACGGGAGACAAATCAAATATAAGTAATTACAGACCAATATCGAAACTATGTTTATTTGGAAAAATTTTTGAATCGTACATAAATTCAATTCTTTTAAACCACATCAGTAGTTCTATTTCAAATTATCAGCATGGTTTCTTTCCGAAAAGATCTGCTCTAACCAATTTATTATATTACTCGGACTACATCACTAGTGCTATAAATAGGAAATCACAAATTGATGCTTCTCCAAAGCTTTCGATAAAGTAAATCACTCGATACTTATACAAAAACTGAGGGGTTTTGGAGTTTCTGGTACATTATTAAACTGGTTCCAATCGTATCTTGTAGGTAGAAAACAATATGTGGTAATCAATGGCTATAAGTCCAACGAAATTGTAGTTAGTTCCGGCGTTCCACAAGGGTCGCATCTAGGACCGACTTTGTTTATTGCGTTTATTAACGATCTCACTTTAGACTTTAAGTCTTCATTCCTATTATACGCGGATGATGTAAAACTTTTCAGAGAAGTAAAGTCGCTGTCAGATTGTGCCATATTACAGGACGATTTAAACTGTTTATCTAACTGGTGTTTTAAAAACAAAATGTCTTTAAATGTGTGTAAGTGTCACAAAATTTCTTTTAACAGGACAAAATCGCCGATTAATTTTAATTATTCAATATCAAATAATACTCTAGAAGAGGTTACTAGCACACGTGATCTAGGTGTTATCTTTACCAACAATTTAACTTTCGATCTTCATATAGAGCAAATTGTTAGCAAAGCTAATAAAATGTTAGGATTTATCTGTCGTACAACAAAAGAATTTTATAATATCTACACATTAAAAGTTTTATATTTTACTCATGTCCGATCTCACCTGGAATATTTAAGTGTTATATGGAATCCTTTTTACAAAATTAAAGTAAACAGAATTGAATTAATTCAGAGACGCTTTCTAAAATTTCTTTGTTTTAAAAATAAAATTCGAATGAATTATTACAACAGATTGTTGTACTTTAATATATTATCTTTAGAGGATAGAAGAGCTTTATTGGACCTTAAAGAACTATATAAATTTATTAATGGTTTCTATAATGACAATTCAATAATTTCCCGATTGGTTCTAAAAGTTCCGAATTATCCAACAAGACTCCATCATCTCTTTTGGTATGATCAATGTACAACCAATTTATGGATGAATTCCGCTTTAGTTAGGACAGTTAAAACATATAATAAGATGTCTCAAAATGTGAATATTGATCTCTTGGCAATGTCTTTATCAACGTTTGCCCAAATTATTAATAAGAGCTTCTTTGAACATTATTGTTTTTGTGTTGATGGAGAGTAAATATTCGAATTATGGTTTTCCGATTACAAATTAAGTATCTGGTTTTTTATTTTTATTTTTTATTTATTATTATTATTAAAAAAAAAAAAAAATAAACTTCATTATTTTTGCGCCGCCAGTACTCTCACTTGGTGTTTTTTAGTTAATCTAAAGTAATATTTTATTTCTTTAGTTCATTATATTTTTTCTGTGTACTTACATATAGGTTAGAAAATATCTTTTTATTTTTTCTGTAATTTGTGATACATTTTATTTGTGCACTTATACTTAAATTAATTATTATGAAATATAATTTGTACACTGTTTCAACGTCTCAACCTATTATTGGACGTCTGTTTCTTGCAGACAGTCTGTCGGTTGTGCTGCTGTAATTGATAAATAAATAAATAAATTAGTTCTTATTTTGTTACTTCTTGTCTTTCATTTAAATCTAGTTGTTCTCCTTGTTGTGTACCCTGGTAAGTACTTCTTTGTTGCTCAATCGCTTCATTGGCAAGTAAACTTGTGGAAGTATTGTCTCCATCGGTCTATTATTTCCGATTTTTTGGTCAGTATTTCTCCTGCTTCGTTTTCAATTACTGAATTACCCCTTTTTTTGTCTCTTCTCAGGTTTTTTAGGACTCTATCGAACCACTTTTGATTGCTTATCTTGTTTTTCTCTAGCTTATTCCCAAAATCTTCCCATGTTTTTTATTTTGATAGTTTATTTAATTTTTTTACTTTTATTCTTTGTTCTTTGTAGTTGTTGCTACTGTTTGAGAGTTTGATCATTAGGAATCTATCACAGAAGCTGATATTGCTAAAATATTGCTTACCTCTAGAGTAAAAACACACCTTTTACTTTTGGTCTTTTGAGCCACCAACTACAAGCCATAACAACAGATGACAACTAAAATCTACAACCACTAGTTAAGCAAACCACAATCTAGACAAACACGGACTAAGCCGACAACTACTACAACTTAATCAGCAATCAACAAAATACAATCAAAACAACCACCGCTTAAAACGACAGCCAAGGACTAACATTTACAAGACAATTGAAAAGATCAACACAGTCGTTTAGCAACACAACTCCTTTTTTTACTTTTTCCGACAAATTACAATTAGTACGTAAAATTTTAATGAAACTTGGTACATAGGCTTTATTTATAACCTATATAGACTTTTGAATTATTTAGAAAAATACTTATATTATACATTTTTTGTTTCAAATAAAGGTTGTTTGTAATTTAATTTTACACAAGTTTTGTTTAAATTATTTTTTTATCCGGTAAGTAATTACTGAGATATAACAATTACGTGACGCTAATTGTAGTAAGAATATCTTCGCCACTATCAATTATACGAAAAAGTTGAGGGAGAAAAGTTGTTGGAAATCCTATTATCTATAGATTTTGTTTGAACCATTTTGTTCTAAAACGCAATTTCATTTTAGCTTTGTAAGAGTGAGAATTTTTAACTCGTTTTAAAGAATTTGGGTGGGCGATACCTCGTTTTGTCCGACGTAGCGTTCGTATAACGGCTTAGCAGTTATATTTATTTAACTATTGTTGGACGATACTGAATTGTTTACTTCGATGTTACAAATTGCTTTATAAACTTTGCATAGAGTTTTACATATAATAGTGCAGATCTGATTAGATTTTGAGCATAATCTATTAAGCCGAAAGGGCCATTAACCTAAGTAGATTTTGGAAATATTTACAAAAATATTTGTTTTACGCATCTTTTATGTTTTTTTACTACATATCTATACTTTCCATAAAAGCTTGATTAATTACTAGCAGTATTATCACAATAGTACTGATAGGTGATGCAGCTTGCATCTGGGGAATATATCTTTTCCGGACCAAAACACATCCTATAAGCCATCATCAAGATCAGAAAAGCACCATCGGGCATCAACAAGATCAAGGAGTAATGACATGGTTGAACTACAATGTCTAATCGTGATTACCGATTCTGTTACTTTGAGCAAGCAGAACGTCATTAAACATAAAAAAAACTTTCATTAACTTCTCCAAAGCCCTTTTCATAGTTTGGTTTAGATAGCTTGCATAAATCTATATCTGCAATTGGTATAGTTTTATAATGTGTGTAGCGTACTTTCAAGAGCTGGCATTTTGCAATTGCACAACAATGATTACTGATTATTAAATATTAAAATGCTTAATACACAATAGAAAATGTAAATATAAATTATAATAAACATCATTCTATCAATTGTAATCGACCACGGAAACTGATATTGTTGAAATATTGCTTACCAGAGTAGGTGTCTGTAGTGAAAGTACACCAATGCCAAACGTACTTTTATAATAATTGAACTACACATAAGTTCATCTTTTCATCTTATCTGGTGCAGTTTGCAAAGTATAAACGAATAATTCGATTAATGTTTTACTTAAATTACCTATAGAGTCATGCAGGGAAAGCTTTAGAAATCATAAACTCTTAACATTCTATGGAATATAATGATATAAATTACTAACTTATTTACATTAAAATATACAAAACTAACGGTGTTATTCGATGTACATAACTACTCCACTAGAAATAAGATTTGATATTCTTAAGTAAACACAAGTATAGTTTGTTTGAAAAATCTCCTATTTATTCATATCATACCAAAATGTATGAAAATTTTACCATTACAAATATTTAAATTAAAATTAAAGAAGCTTTCACTTTTAATGCTTTCTATTCAACTAAAGAATTTGTACAATTTTGTGATAATCTGTGATATAGTTTGAAGTTCGGACGACGCTGATGTATATATTTATACAAAAACAAGTTAATAAAGGAACATTATTATGTTATTATTATATATTAAAGTTGTATTGTTCGAGAGCCGCATCTTGTACAATTATGAGCGTATAATCTTAAAAGTCCTCAAAGGATAAAACAGCTGTCAACTGATTCTCTGTTTCTTTGTAATTTTACAATCTTTAAATAACATTAATGATCTATTAATCGACTTTTTGTAAACTGTTTACATATCATTTGGCAAGTAAATTGCTATTTAGACGTGGTACGATAACACTAGGTTGAGGCACCAGATGACAGCCAATACTTCTCAAATGTGATGTACACCCACATTTAGGTCTACAGCCGCATCTTGTACAATTGTAAACTTAAACTAGAATGTTCTCGCTCCAAAGGAATCTCAAAAGGGCAAAACGGCTGCCAAGTGATTTTTTCTACAATCGTGCAAAAAGTGACTACTTTTTTTGGATTGTAGAAAAATGTTTTGTGTGCAACATGTGCAAAAATCATATTTGTTGAACTCAACATGATTGCATCGTGCAACATATATGCACTTTTCCACTAGTTACACAAATAACTATTGTGATTTTTTTTTGCAATTGTTCAATGTTTTGCAATTTGATGTTGTTTTTTGACCCAACGTTTAGTTGGCATTAATAATCAAGGAATCGACTTTTTGTAAACTACTTACAAATCTCATGTGTAATTTTGTTCTAGTAAATTACTATTCGGACGTATTAAGATAAAGTCAATTTATTGAATTCTTTGTTACTAAGTTATTAAATTAAAAGAGAAATTTAACTTTAATGCAAATTTAAATCTAATTAAAATCTTGTTTAACGTGTGTTCAAACCGAAACCTTTTTTCGAGTGCTGGTAGTTTCAGGTACCGTAAACTTTACTAGCACTCGCAAATAATAATAATAATAATAATAACATATTTATTGCCCCAACAGAAAACTCTATACATAAGGACAATTACAAGTTAATAAAATACAATAAAGTGTTAAAAAATAAAATTTGCCTTTGATAATACTATTTTAGGTTGTCGTTAAATATATCACATGTGTTATTTATACGATCGTTATTGCAACTATAAACAATAGGTGAGCGATACATAACCGTTGTATTACAAAAAGTGATGTAAAAGAGTATGGCTACAACTATTTGACCTTGGAACAAGAAAGTTAACCAATTTATGAATAAATGATATAGAATTAAGTGCCCTTCTTTTTTCAAGGGATTGAAAACTAAACCTACTTAATAACAAAACATGATCAGTTCCATTCGCGGAATAAATACCATCTATTATAAAAGACAAAAATTTTAAAAATCTACGTTGTACCTTTTCGATCGTTTGAATATGACATTGATGTGACGGTGACAGTATTCTAATCTAGAACGCACTAGAGAATAATACAAGCTAACTAATGAATTGTTTACAGTTTTGAAATCTCTACAATTTCTATAAACCCTAACGTGCAATACGCTGAGGAAACAATGTGATCGATATGTGAAGTAAAGTTTAGTTTTTCGTCAAATAGAACAACCAAATCATAAATATTACTACAACGTTCTAACTTTATTCCATTAATGTGATAGCAGTGTTGAATAGTGTTTCTTTTTCTACTAAAAGTCATGACATTACATTTCCCTATATTAAGTTGTAGATGATTTCTATTACACCACTGATGTATTAGATTAATATTACTCTGTAAAGTCACAGTCATTTGAAGATTGTATTTCACAATATATTTTTAAATCGTCTGCATATAAAAGTTTCTCACAAAGAATCAGATTAGACAAGTCATTAATAAATACTAAAAATAATAATGGTCCAAGATAGCCTTGAGGTACTCCAGAGTTAATTTCATAAAAATGTGATGTATAGTGATTGTAAGTGACTGCTTGCTTCCTATTCAGTAAATATGAATAAAGTAATTTACAAAGCGGATTATTAAAACCAAAGAACTTTAATTTATTAAGCAGTATATAAATGTCAATCTTGTCAAAAACTTTTTGCATGTCAATGTAAATAACATCGACTTGGCTCTGATTGTCTAAAGCGTTGGATAGAAACTGTGTAATACAGACTAAATTAGATGTAGTCAATTCAATTCAATATTTATTTTGTCTTAAAACATTTCTATAACAAAAGATTCAGTTTTTTCCTTTACAAAAAATAAACAAAAACAACATAATATTTCATTAAATTATAATTCAACTAATTCCTGTTTTCTTCTTCAACCTTCCATCCCTCTCTTCTCTAAACTTTCAGTATTTTTCTTTTCTCTCCTCCATCCCTTTCCTCCTCTTCAACACTTCCCTCATCCATTGTTTTCCTTCCCCTTTCTTTCCTAGTAGTAACTTCCATTCCTTTTCCTCATGCCTTGTTTTCCTGCATCCCTCTTTTATATATTATATTTTCCCATTCATCCCCACACAACCTGCATATCTCTCCTCATCACTCATCCAATATTTATTTTCCTTTTCTTCATTACCCATTCTCAACCTTGCAATTATTCATATTTCATTCATTCCTTTTCCTTCTGTTATGTACCTTGGTGTCTTGTCTGTCATTATTTTTATGTATTTCTCGTTATATTTTCCTTTCTTTAATTTTGCCATTCTTTCCTGCTTTTGAGTATCTTTATCTCTTGCAATTATTTCCTCTTCCATCTTTCTCCCCCCTCTCTTAATCTCTTTATTTCTTCTCTCGCGTATCCCACTCTTTCATAGTATTTTCTTCTTTCTTCTGCCCCATATTTTACCTTCTGTGCCTCGATCTCTTTCCAAACTTCATAAAGTATTTCATTTTTCCTTCCTACTTCCCATTTTTTCTTCATACCTTACTGCAAATCTTCCTGCTTGTATCCTTATTTTTTCTATTTCTAGCTCTTCTTCCACTATATACCCCGGTGTTCTTTCTCTAGTCCTAACGTCCACTTCCAGTATTTCTCCTTTATTTTCTCCAGCTCTTGCCATTCCTCCAACCCCAAATCTCCGCTCCATACAGTACCACACTTCTACCAACTTTTCAAACATCCATCTCCTTTTCTCTATATCTTTACCAAATATCCTTTCCCCTAACCCCATACTTGTCCTACTATTCTATTTCCTTTCCATTTTCATCTCTTTTATATTAGATGTAGTCGATCTATTCTTTATAAACCCATGTTGATAATGGGATAAATGGTTGTGTATGTTGTTGTATATATGGAAATAAAAAGAATTGATTCAAATACTTTAGAAAAATTACAAAAAAATAGAAATTGGTCTGTAATTGATAATCAATGAAGCGTCACCTTTTTTAAATACAGGACAAACTAAAGCTTTCCTCCAAACAGTCGGAAAAGTTGAAGTTCTTAAATATATGTAGCAACGGTTCTGCAAACACATGCACAATCACGAATTAAAAACGATGGAATATTATCTACACCCATAGTACTTTTGTTTTTCATTTTTTAAAGCCGAAACGACTTCATCCAAGGAAGTGTAGGTATGTCTACACAAAGCGAAGTATTAAACTCTAAAGGGTGATCAGATATGTTACTAACATTAGAAGTTGATGTACATACTACTAAAATATTGACTAAACGCATTTACAATTTGTTCCGACGAATTGAGCTCAACGTTATTAAAATACATGGTACCAGGAATTTCTAGAAGTTTTGCCTTTCTTGGAATGTAAATAAATTATAATACAAATAACTAATACTGTTTGATGTATTGCTTTACTCTCAATATCTAGGAGCTTTATAAAATGTTGTAATTAGTAAAAAAATCTAAGAAACTCTACGAACATTAACTTTTATAAGCAACATTTGAATCCCTAAACGTTTGCGATTCTTTTACTAAACAGTTGCGAATATTCATTGCGTGCACGTGTATGTTAGATTTCTGTTCCAAATCAAAGCAAAATTTCGTATTAATTTTCTCCGTAACCTCCTTAGCTTTATCCAAATCTATATTGTATCGGTACGATATGTAATATGGAATTGCTAATTTTAATTTATGGAAATTAAGAGAATCGCCTTCTAGAGCTCCAATTTTTGTAAACACGCAAACGAGAAACTGTGTGAATCCGGGATGATCTACAGGTATTGTGATTTGTTTTGTAAATTCTAACATTTGTTCTTCTGGTAGATTGTGCTCACCTATGCACTGATATAAATAATTTGAAATTGGTATTTCGGGTTCGACATTGGCCTGTTTGAATAAAAGTTGTTACTTAAAAAATAATGGTGTACCTCATGTTAATTTACGTACCTGAATAAAGCCCACAAGAATTAAAATAGTTCCAAGCTTTAACAACATCTTATTGTGGCTACTTATGAACTGACGTATTTATTTACAATGGTATATCAATTTATAACCTAACTTGCCTTTCAACACGTCCTACGGACACATGAACTTTGACTTTAAAGTCATAGGTCAAAATGATGTATACAAAAGATGTTTCTCTTGTCAAGATAAACATATTTGGTAAGAAAAACAAAAATTAATTTTTAAGTTTGCGGAGAGTGGGTGTGACCAGCCCCCCAGGGGGTTAAGTTAAAGTTTCAAAAACCCTTGCATCCAGACCTCCTACAAATCTTCTATCGAATGGTATATTCAATTTTTTTTAACACTTCGGAGGAGATGAACAAACAGATAGTATAGTATCATCAAAGAAATGGTACACCACCACTATCACTGTATACGTTACTTTGAATTATTAATTTTGTAACTAAAGGAACGAAACACTAAACTGCAGCGTCTATTTAACAAACAGAAAAACACCAAAAAACTTTACTCGGGCACGTGTTTCAATAGCTAAGCTATCATCATCAGCGAACCGATACTAAAATTAAAAACAATAGGAAGCTTAGACATACTATCTGCGTGTCACGCATCGTTACACTTAACTGATTCTTAGATAAGCTTAAATAATTCCGAAAATTCTAATAGACCGTTATCATCATAATTCATAAGCAAATGTCTGTTTTTAAAAATTTCTAAACTTTTACAAGAATAAAGTTCGTTTTTATTATCTACCCTCTTAATTAATTCAATGTCGCCTACTCTATGGCCATCCTTAAGCGTATGCATGGCAACACTGAACCTATCTGTGCAATGATATTTGACATGAGCTAAGTGCTCTTTAAAACGAGTTTTAATAGGTCTCTTGGTTTACCCTATATATACTTGGTTACAGTCTTTACAATTAATTTTATATATTCCCGATTTATCACTTCTATTAGGTCTTTCGGATTGCCTAAAAGATTTTGCAAGTTGTTACTACTAGAGGTTACAGTTTTATAATCAAATTTTGAAAATATATTTTTGAAGACCTTTTGTGTATGTGTGATAATTTACTAATTTGACATATTCCTTATCTATTTTGCTATTACTAGTTCCTAACGTTGTAATGTTTTTAATGTTTAACTTATGTTTATGATTTCTAATTATGTTTTGCGATAATTGATTCTTGAAAACTATTGTATAAAGCGATTTGCTTAATATTTTGCAGTTCTTTATCAAAGTTTTGTTTTGACAATGGGAAGTGTAATAATCTGAGCATCAAAAAGTTGAAAGATGCAAGTTTATGTTGCATACTATGGTTGGATTCATTTGTTATAAACCTCATAGTGTTAGTGTCTTTACGATAAATATCTATATCTAGTTTGTTGCCATTTCTTGTCACTAAAGTGTCTAAGAAAGGTAACTTAAGGTTTGCTTCTGTTTCATAGGTAAACATGATCGTCTCAAATTTTTAATTTAAAATTTCTACAAGTTACTGAGGGCTGTAAAATTTAGTGTTGATAATTGCAAAAACATCATCTACATATCTACACCAAATTCTAGGAAAGTATTCTAAATTAAATTTTAAATCAGTTTTAAATTTATCCATGAACAGGTTAGCCATAAACCGAGATAAGCTGTTACCCCTTGTTGTACAAAGATTTTGATGATAAATATTATTGTTAATTTGAAAGTAGGTTTGACTCACATACAATCCTGCTAATTTAATAAAATTATCTGCTTCTGAATTGTCTAAATAGTTTTGGTGTAACATATCTTTCAAATAATCTAAAGTGACATTTATCGGAACACTTGGAAACAATGAACAGACATCGAATAAAACTAAAACTTCGTTCTCAGTCAGATCAATGTTTTTAATTTTTTAAATAAAATTGTATGAATTTTGAACACTGAAATGTGATTGTTGATATTGAAAACTGTTGAATTTATTTGACAATCATTTAGATATCAGATAAGTAGGAGCATTAATACCTGAAACAATGAGATGGATTGCTTTTCCGGGTTTATGTATCTTAGGTAAACAATACATTCTAGCAAGAACCGGGTTAGATACCGTTAGTCTAAACCTAAGTTGTTTTGGTATAATATTTTCACATTCCAATAAGACTCTACGGGTATCAGCAATCATTTTGGGAAGAGGATTTTTAGATATTAATGAATAGAGGCATTCATTAAGCATCTCCTGAACTCAAAATAATCTTCTTTGTCCAAAATAACTACTTTATTGCCTTTGTCTGCTTTGAAATAACAACAACTTTTCTCTTTAAAATTTTTAACAATGTTTATTTCTCTCGCGTTAAATTTAAATTTTGGTAACTGCTGAATATTATCTGAAATTTGAATTTTACAGGCATTCCTGATAAATTTTTTAGAGTTATCATCTAAAAGTTTGATCGAAATTTCAATTTCTGCAATAATCTGGTCTATGGGTGCTTTGTTAAATTTGGGGTTATATTTCAAGCCTTTATTCAACAACAAAGTTAATTCGTCATTGTTAAAAATCTCTGAGGATTTGTTTACCACAATGTTAGATCTTTGGGGATCAAGTTTGTGCACCTCTTTTTCCTTTTTAGATAATTCTGGGTCATCTTTTTTTGCCAAAATTTGTGGGGTATAATTTCATTAATATGGTGCAAAAACTTAATCCATACGAAAAAATGTATTAAAAAAGTAAAAAGTGCAACGAATCTTTGGTAGATGCCGTTGGCGATTTTTTGTGTGATGTCAACTCTCTACTTGTTCTCCGTTTGTTCATGTATGACTGTTGCTACTAAATTTTGATTAGCAACGGTATAAATTCGTTCTTTCCTGCCCAAAAAAGACATTCTTCATTTCGCAGTCTGTTTCTAGCAGTACTCTCTGTACTCCCCACTTATATTCCTCTGAATTCCGCAGTCGGTTTCCAGCTGTACTCTCCTGGCATTCCTTAAATTCCGAATAATAACCGTCCAAATTGATTGATTGATCTAATACAGATTGCCCAACGCAGTTAATTCTCTTACGAATCCTAAAAATAATTGCCCGTCAAATTGTTCTTGTACTGTATTTACCTGATACTATTATTTATCTGTGAGATGGTGGTCTGCAGTCAGTGATTCAATTTGTTTCTTCCAAGACAATTTCATACGACAGATTCTTCTGTAATTTAATTGTAATTGCCTTTAAATTGTTTTGTGTGCGGTGGTTCTTGTCAAAATATATCATACGCATATATGCGGTACAAAATTATGAAGTTAGTTAAATCGGATTCTTTAGTTTACAGGACTATATACAGAGATTTTTACAGTTTGAAGAAGGTTGTTTGTTGTTTTATCTTTGAAGACGTGTTTGATCTTGGTGTCTTCGGATGCTTTTAATAAATGCGCGGTTCATGCATAGTGAACGTTAAGGTTGTCTTTAAAAGGTCCTCCTCCGACCTGGGGAGTAGTCGATTGTTGACTGAAATATAACAATTAATCGTGCCGAGGGGGTTTACAATGTTAAGTTGTGGCAACTTCTTTAAAGTTACTATTTTATTAAAAGAAACGAACCGTAGTATTTACAATCAAATCCATGGTTATTTTAATCTATGTTTTTTTTTAAATTTTATTTTAAAACATATAATTCTATTATTACAATAACCAAATGTAAAAATTAATACCAGAAATTATGTGTGTACATTATCTTTAAATAACAACCGACTGACAAACTCATTTTTATTAGCACTGGTCCGATGAAGCATTGGCATTGGATATGAAACGTCGCCATAAACCAAACCAGATTTTTTTTACATTATTCTTCTAAAAAGAATCTGCTGTTTCTTTCAATTAACCAAAATTGAAATAAAAAATTAAAAAAATAATTATCGTCCCATCTAATTCAAGATTATACTTTCTTTAAGATTTTGTTTTAGATGACCGATGTTACAAGTTCAATATTTACAGCTAATCTTCTTGGTAATATTATATTAAAAATGATTTGTAAAAATCTGTAGTTACTCTGATGCTGACTATGAATTCATCATACATAGATTCATGTTACCAATGATATAGGGGGTGTCGTAGTAAATGTTGAAAACATACTCAATTGTTTGCCCTACGTTTTGGTGCTTTGTGCCATTGTGTTTGTGCCCTTTCCTCTTTCGAGATATGGTGGAGAGTAGTATTGATATTACAGCACCTTGCATGTCAAAGTGTGAGTTAAACACATACCTACTAGTTGACGTTATGTTTGTGCTGAAGCCTATTTTGTTTGTTTTCATTCCTCTTTTCAGATACAGTGGGGGTGCTACTGACATTATAGCATCTTCAACGTTAAAATAAGGTTTAGAAACATACATAATTTTTGCTGTTTTCTGTCAAACTCAATTTCTCTTCTCAGATGCTGTAAGAAACGCTATTGTCATTACAGCACTCCCCATGAAAAAATATGGATTAAAAACATACTCAATTGTAGAAGCATTCGGTATGTGTTATTTCCCTTTCTTAAATATTGTGGAGTCTTTTATTAACATTTCAGCATCCCTATGTTCAAGTAAGGGTTAAAACATACTCAATCAATATCAAAGCAAAAAAAGCAAGTTCTACATTTTTGTTGAAAAACGGTAAAATAGAGCATACGTGGCGTAGAAAATGGTTGCGTCTCGTAACAGTCACAGAACAGTCAGATGTAGTAAAAATAAATTCATTATTTTTGCATGAAATTGAACATAATATCACTTGGTGTCAGGCCCTAACTATAAGATAGATGCATAAAAATCTACTAACCAAGTTTCCAGACTTTTGGCGGGTCACTATCGATGTGAGTGGCCTGGAGTTATTTTGATGGAACACAATTCCTCTTTGTTTGCTTCTGAGCGATTGCTTTCGTCAAACAGTCCAATTGTTTACAGTACCTTTCATAGTTAAAAGTTTTATGGTAGCGGAGCAGCTCATAGTAAATGAATTTCTGCCAATTCCACCAAATACACAGCAAAAACCTTCCTGGCTGACAGTACTGGTTTGGTTATTGTTTCCGCCGGTTCCCCGATATTCGGCCACGACCATTTCTGCTTGACGTTGTCGTAGGTGATCCACTTTTCATTGCTAGTCATCAACTGCTTCAGAAATGGATCGATTTTGTAAGGATTTAGCAGTGATCCCCAGATAAAAATTCGGTACATGAGTTTTTTTTGCTTTAAATTGTGTGACACCTATACATTAAGCTTTCTTTGTATCCAGCTTTATTCAAATGGTTTTAAAAGATTTTTTGTGCCATCGGACTTGACGATGTACATAATTTTATCGACATTTTTCCCAATTGGGCTTCAAGTGCGTGGTATATCGTTGACATTAAAATTATCAGAACGCAATAGACAAAACCAAAATTGCGCGTAATTGGCTGTTCAGTTTCAGAACCTTAAACACTTTTTTCCATTTTCAACCGTCTAGTTTGTGTTTTCGTCTTTATTAAAGAAAAACTCATTATTCTAACGCCATCTAGTGGAATCCGATCGAACTTATACAACCGAAGATACAGACAACTAAAGCCATCTATTGAAAAAATAACAGATTTTTTTTATACACCATTATAAAGATAAAAACATGCAAATAACAGCAAAATGATTATTTAATTTTTAAAACACGGGCTGCTTTAGAGTCAGAAAACAATGTTTCTACAAAAAGACAGACGAAAACTGATTATGCTGCGGCAAAGTGTAAAGCACGGATGATGCTACGTAAGGAAATTTAATTTTTCGACGTTGGAGCTGAGGACTTAAATGCCGGACGTCAAAAACTGGGGTCTTTCAGACTTTGGATTGCATGTGCGATTTTGTCATTGCGAGTTATAGTCGATCAAAGGAATTTAACTCTCTTTGCAATAATTAATGTTAATTTTCGGGGAGGTTGGAATTCCTAAAAACCATTAAACATAGAAGTTTTAAAACTCAGACTTATACTCAGCAAAGAATATCTTAAAAGATTATGTGTTTTTTTTTTCTGTTTGAGCTTCCCACTCAAATGACATTTTCCGTGGACTATTACTACTTACACTCTTATTTATTTATGTTGTAATCTGGCATAAGCCATAATATTTCTTCCACAGCCCTCGTGAAAAAAAGAAGGATATTGAAATGTAAATGGTTAATATTAACTGATCTTACTGAAAAAGATTTTTATAGATAATAACACCACTTAAGAGGTGCCCATTATCTTTAATAATAATAATACTGATGTTTCGTGCAACCGGGTCAGAGAACAAAATACTGTATTTGTTTTGTCGCAGAATCTGCACTAACAAAATGATTAAATAAATATACAAAACTTACTTTAACATAAAGAGTGCTGTAATGTCAACAGCATCTCCCAGAATATTTCAAAAGAGGAAGTGGCGCAAACACAATGAAGCAGCACAAACGTAGCACGGACGTTTGTGTATGTTTACAACACTTACATAGAGGAACAACTCAAAAAAAATAAGCACAAACAAAATAGTGCTCGACGTAAAATAGCACAAACGTAGCACTAACGTTTCAGTATGATTTTAACACTTATTTTCACATGGGGACGCTGGTAACATGGACATTTATACTGATGAGCCTTAAAAAGAGAAAAAACGTGGATGTGGGTGCCGTTCGTAACAATTCGATAATTATCACGGATACTGATCATTCGGTTTGACAAAAATTAAGTATGTTACTTAAAAAACGCGTTTTCGTAATGTTGATAAATTTCGACCAAGCATCTGACAACTACAGAATTCTACTAATTATTTTGAATTTTCTTGAGGTGCCGCGCCACCGTTATTGCTTGTTTATGTAACGTTACATTTATAGACAATAGTTTTAAAAGAAAGTAATGTATTATTTTCTAAACAGTCGGTGTCACCACCTCATGGATATCTGCAATGTACTCAGATTTAAGTGCAAATACTACATGTTATTTATTCTAATGATTCGTTTAAGTTTTTGAACATTTCAGTAGGTAAACATCCATCTCTAATCATAAAATTGTTTTTTGGAAATTGTTTATAACATTAACTCATTTTTGACTATATGACCTATATACTGCCTGTATAAGATAAGAAGTGCATTTAAAGAACCGTTGTACGAGTACATGCACTATCGTTAATTTAATTAATTTACATCTTCCCTGGTGACAACCAACAACATTCCGAAGCACAAAAGTACAATCAAAGCGGTTGGATAAGAGCAGTAATTTAATCAAGAAACGTTGCGGGTTGCTTGGTTGCTCGTCATCGTTTAGTGTTAAAGTCTATTTAATTTACATTGTACGGTTTATTTAAAATAGTCTTTTACACATAATCATTTATTAATTAATCTGCTCGTTGACGCTATGGCTAGGTAGATAAAAATTTCATTTGATAAGCAACCACTAGGTGTAGTATATATAAATTAATTTTTATTGTTACTATGAATTAAACAAAACAATTGTATACATAATTTCTGACGAATTGCTTAAGAAATTATTGTTTCAATTTCAGCAACTAAACAATTTCGCAATTGCATTGCATACAACACAACTGGAGAAACACTAGGCAACTGGAAGCATTTTTCGGACAGTTTATTTGCCACTTCATGAGCTTTATCCCAATTTAGTTCAAATCTCAATTTAATTAAACTGGGAAGCAGTTTTTTTAAAACATCTAAATGAACTTCGTCATTTTTGACAATATTCAAATCTTTGACGATACATGCAAATCCTAGTGTATAATCGGCATTATCTTCTGGACTAACTGATTTCTTCCAATGTTCAATAAACGAATTGTAATCTAATGAGTTTGTTTTGACGCAAAGTCAGGTAATTGTTGTATTAATTAATTTTGTAGCATCTTGATTATTGCTAATGACCTGCAAAGTACTTACATTTTGTTTATGAAAAATAAAATTGTAAATGTATCTCCACCTGACCAACAACAACAATAAAAAAACACATATAGAGCGTACATTCTGTTAATTACACCCACTAGTTTTAACTTTGTGTGCTTCTTAAACATATTTCTCATTTTATATCAATTTTTTGTTATCATATACATACGTAATGATGTAAAAACAGCCAAATCTATTAATTTATCTTATTTTTTTTAATATCTCTAAATTATTACCAGGTTATTTCGGAGTATCTATAAACTATCATTTGGACAAAATTATAGAGTACCTACGTCTACGGATCGATTTTAAAAGAGGAAAAAATTTATATTTTTTCAGAAAATTTTACTCTCGATGTTTATTTATTTATTAATTATTTGTTTTGTAACGTGTTATCAAATGATTCGATTAAAAATATATAAACAACCAAAACAAAAAAAATCGTTTTCTACTTTAATTGAAAACGAAAACAATTTCTCTTAACAATTTACCTTTTTCATCACTTCCTTTATCCACACTATACCTTCCCATCTTTTTTCAGAGTTACCGTTCTTTTCTTCTCTTCCTCTCTTAACTCCACACATTCTTTCATCAATTGTTTTATACTTTTCCTTATATCCAAACATACTCTACACTTTCTTCTTATCCACCCACTTCGTTTTCAATTCTAAATCTTGCCACTATTTTGTTTTCTTTTAAATTCATATTACCTATTAAATACTTCAGTCTTTCTTTTGCTAATATTTTCTTGTTACATTCAAAAATAACTCACATTATTAATAAATAAAAGAAAAGCAGCATAAATTGGGTTAGGTGGCGTAGCTCAGAGGGGAAAAAGGGCGTAGTTTGCAAAAAATCTGCTCACGTGAATCAATCTAGGTCAAATAAATAGTCGCTGAGTCGTCAATCATTAAGAAATTTGTCGACATTTAAAGGGCGCCAAACGGAGATGACGTGACCAGAAGCCCGACCTTTAGGAGTATACTTTCTAGGATCTACCTTTTATCTAGACAACAGTAATAACGGCTGTCACAAGAATTCTTATCGATCACCTCATCTCTACTTTACAAAACTGTTAATTAACCTAGAACACACAAAAAAATCAAAAGAAAAAATACCAGATAAATGACAGCTAAATATTATAATCCCGATTCACAAAAAAAACGACAATTACAGAACTTCAACTTTATTAAATTATATTCAACAGTTAGTGTGGTGGAATTAAAGCAATTAAATTAAAAGGCAGTTTTAAAAACCTGGCCCGCAGCTCTGTTAGTAAAAGAGGAATCAAGGGTGAGTTCGGTAGTAATTAAGTCAAAGGCTTTCACACAGTAAAAGAAGTAATAAAAAAGGCGTCACTTAACAAACGCACAGTAAATACTCTAGAGCAACTAGGAACTTTAGAGACAGAAACAATTTTTGTAAAACGACTAGACCAGTTATGGACACAAAACACATATAAAATACGCAACAATTGCGTGTAATGAAACTGCGCAATACGAGTTATTTTAGTAAAAATTAATTAGAACTGTTTAACTAACAACCGTTCTGTTCGATACGCCGCTGGTTGGGTATGGTTGCTGGATAATTTAGTAATCCGTGAACAAAACCTGATAATTGAATTTCAAAGAGCTTACATACAAATAAATGTGGCGTTCACTAACGTTATATATCAACACTCATATTGAGTAACGGTACTCGACGATAAATTTAACAGATAGCAATCACATTATACTAATATTTGAAAGATCTTTCAAATCACAACGATTAAATACAAAGTGCAGAAATTATGTAAGTAAATTTACGTCAGAATGCAGATATAATCGCGTTCTAAATAAAATTATAACATAAAGCATGCACAATTTTAACTTATCTGACTGCCCATACCTGGGACAAGTTCAAAAACAAAAAAACATAGGTAAGATAACAATAGAAATCCAAAGTTCACAATGATTATAAATTAAGAAATGTTACTTACGACGTAGAAGAGGCCGGTTAATAAATCCTCTGAGAATCTTAAGAACTTGACATGGGGTTTATTTCCATTACACACTCATTAACAATAGTACTTCATTAGATTTTTTCCCATTAAAACTGCAAGTTCACTACAATTTTCTAGTTCTAGGGCACAATTGGAAAGAAGAAAATGTGATTAAGCACAGTTCGGACTAACCAACTTATAAAGAGTCAAAAACCTTAACTTTAAGTAATTTTTCAAATTAATATTCTAATGTAACTTAAATTGCCTATCTACAGGTGTATTTATCATAGTAATCCGCTAAAAATTATTATATTAAACTAATAAAGTGAGCTTTCGTTATACCAACAATCAAGTAAAGTTATGGACAGTCCGACTACATGCAGAATAGAAAAAAAAAACGTCACGAAGTGTTAGAAAAAACTTAAACAGGTGAACAAGCGGTTTACAAGAAGGAAGTCAGACTAACGAGAATACCTAAAGAAACTTAATAAAAAGAAGGAAAAGAGGAATGTTTGAAATATTAAAAAAACATAAAAGAACCTTTTATTTCAGTACATAGAAAAGTAATATGGAAATGCCTTGAGCAGTTTGAAGTGTAAGGAAAGTCGATCCGACTTAAACAGTATATTCAGTAACATAAAAGCAGAGCTTCAAATAAATGGAAATAAATTGATAACATTTAAAATAAAAGTAGGAATAAAACAGGAAGACAGCTTTAGTCTACCGTTACTCATAGTTGTGATGGACATATTATTAAGAAACGTTTATTTGAAGGCCACGCAACAACAGACGATGATAATGGGATGTAACAGATTGACACCAGTAAGAGTCGATTGCATGTTGTACACGAATGACGTAGTGCTCATATCAAAAACCTACTGAAAACAAAAACTAACCAAATGTGGATTGAAGCGATCGATTAACTGAAAATAGGGGTTAATATAATAAAATGCTAAAAGTAATAAATTAAGGCACGAGAAAATGGATAAAGAATAGAAATTAAAGAAAGATTAGTAAAAAAGTATGGTCATACAATAAAGACAGCATAATATTTTTTTTTATTTAAAGGTGCTTCAGTGGTATTACTGTTTGATCTTTTGTATAGATCAATAAAAATTTTAGTCTATTGTAAATTATTACGTTTAAAAGCTCTTAAACTAAGGTCAATATTTTGCCTTGTGTTATACTAACTTAATTACAATAATGTGTACATACAGTACAACCCGCACAATGCTCTGCTTTACACTATTATTCTTTCAGTAACTCAAAAAGCTAGATGGCGTCGACGGTCACATGGTTAAGTAGCTCTTGTTGATGACTACTGTCAAATTTGACGATAGTTTGACCAACAGTATCTATTTAAAGATGTCAATGGATGTCCCTGTTTTGACAGTACCAGGTTGTATCAACAATGTTTTTTTTAGTTTTTTGCTCTAGAATTACGGTGGATCATTTGCATGATGTTTTTGCTAGCACAACCCCAAAGTTGGATGCCATACATTTTAAGATATCCTTATATAAAAGTATTTTGTTGTATATAGACAGTTTGGAATTTTGTCTAAGTGGCCAATACATTCTTTTTAGTTTAATTTCAAGCTCCAGCAAAACCTAACGACTAAGGTTATTTCTACGTAACTGATAGGTGGCGCAGTTTGCATCTGGAGAATTTTTTTTTCCGGACCAGGGCGCATCCTATAAGCCATTATCAAGACCAGAAAAGCACTATCGGACATCAACAAGACCAAGGAGTAATGACATGATTGAACTACAACGTCTAATTGTAATTACCGATCTTGTTACTTTGAGCGGGCAGAACGTCATTAAACATTAAAAAACTTTTATTAATTTCTCTAAAGCCTTTTTATAGTTTAGACGTCGCCAGCAAGCTTGCATAAATCTATATCTGCAATTGATATAGTTTCATTATGTGTGTAGCGTACTATCAAGAGTGTGCATTTTTACAGTTGATCACAATTGTACAACAATGATCACTGATCGTTAAATATTAAAATGCTTAATATACAAAAGAAAATGTATAACTACGCAAGTGTAAATTATAATAAACATCATTCTATCAATTGTCATCGACCACAGAAACTAATATTGTTGAAATATTGCTTACCGGGGTAAGTGTCTATAGTGAAAGTACACCAGTGCCAAACGTACTTTTATAACAATTGATTTACATGTAAGTTCATCTTTTCACTTCATCTGATGAACCGCTTCTTGTACAATTATGAACCTATAATCTTGAAAATCTTAAAAGGATAAAACAGCTGTCAACTTATTCTCTGTTTTTTTTTGTAATTGTACAATCTTTCGATGACATTAATGATCGATTAATCGACTTTTTGTAAACCATTTACACATCATTTGGGAAGTAAATTGCTTTTTAAACATGCTACGATAACACGAGGGTGAGGCACTAGATGACATCCAATACTTGTCAAATGTGATATACACCGACACTTTGGTGTTCAAAAACTACAGCCCCATCTTGTACAATTGTAAACTTAAACTAGAATGTTCTCACTCCAGACGAATTTTAAAAGGGCGAAACAGCAGCTAAGTTATTGTTTCTTCAACCGTACAAAAACTGACTACTTTTTGCAGCAATTATTGTGCCAAAAGTTTCACTTTTTTGTAATTGAGCAAAAAGGAATTTATTAGTGCAAAAAGTAAATTTTTTGCACTAGTGTAAAATAATAGATTATTTTACTAGGAGTTAAACAATATAATTGTTGAGCTTAAAAGTTTGCTGGCGAGGCGTTAGCCAAGTCAGCAAATTAAGCGAAACAATTATATTTTTTAACTCCAAGTGAAATATACTATTTTTTCTTTAAGCGTTTATTGCTTTTTTTTATGTGTTATTTTCAAATTTACGAGATTCTT
Organism: Abscondita cerata; assembly: GCA_030710515.1. Taxonomy (NCBI): domain Eukaryota; kingdom Metazoa; phylum Arthropoda; class Insecta; order Coleoptera; family Lampyridae; genus Abscondita; species Abscondita cerata. The sequence continues at coordinate 248,486 of JALBCR010000329.1, forward strand.
AAGTGTTACACTGATGTTTTATTCTCGACGAATTAAGTTGGTACTTACTGCTACATTCATAATAATACGACATAATCTTGGTACCAACCTCTAAATAGATGTGAAAACAAAAGAACTGTTGCTTTTAACGTTTAGACAGTAAATAGTTGTTTTTCGGCCTCCGTCTAAAATTACTGATTTTCTATTCGCTTAAATTGTCTTGAAAACACTTATTTTCAAGTCATGGCACGAAAATAAAAGAGGGATTTTCATGATCGATTTTAAGTTGGTTGCATTGACAATTTGATTAACAACGAGTTCCGATTGACAACTGTGTAGTTTGGAATGTGAACTAATAAATTAAAAAAATATTTCAGTGTTCTTAAAGGATTTCATCGCAAACAGTTTCATATTCATAAATCGATTTATGTAATTCAACCGTAGGTAAGCAGTAAATTCAAAGAAGCATTTTTTAGGTTATGTTTATTTTTTCAGTAATTATTAACTTCAAATAATCCAATTGAATTGAATAATTTATTTAGAAACAAAAATAGAGGAACAACAAACAACCAAACGGAAATTCTAACTAAAATCAGAGGTAAATTTTCAAAGAATTATTTAAAATTAAAGTTGATCGTACAATTTTCCAGATGGGAGAGATTAATATTCGGCAAATTTGTGTCTTGTAATTTAAGTTGCACATTATGAATACTAGATGGTTTTAATGAAATCGGTTCTTGTAAACTTTCTTGCTGGATTCCTGTACTTGTCGAGGGCTGAGGTTCTGAACGATTTTGATGCAATAATTTATTGGCAATGTTTATTTTAGCACCCAATGAATCCTCTATATATTGTTCTGCGACTGTAGTACTTTTCCATCCGCCAAAGCGCTTCAGGGTTGTTATATCTACCCCATTCCCTGCCAGAGCTGTAGCACCACTTCGCCTAAAGCAGTGACCTGTGTATCCTTTTGGATTTTCTAATTTTAAATATGCAGCTATTTTAGAAGGCATATTTCCAAAGGAGTGAATGCCTACTGGCTGTTTTGAGCATTTATTTTTTGCATAAAATAAAAAAATCTATCAATTTCTGTATTGGGCCTTAACGTAACATATTTGCGAATTATATCCATCCAATGAAGTTCGGTCACACAGCAGGTACGAGGTTTTTAGTTTTTGTTTGAGGGATGGATAAGATAATAACATCCCCTTTATCAATGACATCTTTGATTTTCATGTCTCGTAATTCATGTATTCGGCATGCACCGCATATGCCAAATATTAATGCTGTCTATAAATAATTTTTGTAAATAAAGATTAAAAATTAATCATGCCTACCTTTATCATAAGATAATCTTCATTGGGTGCTTCGTTAATAAACTTTTCTAAATCATCCATTTCTAAAATTTTGGATTTTTTGCACGATATCCGTCATGTTTGCGCTTTAACAAAGCTATTAATTTTGTATATTTTTCGATATTAATGTTGTCTTTAATGTTTAAGGTAGTTTTAAGCATCGAATACATCGACCATAACGTTGACGATTTGAAGTTCTTAGATTTTTCTTCAAAATATGCAACCAAAACATATTCATTATACACCGATACGCCATTTTCAGAACCCCATTTTTTAGTATCTCATATTCTTTCCAATATCGATTGGATGATTTTTCAGGAAGTAAATTTTGAATTGCAGCTTCTGCTACATTTCGAATATGAGCTGGTACTTCTAATACCTTTTCTTCATTCATGTTTTTCACAAAAAATTCATAAAATTACCAAGCGCAATAAGATTATTTTAAATTCAAATCACTATAGCGGTGAATTGAATCGCCAACATAAGAAAGATGAATTTTCTAAACCGACGCTATTTAAACAATAATCATTAATATTTTAATTTAAAAATTTTGTCGGCCGAAAAATTTGTGTATCACACGTCCAGAAACTTTTTGCGAGTATTCGCACTTGTGGGCCTCGGCTTCGCCTCGGCCCACAAAACGTACTCATACTCGCAAAACTACAGTTTCTGGCCTAGTGATACAAATAACTATTGGACCACTAGTCCAGAAAATGATATTTTGCGAGTGTGAGTGATATTGCCTAGCCGAGGCAAATATTTTTTATACCGACAAACTTCAAAATATTTACATAATTATTCTTAATTTAGTTTAACCATTTATTGCAGAAAATTTATTTTTTTTATTGGTACCCACTTGTCATTGCATAACTACTTAATTTTCAAATTTAAAATCAAAGAGTCATTTTCGGTGTAATTTTACCAAATGTCACTTTTGTAAGGTCTAGGCCGGGAATTTGATATTCCCGGCCGATTTTGAATCCTAAAACTGCCAGTAGTTCAATAATATGCCGTTTAAATGTCGCATGAAGAAAAAGTTGTTTGTTTGTCGTTCGTAGAAAAATGTTGTGTGTAACATGTGCAAAAGGCATATTTGTTGCACTCAGCATGATTGTATCGTGCAACAAATATGCACTTTTTGCACTAGTTGCACAAATAACTATTGTGAGTTTTTTTGCAATAGTTCAATGTTTTGCGATTTGATGTCGTTTAGTTGGCATTAATTATCAAGAAATCGACTTAAACTACTTACAAATATTATGGCAAATTTTTGCTAGTAAATTACAATTCGGACGTGTTGCGATAAAGTCAGTTAATTTTTTGAATTCTTTGTTACTAAGTTACCAAATTAAAAAGAGAAATTTAACTTTAATGAAAATTTAAATCTAATTAAAATCTTGTTTAACGTGTGTTCAGAAATCTTTTTTCGAGTGCTGGTAATTTCAGGTACCGTAAACTTTACTAGCACTCGCAAATAAATTATAATAAAAATAACTAATACTGCTTTGATGTATTGCTTTACTCTCAATATCTAGGAGCTTAACTTTTATAATCAACATTTGAATCCATAAACGTTTGCGATTCTTTTACTAAACAGTTGCGAATATTCATTGCGTGCACGTGTATGTTAGATTTCTGTACCAAATCAAAGCAAAATTTTGTATTAATTTTCTCCGTAACCTCCTTAGCTTTATCCAAATCTATATTGTATCGGTACGATATGAAATATGGAATTGCTAATTTTAATTTATGGAAATTAAGAGAATCGCCTTCTAGAGCTCCAATTTTTGTAAACACGCAAACAAAAAACTTTGTAAGTCCGGGATGATCTACAGGTATTGTGATTTGTTCTCCAAATTCTAACATTTGTTCTTCTGGTAGATTGTGCTCACCTATGCACTGATGTAAATAATTTGAAATTGGTATTTCGGGTTCGACATTGGCCTATTTGAATAAAAGATGTTACTTAATAAAAAATGGTGTACATCATGTTAATTTACGTACCTGAATAAAGCCCACAAGAATTAAAATGACTCCAAGCTTTAACATCTTATTGTGACTACTTATGAACTGACGTATTTATTTACATTGGTATATCAATTTATAACTCAATAATTTTGTAATATGTGTTTAGATAACTGCTATGTGCACAAGAAAAAAAATACTTGCGAATTTTGAAAGTTTGTTTTATGGTAACATAATGTTTAATGTCAACTTCTTAATTACTTATGAATAAAGTCACTAGTATTAATAATCCCACGTATTCTTTTTGTTTTAAAATTATTTTTGATTAATAATTATTAATATTACATGGTTCAGTTAGGGACATTTAACTATATTGCTAGATTTCTAAAATTTATTGATACTACCGCATGGTTACTGAGCCACGTGTAAAATTACGGAATTAAAAATAATCATGAAACTGTAGATATGGGTATCTTAGCGGCTATGATAATAACTGAACCCTTCTAATTATCACAAGCATATTAAATTTGGAACAACTGATTCTGATAATTTCAGGCTACAAACAATAATCTGTACCATAATTAAATAATAAAAGGTAATTAAAGTTTTACAGTTTTAAGTATGTAAATAGTGGTAATTTAACCATATGCTTTTAAAACTGAAAATTGTAGCGCTACCTGCATACGTGTGCCTCTCCATATTTTGCTAAGTTTTTTAACGTCAATCATTATTATCAATTTTAAAGATGCAGTCATCAGTAAAAATAAAATAAACATAGCACAACTGTAATGCTAGTCGTATTAAGTTGTTTATTGATACAACGTTTTTGTGGTGACATAACTGCAAGTTATGGTCTAAGTACAACATTCCTTTGATTTATTCTTTCTCTCATAAAAAAAATCAATGACACAAATATAAACTGATGAATATAAATATAAATAAACGTATTCAGCTTATCGCATACCAACAATCATACGAATCTGACTAGCAGCAATTACAAGCCCAACACTTACATAAATCACTGATGAGTTTCCCCAGTACAAGTGGTAAAATAGAAAATATTAGTAAATACATGCATTAAAATAAAGAATATTATGCTTTTATCTCATACGATGCTTTCTAAACAAAGGTCGCCCCCGCAATTCAGCACATACCTATGCTTTATTAGGACCTTGCTGTAAAATAAATACTTTTGTATTAAATAAAAATCTAAATTAAAACAAAACTACAAATACAAAAAATGTAAAAAGTAAAAAGTGCAACGAATCATCGGTAGATGGCGTTGACGATTTTTTGTGTGGCGTCAACTTCTCTATTCTTTCTCTGTTCGTGCATGCATGACTACCTACTAAATTTTGATAAGCAACGATAAAAATTTGTTGTTTCCGGCCCGAAAAAGAGATTCTGGGTTTCGTAGCCCGTTCCAGCAGTACTCTCTGTAGTAAAAAAAAGTTCATTATTTTTGCATAAAATTGAAGGCTTTTACCATAGTTACAATGATTCGATTTAAGTCAAAAATGCGCCGTTTTGTTCAACAATTTGTTGCAATTTTGAAGGTAATTTTATAATGCCTCTCTTATACAAGCTCTTGTCTCTATTGGTAAAAAATTGAAACAGTCAAATTTTACAAGCTTCTTTCGAAGTGAATTTTTTACTAGCAAAATTGTTCGCCATGAACAGGAACAGATGATAATCAGTTGGTTCCAGGTCCAGGCATAAAGTAGATGCATAAAGACACCCCAACCAAACTCCCAGATAATTGGCAATCTGTTTTCTAAACAAATGTTGCCCCTACAACTCAACACATTCGTATCCTTTAGTAGCAATTTGCTGTAATAGATACTTCTGTATTTGTTAAAGATATTATTTTTTATATGTGTCATTGTTAAAATTTATGTACGTGCAGTGGAAGAAAAGTTAAAAGTTTTAGTTTTATGCCAAATGTTGTACCAGTTACAAGATTTTAAATATCGTTTTAACAAAACCATTAAAGAACAAAGAAAATCATCCAATATAATATTCAAGGACAAGATCTTAAGCCTAAAGTGAAAGTCGTCGAATTTATATCACACCTACATATTACTAAGATAAAGATTTTTCTTTCTGATTGGGCTAATCGCTTAAATAAACTTAAAATTTTTCCAACAGTATTAAATAAAAACAAAATAATTAAAATTAAGAACCAAACCACGAATACTAAAAAGTAAAATATGCAACCAACCATGATGGCGTTGATAATTTTTAGCAAAATTAAATTTGTATGACGTCAACTTTCTACTCTTTCTCTGCTAAATTTTGATTAGCAATGGTATAAATTCGTTGTTTCTGCGTTTCGCAGTCCGTTTCCAGCAGTACTCTCTGTAGTCCCCACTTATATTCCTCTTCATTCAGCAGTCCGCTTCCAGCTGTACTCTCCTAATATTCCTTAAACTCTAAATAATAACCGTCTCCTAATTGATTGATTGATTTAATACAGACCGCTCAATCCAGTTAATCCTCTTAAGAATCCTAAAAATAATTGCCCGTTAAGTTGTTTTTGTACTGTATTTACCCGATACTATTATTTCTCTGTTAGATGGTAGTCTGCAGTCAGTGATTCAATTTGTTTCTTCCAAGACAATTCCATACGACAGATTCTTCTGTAAATCTCACAAAGCTGACAAGTGATTTAATTCGTTTTGCAGAGTTTGCGCTTGCTTGTTCTATAACACTCTGTTTTCTTGGTGGTAGGAGTTGGCTGAATGTCTCGGTAAGGTCAGCAGCACCGATCTGTTTATTTCCTCACCTACGCAACACCCTTCGTACATCCCGTTCAAATTTGTTTGTCGACACCCTAGACAGCTGTGATCAATGGAAAGCGACTGGCAATACAACTATAGGACTAGTGATATGGTGCCCAGAGGTGCGTGGCAATAATGTATACACTCGTTACTCAGATATACATGTAGGTACGGTACGACATTAATGTATCTGATACCGATCGTTACGCGTCCCAACAGGAAGTGTTTGAATATCTTGTTTTTCTTCCTACCTCTCGATCTGCCAACTTAAAATTACAAATATATGTTACTAATATCTACGTCTTTAAAATTATGTTGACATTCGCCACACCACAAAATGTTAGTTAATATTTTGGATTTCTCCAGCAATTGCCTTTAAATTGTTTTGTATTCGGTGGTTCTTGTAAAAATATATCATACGTATATGCGGTACAAAATTATGAAGTTAGTTAAATTGGATTCTTCAGTTTACAGAACTATGTTGTCTACTTCTTCTGCCTCTAACAATAGGACTATGGAGGATGACAACTTCTTCTATTCCTTATATACAGAGATTGTTACAGTTCGAAGAAGGTTGTTTGTTGTTTTATCTTTGAAGACGTGTTTGATCTCGGTGTTTTCGGATGCTTTTAATAAATGCGCAGTTCATGCATGGTAAACGTTAAGGTTGTCTTTAAAAAGTCTTTCTCCGACCTGGGGAGTAGTCGATTGTTGATTGAAATATAACAATTAATCGTGCGAAGGGGGTTTTAGAGTTCAAAAAATTTAGAATGTTAAGTTGTGGCAACTTCTTTAACGTTACTAATTTATTAAAAGGAACAAACCATTGTATTTACAATCAAATCCATTGTTATTTTAATGTTTGATTTTTAAAAGTTTTAAGAAATACACATTTTAAATTATTTCAATAACCAAATGTAAAATTAATACCAAAAATCATGTGTACATTATCTTTAAATAACAACCGACTGACATTTATTTTAGTAGCACTGGCCCGACGAAGCATTGGCATTGAATGTGAAACGTTGCCATAAACTAAACCAGATTTTTATTTACATTCTTGTTCTAAAAAGGATTCGATGTGTTTTTTCAATTAACCAAAATTGAAATAAAAATTTAGGAAATAATTATCGTCCCACCTAATTCAAAGTTATACTTTCTTTAAGATTTTGTTTTAGATGACTGATGTTACAAACCCAATATTTAGAGCCAATCTTCTTGGTAATATTATATTGAAAATGATTTGTAACAATCTGTAGTTAGTCTGATGCTATGAATTCATCTTACACAGATCCATGTTACACGAATGATATGGGGGTGTCGTAGTAAATGTTGAAAACATACTCAATTGTTTGTGCTACGTTGTTGCTGCTTTGTGACATTGTGTTTGTGCCTCTTCCTCTTTCGAGATATTGCAGAGGGTACTATTGATATTACAGACCCTGTATGTCAAAGTGTGAGTTAAAAATATACCTAATCGTTGGTGTTATGTATTATGGTAAAACCTATCTTGTGTTAAAGTTAAATTTTGTTATATTTTCTGTTTATTAATTTTTTCTTAAAATATATAATTATTTGTTATATGTTATTGTTTTTATTTTATTCACATCTGGTTTATAATAAATGCCTTTCTGTAAAAAAAAATTTAATGGGATATAAAAATATAGAGTGCGGAGGTTTTGTCAGAGTAACTGTCAGATAGAATAAGGTCAATTTTTAATAATAAGAAATATGAGATTATATTTTATCATAATTTGGAAAATGTTGAAATTTGAGTAGACCGATAGTGGAGACGCAAGTCAGTGCATTTGAATAAAATTTAACCATCTACCTTCGGTGCACAATTGCCCGACACAATGTCGTAGTTCCTTCAGGTAGGGTTACTCGCAAAAAGGAGTGTCGCGGGCTACTTGAATGACTGAAGATTGAAGTGGAGAAGGTAGCCTTATTAAGTGCCCCCGATCTTGGCATTGGAATGCCAACTAGGTTGAGCGTCCGTGGAAGCCCCCACTTATTTCAGGTGACTCTAGCTAGTTGTCGAAGAGTATATTAATTTATATAATTACTGTATGGCATAATTAAATAGACCTAGTTAACCAAATGATGACAAAGATAGGGGAAGTGGAGTCCCCGGTGAGTACAAAAATTGTTCTTTGTTTGTCAGATGAGTAATTGTGATTTTATTTGCAAATTTCCTTCTATCGTGTCTGCTGTTGGAGTAAACCGCTTTGTGAGAATTCACGGATTTTTGTGAAACAAAGAGCTTTCAGTAATTTACATATTTTACACTTGTTTGTTTCCATTCCTCTTTTCAGATCCAGTGGGGGAGGGGGGCTACTGACATTATAGCACCTTCCATGTTAAAGTACATACATAATTTTTGCTGTTTTGTGTCAAACTCTATTTCGTTTGTACTCATTTTTTTCTTAGATGCCTAGAAAACAATATTGACATTACAGCACTCCCCACGATAAAATATGGGTTGAAAATATACTCAATTGTGGAAGCATTCGGTATGTGTTATTTCCCTTTCTTAGATATTGTGGGGTCTTTCATTAACATTTCAGCATTCCTATGTTCAAATAAGGGTTAAAACATACTCAATCAATATCGAATCAAAAAAGAAAGTTCTAAATTTTGGTTCAAAAACTTTAAAATAGTGCACACGTGGTGTGGGAAATGGTTGTGTCTCGTAACAGTCACAGAACAGTAATGTGTAGTAAAAGTAAATTCATTATTTTTGCATGAAATTGAATATAATATAGTTAGAATAATTAGATTTAGGTCAAATATGCGCTGTTTTGTTGGATAACTTGATGCGATTTTAAAGGTATTTTCATGAAACTTTTCTTTTAACAGCCCTTGTCCCTTTTCGATTTTCTCAAGTCTCTCTTAAAGCGAATTTTTTACCAGCAAAATTGTTTCCCATGGAGCAGAACGGATGGTAATCACTTGATGTCAGGTCCTAACTATAATTAAATGCATAAGAATCTTTTAACTAAGCTCCCATACTTTTGGCGGGTTACTATCAATGTGAGTAGCCTAGAGTTGTTTTGATGGAACACAATTTCTCTTTTATTTGCTTCTGAGCGATTGCTTCTTTTTAAACGGTCCTATTCCTGACGGTACAATTCCTATTTAAGAGTTTTGCCGTAGCGGAGCAGCTCATAGTAAATGATTCTCTGCCAATCCCACCAAATACACAGCAAAACGTTCCTGGCTGACAATACAGGTTTGGTTACTGTTTCTACCGGTTTCCCGATATTTCACCACGACCGTTTCTGCTTGACGTTGTCGTAAGTGATCCACTTTTATCACTAGTCATCAACCGCTCCAGAAATGGGTTGATACAGTACTGTGTTACAGTACATGAGTTTTTTGCTTTAAATCGTGTGACACCCATACATCGCTTCTTTTTGTACCCAGCTTTATTCAAATTGTTCCAAACGATTTTTGTGCCATTGGACTTGACAATGTCCATGATTTTATCGACATCTTTCACAATTGGGCTTCCAGTGCGTGGTATATCGTTGACATTGAAATGATCAAAACGAAATAGACAAAACCAAAATTGCGCGTAATTGGTTGTTCAGTATCAAGGCCATAAACACTGCTTCACATTTTCAGCCTTTTGATTTGTATTTTCTTGTGTTTGTTAGTCTTCATCTTTGACGCTCGCTCTCAGAAAATTGAGTCAACTAAACACAAAACTAGCCAAACGGTTTTTAATAGGAAACCCGGTCGGACTTATACAACCCAAGATACAGATTTTTTTCTGGCAGTGCTTATCCGTTTTGGATGTTGGCTATTAACATGGCTATCCTAGCTTTGTTGGCTGCTGTACGGAAAAGTTGAGTTGTTGTTAAAGAGAACCAATTCCTTTGGTTCTGTAGCCATGATATTCTTCTATGTCCTAGGCCTCGTTTTCCGTACACATTCCTCTGCAAGATGAGTTGCAGTAGGCCATATCGATGTTCGTTACGCATTATGTGCCCCAGGTATTCCATTTTACGTTTTTTGACAGTGATGATTATTTTACAGTTCTTTCTGCATTCTACGCAGTACTTCTCTATTTGTAATCCGGTCGACCCATGAGATTTTAGGATGCGTCTATAACACCACATTTCAAACTTCTTGGTAGTAGCCTCGGTCAGCGTCCACGATTCCACCCCGTACAGGAGCACTGCAAATACGTAGCATCTCAGTAAAATTTTATTGGTATTAAGAGGTCGTGGCCCTTGAATATTGTGTTCATTTTAATGAACACTGCCCTGGTATTTTCAATTCTTTGTTTTATTTCATTTGAGTGATCCCATTGTTCATTTAAACTTGTCCCTAGATATGTGTATTTCTCAACTCGTGTTATCTGTTGTAGGTTAACTATTAGACGTCCCGGTGGTATTGGATTCTTGCTGATAACCATGTATTTAGTTTTTGTATGTTAAAGTTTAGACCATATTTTGGTTGATTCTGCTACGCGTGTTATTAGGCTTGTAGGCCTTCTAGGTTATCTGACAGTATAATTGTATCGTCTGCGTATCTTACGTTGTTCAGCCGTTCTCCGTTGATGAGTATTCCTTCGTCAGTATCTTCTAAGGCTGTTTTCATGATGTGTTCGGAGTAGATGTTAAAGAGTAGCGGAGATAGCACACAGCCTTGTCTCACACCTTTTCTATTTTGATCTCCTCAATCATTTGGTTATCTATCTTGATAGTTGCTGGTTGGTTATAGTAGATGTTGTTAATGATACGTAAATCTTTATCATCTAGACCAATAGTTTGTAAGATTGATATTAACTCATCGTGTTTGACCCGATCGAAAGCCTTTTGATAGTCTACAAAACACATATACACGTCACAGTTTACGTCTCTGCATCTTTGAATGAGGACTTGAATGGCGAAAAGAGCGTCTCTTGTACCGAATGAGTCTCGAAAGCCAAATTGAGTGCGAGTTAGTTGTGCTTCGCATTTTTTGTATGTCCTCCTATTAGACTAATAATTCTATAGTATTTACATTTTTTCGCATTTGGTTTTTCGGTAGAATTATAAATGTGGATTTAAGCCATTCGAGTGGGATTACTCCTGTTTTGTATATGTTATTAAACATGGCCGTGAGTCATATAATTTCATCGTTCTCCATGTTTTTTAGAATTTCTGCGTAGAAGTTGTCTGGCCTTTCCGTCCTTTACATCTTTTATTGCGGCTATCACTTCTTCTTGAGTAATTTCCGGTCCTGTGTTACCTATGGAATCCCCTGTTTTTAGTGTATCGTTGTTTCTCTTATCTTCGAAGGTCTTCTCAACATAGTTTTTCCAAACTGTTTTTGTTTCATTTACATCTAATATTGTATTGACGTCGTTATCTTGTAAGCATCCGGTTTTCTTTGGTCGTCGTAATCCTGCTGCTTCTTTCACTTTTTTGTGCAGATTGAAAGAGTCATGTTTACCATCTAGTAATTCAATCTCTTTGCACTTTTCTTCCATCCAAGTGTTTTTGGCGTCTCTAATCTTTTTCTCTATTTTTTGTCGATTTGTGTGTATCTGGTCTTGTCTTTGTTCTTATTTTTCGTCTTTTCTTCCATCATATTCAATATGTCGTCTGTCATCCACATCTTTTTCACTCTCGTTGGACGTAAATATATGTCAAGAATTTCTTGATTTGTCTCTTGTAGCTTCTGGATTTTTTGTGTCGGCTGATATATCTGTTTCTTTGATTTTTCTTTTAATATGTTGCTGTATTTCTTGTTTTATATCATTTATCCTTCAGTTTCCTCAAATCGTATTTCTTCGCTTGTTGTTGTTTAACTTTCTTCAATTTGAGTGTTATCGTGCCGACAAGAGGGTTATAGTCAGATTTGGCATCCGCACTTGGATATGTCTTTGCTGCTGTTATTGCATTTCTATATCTTTTATTGATCAAGATATAGTCGATCTGATTTCTGACGACGTGTTCTGGGTTATCTTGGGGGACCTCCAAGTGTATAGGCGTCTTGGTGGTAACTTGAAGAACGTGTTGGTGATGAGTAGTTGTTGTTCTGTTGCAAAATGCTTAATCGATTTCCTCGTTCATTACGTTCTCCCAGTCCAAACGGTCCTATGATTTCGCCACAGCTTCCTTGGCCTATCTTGGCATTGAAGTCGCCCATTACTAGTGTCATTTCATTCTTTTTACTTTCTTCATGACGTTATTCAGATCATCATAAAATGTTTCAATTATATTGTCGGATTTGTCAGCCGTTAGTGCGTATATTTGGATTATATTGGTTTTGATTGGGAAGGTGTTAATCTGAATTAAAAGTATTCTCTCAGAGATTGGGACAAAGTTTGTAACATATCTACTGATTTTGTTGTTAAGGATAATGCCAACTCCGTGTATATGTTCTCCGTTAGTGTTCCCTGAGTAGTAAATATTGTGTTCGTTTATTAAGCATACAGATAACTAAAGTCATCTATTGGAAAATAATGGACAGTCTGCTTTGGAGTCAGAAAACAATGTTGCTACGAAAGACAGACAAAAACTTATTATGCTGCACCAAAATGCAAAGTACGGTTGACATTACGTAAAGAACAATGCATTCTTGTCCTAATCCTTTATTATCTTGAGATAAGGGATTAACAAAACCGCGCCACCGAAAAACAAGTTCTAAGCTTAAATCAATGACACGGTCAAAACTTTACTTACCTGACATATTTATAACAGTATTTACATTTCAGAAGCTCATTGTACGTAAAAGTTTAAATTCGTTGTTTAGAACTCAGAGCAATTCTTTCTTCAATATTTCAAAACGCATTAATTTTTTGAGGTTTAGAATGAAGAATTAAAATGTAGGGCGTCAAAAACTGGGTGTCTTTCAGAGACTCCTTGACTTAATTTTCAAACTTATATCTACAAAAATAACGGTGGAGAGAACTAAAATTTAGCGCGGAAGATCCTTTGCAAAACGATCACTTTGGATTGTAAGTACGATTTTGACATTGCGAGTTTTAGTCGATCAAAAGAATTTAACTTTTTTGCAATTATTGTAAATTTTCAGGGAAGCTCTAAAACTCAGATTTATATTTAGCAAAGATCTCTTACAAACCTATGTGCTTTTTTCCGTTTACGCTCAATTCAAATGAAATTTTCCCTGGACTATTACTTACTTACACTCTTATTTATTTTTGTTGTAATCTGGCATAAACCATAATATTTCTTCCACTGCTACTCTTGGAAAAAGAAGGATATTGAAATGTAATGGCTAATATTAACTGATCTTACTGAAAAAGATTTTTATGTGCCGATTATCTTCTAATAATAATAATACTGATGTTTCGTGCAACCGGGTCAGAGAATAAAATACTGTATTTGTTTTTTGTTGCAGAATTGGTTTGATTTTTAAATTCCAGAATTTCTAAAAAACTAGATCGTGCTTTCGGTGTGTCTGAATAGTGATTCCGTCACTCAAACTATTTTTGTAATATGTAATGTCAACAGCTTCCCCCAGAATATCTTCAAAAGAGAGAAGCACTAACAAAATGATTAAATGCATGAACATTTATACTGATGAGCCTCAAAAAGGAGAGAAACGTGTATGTAGGTGCCATTCGAGATTCTGTAATTATCACCGGCTACTAGTTTATTCAGTTGACAAAAATTAGGCATATTGCTTAGAAAATGCTTTTTCGTAATGTTGATAAATTTCGTAGATGGCATCTGACTACTACAGATTTCTACTAATTATTTTCAATTTGATGAACTTTATGGCAACTTTTCTTGAGGTGCGGCGACACCGCTATCGCTTGCTTATGTAACATTACATTTATAAATAATTGTTCTAAAAGAAAGTGATGTATTATTTCTAAACAGTCAGTGTCACCACCTCATGGATAGTTGCCATGTGCTCAGATTTATCAACAAATATTACATGTTATTTATTGTAATGCTTCGTTTAAGTTTTTGGACATTTCAATAGGTAAACATCGATCTCCAATTATAAAATTGTTTTTTGGAAATTCTCTATAACATTAACTCATTTTTGATTATATAACCTATATACTGCCTGTATAAGATGAGTGTATTTGAAGAGCTGTTGTACATGCACTATCGTTAATTTAATTAATTTACATCTTCCCTGGTGACGACCAACAACATTCCGAAGCACAAAAGTACTATCGAACGATTGGATAAGAGCAGTAATTTAATTAAGAAACGTTGCGGGTTGCTTGGTTGCTCGTCATCGTTTAGTGTTAAAGTCTATTTAATTTACATTGTACGATTTATTTAAAATAGTTTTTTACGCATAATTATTAGTTATTAATTAATGTGCTCGTTGCACGCTATGGGCAGGTAAATAAAAATTTCATTTGATAAGTTACCATTAGGGTGGTATAGAAAATTAATTTTTATTGTTACTATGAACTAAACAAAACAATTGTATACATAAGTTCTGATGAATTGCTTAAGAAATTATTGTTTCAACTTCAGCCACTAAACAATTTCGCAATTGAATTTCATACAACACAAGTGGAGAAACACTAGCAATTGGAAGCATTTTTTCGGACAGTTTATTTGCCACTTCATGAGATTTGTCCCAATTTAGTTCATATCTTAATTTAATTAAACTGGGAATCAGTTTTTTTAAAACATCTGAATGAACTTTGTCATTTTTGATAATATTCAAATCTTTAAAGAAGCATGCAAATCCTAGTGAAAAATCGGCATTGTCTTCCGGAATAACTAATTTATCCCAATGTTCAATAAACGAATTGTAATCTAATGAATTTTTGACACAGTCAGTAATTATTGTATTAATTAATTTTGTAGCATCTTGATTATTGCTAGTGACCTGCAAAGTACTTACATTTTGGTTATGAAAATAAAATTGTAAATTTATGTACCTGAGCAACAAAAACAATAAAATACACATATAGAGCGTACATTCTGTTAAATTACACCTACAAGTTTTACTTTGTGTGCTTCTTAAACATATTTCTATTTATATCAATTTTTTTGTTATCATATACATACGTGATAATGTAAAAACAGCCTAATTTATTAATTTTGCAATTCTGTGACCTGTGATATTACATCTAAAGAGTGCATGTTTAATACTTCTGTTATCAGTGCAAATTTAAATAGCCCGTAGACATGAATAACATTACAAACAAAGACAAAATAGTAAAATATTTTTGTGTGGAAACTTGAAAAGGAAGAGATAAGGAGATACAAAAATTTGTTGTCAGTAAGACAGTTAAAGTGGTAATAAAGGAAAGATTGTAGCAACTTTAATGAAAACTTTAAAACAACATTTTGCACATATGTCTACCGGATAAACCACCAAACCCAAAAGAGACAAAAATGTATTGCAGAACTTAGTTGCGAAGAAGCCGCCGTCCATATAAATTTTTCAGAGAACTATCTCGGTAAAATGACAGAGGAAATTCAAGCAATGCGCTCCGGGTCATCCCATAATCAGCCATCGTTGCACACCGTTGTAACATATTTTGAAGATTGATGTAGAAATACTATTTGCACCATATCTCCAACAAAACGTCACGATTCTTGTGCCATATGGGCGCATTTAATGCCTGTTCTGTCAGAACTAAAGGTAAGAAACATCGACACTGTACACTTTTTTAGAGACGGCCCTACAACTCAGTATCGTAACAAAGATAATTTCTACTTTTTTCGTACAGTTTTTATGGAAATGGGTTTTAAAATGCCACATGGAACTTTTGGAAACCCTCTCATGGCTTAGGAGCACCAGATGGTGTAGGTGCGGCAATAAAACGAGTTGCTGATAATATTGTCTGAAAAGAAGAAGATATTCCAAATGCTAATGTCCTTTTTCAAAACTCCAGGGAAAAAACCGCTGTCAAATTGTTTTTCATTTCTGATGAAAAAATTACTGAACAATGAGGATATTGTGACATCAGTTTACAGAAAGCCAACTCATACCGGCCAATATCTGAATTACGACTCCAATCACAGTGGAACAACAAAGAAAGGGATTACTAAATCTTTAGTCGACAGAACTCACAGACTATGTAATACAGAGGTAGGACTACAAGAAGAAATCAAGAACATCAGAAGAGACCTTAAACAAAATGGTTACCCGAAACGAGTGGTAGAAACTGCTTTACAACTCTCTAAGAACCAACCAGCCATGACCGAAGAGAAACCCAAAACACTACTCAGCATTCCATATGTCATAAGATTATCTGAGAAAATAAAACGGATAGGAAGAAATTATGACATTAACACGGTATTCAGATCATCAAGAATTATTGGTAGCATGATCTCCAAAACTAGACCAGACAACAGTCGTGACTCCAAGAATTGCATCTACGAAGTCCCATGTGAATGCGGCCAGTCATACGTAGTGGAAACTAAAAGACCGTTAGATATCAGGTTGAAGGAACATAAAACCCATACGCAGAGAGAGACTTTGAAATCCGGCATTGCCCAACACTCCTGGGAAAACATCACAAAATGAAATGGTCGGAGGCAAGAATTATACACCGAGAAGAGCACTGGTACAAGAGAAAATTTAAAGAAGCAGCGTTTATCGAAAACAACAAGAATGTCTTTAGTCAACCCAGCGTAGAGATTAACAATGTGTGGAAACCCTTAATTAGACGCCTGACTAATCTTAGTTTACGGTAACGTCCCCCTTCATTAACTTTGTACACTTGATCGCTTCACTAACTTTGTATTAGTATATAAGTTACAGTAGTCTTTAAGTTTGTTAGTATTCACCTGAAGACGATTGCAGATTCAATAGCAATTGAAACGTTGTGTTTATTCAATTAAACTAAAATATAGACAATGGAAGTCCAGAATAGTGTTATTATTTCAAACATAACATTGTCTAAACCATTCAAACGTACGTTGGAAGACCGGTATGGACCCGGAATCAGCAACAAATTTCGAGACTACGAGAAAATCAGGATCAAGATTACGAAGGAAGAGACGCACATAATGTTTTTACGGACGGCCAGAGACAATCACATCATACCCAAGGGCTTCCGTTTGAAGTTCCCAATCCAGGGTGAAAGAGCACGCAAGATTGTTGAAAGAGCTAGCCTGGCTCTGATTAGATCGCAAATCAACTATCATCGTTGGAAGAAGGCCACACTAATCCAAGACGCTACACTGAAATTCGAAGAAATAAAATTAATCATCTCGGAAGAAGATTTAGCACCGATACTCCGAAAGATTGACACCGTCTGTGACAAGATTCGAGGAACACAACAACTGGCTCACAACAGAAAATGGTCAAATCTAACTCGAAACCAACAAGAACCAACCAATAATCGGAAAGTACCGAAGAGAACCATTGTCAACATTTCCTCACATCCATTATCAATCACGGAGACTTCACTTTTGGAAAAAGGACTTAATTTTGCCGTTACTTGCAAAGAAGTTCCTATTCTCGACATTGTGAGTGCTGTGGAGACCGCAAAGTTAGAACCGGTACAAGCAGAGGAGTTCAAGTGGAAAGTCCGGAGTGTACTAGAGAAGAAAAGGAAAGAACAAAGCAACATAACAAAACGGGAGATATCGGTCCTTAAAGAACTACAGAAGAATAAATCCATCAAAATCCTGCCAGCTGACAAAGGAAAAGCAACAGTAATCATGGATTCCCATACATACGACCAAAAACAGACGAGATTCTACGACAAGGGAACTACCGACGCTTGAAGAAAGATCCCACTTCCAGCCTGTAGAGGAAGGTCTACCAGATATTGAAGAAATACGAAGAATACCTTCCTTCGAGAACAAGGACAACTCTTACGCCACACCACAGCAAACCACCGCATTTATATGGATTACCAAAAATACATAAAGACAACATGCCGCTTCGACCAATAACTAGCTCTCGTTATGGACCCACATACCAACTAGCCAAGTTCTTACTTCCAATTCTACGACCACTTCAAGATGGCAGCCCATCGTTTGTGAAGGATTCCAGACATTTCGTAGAGATTCTTGAGTCTATAGAACTACAAAAACGAGATCGTTTTGTCAGCTTCGATGTAGAAAGCCTCTACTCTAATGTTCCGGTTGAAGAATCTTTAGAAATTATTCAGAAGAAGTTGCTAGAGGACGAGGAATTACATAATAGAACTTTGCTACCGGTTAAGGGGATAATGGAACTTCTACAATGCTGCCTCAGGAACTCATATTTCCAATTAAAGGACGAATTCTTTGCACAAGACGACGGTCTTCCTATGGGTTCGTCTCTCTCACCGGTAATCGCCAACATCTACATGAACTGGTTCGAGGTCCAAGCACTGGAAAAAGCGAGATTTAAACCAAAATTATGGCTCAGATATGTAGACGATACGTTCATAATTTGGAACCATAGCGACCGTCAGCTAGACCTTTTTCTAGACCACCTGAACAACATTAAGCCAATCATCAAATTCACCATGGAGAAAGAAAGGGAATACTCACTACCATTCTTAGACGTCCTCGCAAAAAGAAACAATGAGGATATTGTAACATCAGTTTACAGAAAGCCAACTCATACGCAGAGAGGAGAGACTTTGAAATCCGGCATTGCCCAACACTCCTGGGAAAAACATCACAAAATGAAATGATCGGAGGCAAGAATTATACACCGAGAAGAGCACTGGTACAAGAGAAAATTTAAAGAAGCAGCGTTTATCGAAAACAACATGAATGTCTTTAGTCAACCCAGTGTAGAGATTAACAATGTGTGGAAACCCTTAATTAGACGCCTGACTAATCTTAGTTTACGGTAACGTCCGCCTTCATTAACTTTGTACACTTGATCGCTTCACTAACTTTGTATTAGTATATAAGTTACAGTAGTCTTTAAGTTTGTTAATATTCACCTGAAGACAATTGCAGATTCAATAGCTATTGAAACGTTGTGTTTATTCAATTAAACTAAAATATAGACAATGGAAGTCCAGAATAGTGTTATTATTTCACTAAAGAATATCAAGTTAAGGTTTTATATTCAGTGGAAGAAAACAAATATGTTTGGCTAAGCAAAGAAGACAAGATATAGTATTCACCGGAAGACATATTTTGTAGTGCTGATACTCCCAAAAACCTTAAAAAAATAATACTGACCTTTGAGAAAACTCCATAGATAAAACGTAATTTTGGAGACTGATGAGAATCAAGAAACCACCAGGATATGATCTCAATTTTTCAACATTCCTTTTGTTATATTTTTTTAAGACTTGTTTGTATATTTTGAGAATGTGGTTTGTAAAGTATCTAATACAGACACTTTTCGAGCTTATGTGTAGTGTCATTTACGTCACCAAATTGCCAACTACGTTACCAATTTCTAAAAATACTACTGTTATTAAATAGAGGCAAGATTAATAGTTAACTTTTATGACCATGTCCTTCACTTTGTTGTATTTGATTAATAAATCAGGTTTTTATACAGAGAGTATGTAGTAAACAGGAAATTTGCTCTTTGGTGGTGTACATGACTAACTGTTTTACTTAAAACCAAAAAACCTGCTTAAAACTGTACTGCTGTAGGTACGTATATGCTTGTACGAGTTTGGAGAAATAAAATTAGAAAAAATATTTAATTAAAAAATCATAAAGTTATATCTGGAATTTTAAAGTTAAATGAGACATACCCTATTATTGATACAAATTATACTCCCATCAGTAACTACTTCAGCATCACTCGTTTTTTAAGCTTCTCTTTTTCTAACGTGGTTAGCCATAGTTTTTTCATTGATTTGGGATTTTACGGTTTGTATTGATTTCTAGCTACTGCAGCTATTTCTTCATTAAATTTAATCGTCGTAGCTTCTGGGTATGAAGTGTTGCCTAACTTGAATCGATGTACAATTTCTTTGTAAGTTTCCATGATATAATTCAATCCATTTTTATTTTTAATTTAACACCAACAATAAAAAAATATTTTAAATAGTTAAATTAAAAATTGGTTTTTGAAAATTTATGCCTTATCAAATCTCTGATATAATAAATAAAACAGTGCAAAAAGTAACGACAGTACGAGTTGTTATACAAATTGGATTCAAAATTAGTGCACAGGTATGGGTTTTGGTTTATTTTTGTTTCTAATTTGTTTTGTATCGTCGCCTTAGTAGACTAAAACAATTATTCCATAAGCAGTGAATTAACTTTAAACATAATTTTATAGTATTCTATTTAACATAGAAGATCTCTATTTTACGTAACTGTAATTTGAAACTTGGGAATGAATTTTGCAAAAAAAAAGAATTCCTATACAAATGATTTACATTTTAGGCAATTGGAACAAAACTTGTGTTTTAGTCACAAAATCAAAAACCAAAAATCGTATCACATTATATATAATCTTTACTGAACATCTACATTTGTTTAATCATGGGGAAGGTCACAGAATAATTTGATGAAATAAATTATAGTGTGTTACATTAAAAAAAGTGAAAAATACTATAATTTGCGTTTGAGAGTAGTTTACTAAATAGTAACTAATTTGTAACGAACTGAGTAAAAGAAAAGTGTTTTGTAAAGCAGTAAGCCAGAAATGAAATTTAATTACCTCATGATACTCTCTGCTTTTGACACAAAATTTCCCTTAAATTGGGTAACACATTGTAAATATATAATTAGGAACGAAAGGAGGTAACATTTATACTTTATTCATCGAGCCGTGTTTGATACTAGAAGAAAATACTGTGGGAAACAATGAAAAAATGCAAGATAAGGAAAGATATAATAGGAACAAAGTGTCAGATAAAAGTGAGAGGGTACTAAATTTTGAACAAGGAAGGGGTTAAAGTAGGGGTGTCTATTAAACCCAACGTTTTTCTCAATATATACATATATAAAAAGATAAAAAAGGAGATCCAAAAATACTAAATAGGAAGAATAGAGGTAGGAAAGACAATCTACTAGTGTTGGCGTATGCAGACGAAATAGTAAGATATGAAGGAGATAATAAGAGCAACAAAAATATCTAGAGAAAAATCACTAAAGGCGAATGTGGGAAAATCGAAAATCAGGGAATTTAAAAAAAAGGAATAGAGAGAAAGAAATAAAATTGTCGTGGGGAGAAGAGGAGATAGAGAAGGTAGATAGATTTAAATACTTGAGATATAATCCCAAGTATGACAACAAGAATACAAACCAGATAAGAGAGTTAGAACAAGAAAAAATAAAATTATTAAACAAGCATGGTAAATTAGACAAAAGATATTTGGAAAAGACGTCGGGAGATGGTTGTTCAAAAAATGGTAAAAAAGCGTGATGACGCTATAATTAGATAGGGAGGCATTACAGGTAAATAATATAAGAAGAGATAAAGCTGGATCAGGTAAGGATTCGTGCAGAAAGAAGGGCGTTGAGATTTGGGGAACGGATGAAAGACAGAAAAGATATTACAAATTAGTAGTAGATGGAGTCTCAAGAAATGAGAAGAACGAGAACAAATATTGGAGAAGGGAGGAAATGGTTCAGAATATGCGGGAAAGGGTGGGAAAATATAGAACATCTAACGGAAAAATACGGAAAGTTAAGAAGGGAAGAAAGAGGGAGGAGGACATTACTCGGGGAAAAAGGAGAAGGTACAAAATGAATAAAAGATGGTTAGACAAAAGGAAGAGAAAAAATAACAAAAAATCTATTAATATTTTGCTTGTATATTTGTTTAGTTTGCTATAAACCAAACCATTTGTGAATTTAAAGAAAAACAAATGAAGATTGATTTGATTTGAGTTGGAACACCCTGCATACTTTAGAATGAGAATAATAATTATTATTCATTAGATAATATTATTTAATCATTCTAGTACAACTAATTTATCTTCATAACTGAACATTTGTTTAACGCGCGTCACTTGTTTACCTAAATAAATTCAAACTTAATTTTCTTTTTTATTATGTGAACTTTCCCATGTATGTACATCAAATCTATTTGTTTTTTTCTATGTTTACAATAATAGATTTCTTAATGGTTATAATTACTACCGTTGTTGCTACGAAGCAACACGTATATTAAAGAAAGCAAAGCTGATATTAAGAAGTAACAGCCACAATGCACATTTTACTCATATTACTTTTGGTCATTTTTGCAGTTGTAAGTCAATTTATAATTAATTGTTTGCTTTAAAATTCATAATATTACTTCCAGGCGGACGAAGAAAATGTTATAATTGTGATTAAAGACAAGGTAGAAAGATGTGCTGAAAGACATCATTTAAATTATGATGAATTATGGACCATCTGGCAACATCCAACCATTCCTGAAGACAATGCAGATTTTACACTACTAATGGAGTGTTTCTTTAACGATCTTCACGTTATCGACAATAATGTGTTTAATAAGGAAAGGTTAAAAATGTTAGTTCCTTTTTTGATTCAACATAAAACTAGTGCTACCCTTGACAAATCAAAACAGGCTGCAACAGAGGTTCCGGATTCTTGTTATGAATCACCAATAAAGGACTCTTTAGTAATACATCTAATTCATATACGTAATTGTATTTACAATTCAATTATGCCTACCATACGTAATTCTTAAATTCTGCAAATTTTTCCTAACAAACTTTGTATATATTGTTCTATTTTATGGTTTTATCTTTAGAGTTGCTAAATACAGCAATATATGGTGTATGATCAATAAAAATCAAAATAATAAGTTTTTTTATACACAACCTGTCTTGTATGCTTATCATTGATATTGCCTTTAAAAAGTAGATTGATTCAAAATCAGTTTTGACCATTTTGTAGAAAAATGGAAACATAATTTCTTAGTTTTTATTCTAAATCTACGTCAAAACCTATAAAGACTTTGTGTATACGAGTCTTACTCAATAACTGATACTTTTAGAGATATCGATTTTTAAAGAATTGAGTCAATATCGACAGGTCTAGTTTGGTGGGGCCATTTCGGTGCCGGTCGAGTTTGGTTCAGACCCAGTTTGGTGCCGAGCCAATTCGAGACAATAAATTTAAAAATTGAGGAAAATTGCGGTTTCTTGTTTTAAAAAACTGAAATCAAACGCAAGCGGCTCGGCTCTGGCTTTTCTTACCCAAAAAATAGTTTTAATACCACTTTGCTAACACCTTTTTCTTCTTTAAAAATGGTTTGAATACAACTTTGGTACGCGTCAATGTAGTTGCCGGTTTGCGGCTCGTACATTAACTTTCCTTTCTTAAAAAAAATGTTTTAATGCTACTTTGATAAATACACAACTCACTTCGCTCGCTAAATTGTAAAGAACAAAGTAGGGTCATTTTCCGCGACTTTAACCCAGCGCCGCTTTGCGTCGACCCGGTTGTCGCCTCGCGACGAACATTGAGCTGCTTTGCGGCTCGTACATTGATATTTCTTATTCACTTCGCTCGCTAAACTTCTGCGTACATACAAAAAAAAACAAAACAAATAAATTAAGAAGAAATTTGTACATATTATTGATAAAACATATAATTTAAGAATGTAATATTGTGAACAAAAATTAAGAAAACAAAAAAAAATGAAAAACTGTAGGAAAGAAACAAATTTAGTATAAATACAAAACCAGTATACAAAGCAAAAGTGCAGAATCAAAGAGTGAAAAAAGAAATAACCTCTTTTCATATTAAAAACAAAAGCTCCAAAGGAAAAAGTGAGAGTTTTTTCATTCTTCAAAAGAAAAAAATTCCTTTTCACTTTACTTTTTGCAATTGTAATCAACAAAAAACAAATATTTATTTTTACTCTTAATTATCATAAAAGTATAAATTATATTTTTTAGAATATTAACCATAAAGTAACAACAAATGCATTTTTTCATACTTAAAAATTACAAATTTGAGCATAAAAGAACGCATTACAACGCAACAAAAATGAATAATTTAGAGCACATTTTACTCTGTTCTAAGATATTGAAAATAAAATAACTTATTTGTCAAAATAAAAAAAAAGGTTATTGCCTAATTAATAAAGTTTTGGATACTTGATAAGTCGATTGACTGGCTAACTGTAAGCAGCGAAGGTGGTATAGATGGCAAAATAGCAAACCACCTTGGCTTTCGCGCGATTAAAAGTGTTAAAAAAAGAAACGTTACTCTTCAGAGTATGCCATTCGAAAATTTGAAAAATTACGATTGTTTCCTTTTTTGATTCATGTTTCTAACTCTAAGCGTTACGAAAATAAAATATATATAAATTTAAATACATTTTTTAAGTGAAATGTGTGTCTTAAGACATCTCGTGCAATAGGGACACGTGTAAATAGTACAAACTAAGTAATGCCAACAGATGATTCTAACGAGAATTGAATGTTTAAATACGATAACTTAGAATGCATAACACACTTGTGTTGATAAAGCCAAGTATTTCTGTAAGTAGCATACACGCACGAAAAACACTTGATTCGCATTTCGCTCTTATTATGTGCTCATCAGAGGTGTATACTAAAGTGCGGTATACAACTGTACAAGAAAGCGGTTAGTGTTTTAAACTCTCGTGGAGCAATGAACATAAGTGAAATGTGTCTTACGATATTTTGTGTAATAGGGACACGTATAAATAGTACAAACTAAGTAATGCCAACAGATAACTAAAACGACGATTGAATGTTTAAATGCAAATTGTTATCTAAGCGATAACTTAGAATGCATAACACACTCGTGTTGATAAAGCCAAGTATTCCTGTACAGTAGCATATAAGCACGAAAGAACACCTGAACATTTTTCTCTTATAATGAGCTCATCAGAGATGTATGCTTAAGTGCAGACACACATTTCACTTATGTTTATTGTTCCACAAAAGTTTAAAGAATCAACCGCCTTCTTGTACAGTTGTATACCGCACTTATTAGAAATTATTATACCACTATTAGAGCCATTTGTATCACAGTCTTAGTTAACATGTTAATAGAGCTAATACAGCGTGATTGATTTTTGATGTACCAAATAACGCTTGCTGTTGTTAAACATCAGTAAATTGTGACCGGCGAAGGTGATTCGACTGACTAGACCCCGAGATACTAGTCATAAGCGCATAAATTCTAGAAAATAATAATTACTAAACTAGCAAATTTTAAAATTAAAATTAAAAAAATCAGTTAGGGGTTGCTAACCTAATACCCATTGAAAGGTAATTTGTTCCAGCTTCCAAAAGGCTACAGAAATGAAGGATGCTCCATTTAAGTTAAGCAAGTTATCTAAGTTTTTAGTCATTAGTGTTATGTGGTAGTATTAATAACACCTTGTGCAACATAACAAAACAGAATGAATCTTGGAGTTGTTGTATTTTTTTTTTTTGGAGAGTCTGCAAGTCAGATAAAATCGATTTATTTACGAAGCAGAAGTAAGTAGGTATAGAGACATATTAAAGAACATACATTATTTTTTATCGTACAATCCAAAAATAAAAAAAATGCATGGTTTTTCATTTAAAAACCCCACGTTGATAGGTTACGAGTTTTTGAAGCACCCTGTACAATCCAAAATATTTTTAAAATGTGATCTCGTATAGTCTTGATGTATGTATGCCTTAAGATTTCTAATAATGTAACGGTCAAAGGTAGAGAGTAGAAAAAACTTAAAAATATAGCAAAAACTCTGGATACAGGTAGACAAGCATAATATTAAAGAAGAAGATATGCAAGAGAGATGCAAGAGAAACAGTTATTACAATTTTTTCCTTTAAAAAAATTAGATTAATAATAATAATTTCAAAAATCAACTTTTTCTTCACGTAAATTGGTTTTAATCAATTTCAGTTCTTTTCATGTGATGAGGGGTAAATGATGTTGGTTGGAAGTTTACAGTTATTAAGTACAATTTCTTTTTTAAAAACCTACATTCATAATAACAATTTCAAAAATAAACTTGTTTTTCACGCAAAAGACCCCGCAATAATCTTACGGAAATTGGGTCTCGGTGAATTATTTAAAATTTTTGAAATGATGTATAGTCTGTATACTATTGGCGCGGAGTAATAAACCTGTCAGAATTATCGAATCTCCCGTATTGCAGTGGCGTAGGTACCTGATACGTTTGGAAAATCATATTTTTAGTAGGTAAATATATTATAATAGTAAAATCTACCTTGATATGAATTATTATGTGGTTATATGTTATTTATTTTATTTGTATAGTAGATCACATTACAAATTTTACTTCTTACGTATTATATACCATTATTTTTGTATCTTGGTATAATACCCACATCTACGGCTATGATTCTCGTTTCGTCAGTACCTGGGCTGATGGCAACGTGTTTACATAGATTAACCTATTGTTCTCAGATCCTAGATGGTCGATATGCTGTAATGATCGTATTTTGCTTAGAATTTATTGGTTTTACTTAACCGTAGAAGTACCGCTTTCACAAGAAAATAAAGAATTATTTCAAGCAATTATGATTTATTACTCCGCGCCAATAGTATACAGACTATAGTTCGTGTTATTCTTAACAAAAGTTAACATTACATAACCCCTAAAATGAACAGTTTTGCTGCTACAGGGCGTTGAAATCACCCCTGGCTCAAAAGAAAACGTTTATTTTTAAAGGCGGGAACAATACTTTTAAATGTTTTATTGTGGATTATGTTGCATAATATTAAACTGTTTCATAAAATAAATATCAAACTCACTCCCTTCCATCCCAACTCCTATTGTTAAATACAAATATATACAGGGTGGTTCACCGGGAACCGCCGCTATTGTTTATGGAAAAACTGTACGTAGGAAAATTCTGAAAATTTGCGATCATACCAAAGTCGAAGCGGGTCATTCAACCAAAATATTTTAAAGATAGCGGAACTTTCGGTTTTACCGGAATTATGCATCAACTTGCTTATTTTAAATGAAACACCCTATATATTACTAAATTTTTAGATTCTAGGTCTAATTCTAGGCATATTTCATGTACAATATTACATACCTCACCTCAATCGTTTCTGATTTATTTAATGTTTTATGTCAAAATTGGCGTTTACTAAAAGCTAATTTGAATTATCAATTATTCAAAAACTTTTTTTTACTTGGTTTGTGTACTTTTTTATGTTAAGCTGGGTCCGTTTGAACAGTATTTGTGCAAAATTGTCAAAAAAAAAAAATTATAAAGAGTGTTTGAAAATTGGTATCAAAATAGTAGTTTCGAAAATTGTCAAAAGTCAATTTTTTCAAATGGAACATACCGATTTTCATACTTTTATCTCATTCGTGGTCCAAAATAAGGGCAAGTTTGTATAACATTGATTAGTCGAATTGTTGACATACTGGCAAATAAACAGTTTTCTAAACGCAAATACCTGTTAAATGCTTTTTATGCTAATTAATTATTAGTTGGCTGTGCTGGTGGTCGAGAATTCAATTCAAGAACGATGCCGGTCTACTTAAACTATACAAACAAAATTATTTGGAATTTCTTTATTATTCTATGGTAACGCAAAAAAGTTTTGTCAAGAAATATCTCAGACGTTTACTGCCCGATACCCAGAAAAATGAAAACCACCACAAAGCGCAGTGAGAAAGATTATAGAAGACTTTCAATTATACAAACTTACTCTTATTTTGGACCACAAATGAGATAAAAATATAAAAATCGGTATGTTTCATTTAAAAAAATTGACCTTTGACGATTTTCAAAACTACTATTTTGATACTAATTTTCAATCACTTTTTATAATTTTTTTGGACATTTTTGCATAAATACTGTTCAAACGAATTCAGCTAAAAATAAAAAATACACAAAACCAAGTAAAATGTTTTTGAATAGTTGATAGTTTAAATTAGTTTTGGTTTTGTAAACGCTAGTTTTGGACATAAAACATTAAATAAGTCAGAAAGGATTGAAATGGGGAGGTGTGTGCCATCTTTAAATTATTTTGGTTGAATGGTTTCCATAAACAATTGCGGCGGTTCCTCGTAAACCACCCTGTATATATATATATATATATATATATATCGACTATGTAACTGCTTTACATACTTGTCGGCAAAGTTGAATTTACACGAGCCGACACTAGATGTCGAAAAACTTATCGTTTTATATATATATATATATATTAGCAACTTTGCCGACAGGTATGTACAGTAGTTACATAGTCGATTCTTCATAATTATAGCCAACCTAACAGTTGGCAAGTATAAAATTTCGAATCGCCTGCAGTAAAGTACAAGAGGTTGTACAATAGCAAACAAACACTGAGAATCACCCGACAGCTGTTTCGTCCCTTTGGGACTCATCAGGAGTGAGAGAACTCGAGTGTAAGTTCACTATTGGTACAAACGGCGCTGTCGACTATATGCCCTACTGGAGGAATTACAATATTTAAACGATAGGTTTTTCGACATCTAGTGTCGACTTGTGAAAGCGTTCACGTACTGCAGGCGATTCGAAATTTTATACTTAGCCAACTGTTAGGTTGGCTATAATTATTGAAGAATCGACTATGTAACTGCTTTACATACCTGTCGGGCAAAGTTGCTAACATTTACGTACGTGAACGTTTAACGAGTCGACACTAGATGTCGAAAAGTTATCGTTTATATATATATATATATATATATATAAAAATTTCGGAATCACCCGCAGTACGCAAGAGGCACAGTATTAACAGCAAAGAAACACTGAGAATTACCTGACAGCTGTTTCGTCCTTTGGGACTCATCAGGAGTGAGAGAACTCGAGTGTAAGTTCACTATTGTGGCCAAACGCGCGCTGTCGACTATATGCCCTACTGAGGGATTACAATATTTAAACGATAAGGTTTTGACATCTAGTGTCGACTTGTGAAAGCGTTCACGTACTGCAGGCGATTCGAAATTTTTATACTTGCCAACTGTTAGGTTGGCTATAATTATTGAAGAATCGACTATGTAACTGCTTTACATACCTGTCGGCAAAGTTGCTAACATTTACGTACGTGAACGCTTTCACGAGTCGACACTAGATGTCGAAAAGCTTATCGTTTATATATAGTATATATATATATATATATATATATATATATATTCTTCAATAATTATAGCCAACATAACAGTTGGTAAGTATAAAATTTTGAATCACTTGCAGTAAAGTACGCAAGAGGTAGTACAATAGCAAACAAACACTGAGAATCACCGACAGCTGTTTCGTCCTTTGGGACTCATCGGGAGTGAGAGAACTCGAGTGTAAGTTCACTATTGTACAAACGCGCGCTGTCGACTATATGCCCTACTGGAGGGATCACAATATTTAAACGATAATTTTTTCGACATCTAGTGTCGACTCGTAAACGTTCACGTACGTAAATGTTAACAACTTTGCCGACAGGTACATGTAAAGCAGTTACTATAATTATTGAAGAATCGACTATGTAACTGCTTTACATACCTGTCGGCAAAGTTGCTAACATTTACGTACATGAACGCTTTTCACGAGTCGACACTAGATGTCGAAAAATTATCGTTTATATATATATATATATATATATACCGGGTGATTTAGCTAACCCGTTCATTAGAAGTTTATGGAATTCCCGTTCAAAAATTTGTTTAAAAAATTTGGAATAGGGAATTGCTCAAAAAGTTCTATTTAATTAAAATATTTCAGCTCTTCTAGCACTTCCGGTTACACCGGAAGGACCTACCAATTTTCTTATTTTAAATGGAATAATATATTTTTTTTGTATATTTGGATTCTACGCTAAAATCTAAGTTACTTTTATGTAGCACAACCTATATGAAAAATCAATAGTTTTGAGATATTCTCATTTTTTTGAGAAAAATTGGTTTTGTAGTATTGTTTTCAAACGCTTGTCAATGATTAAAAAGAAAGTTATAGTAACAAAATTTGGGCTATACTTAGGAGGACTGTTAAGTTTTTAAATGATGTGTAATTTGACATCTCATTATTTACAGGGTGTTCAAAATATTTGGCTAAATCTGACTAACTGCAACTGCCCCAGAGTCAATTTTTTAAATGGAACACCCTGTATCTTGTTGCTCTATGTGATAGAGAATTAAGTGGTTTTTGAATCTTCATAAGGGTTTCCTATAACTATCTGTTACTATTTTCCTGTTAGCGTAGAATCCAAATATACAAAAAAAATATATTATTCCATTAAAAATATGAAAGTTGGTAAGCACTTCCGGTGTAACCGGAAGTGCTCAAACAGCTGAAATATTTTAATTAAATAGAACTTTTCGAGCAATCCTCTATTCCAAACTTTTTAAACAAATATTTCAACGGGAAGTCCATAAACTTCTAATGAACGGGTTAGCTGAATCACCCTGTATAATAACGACTTATACAAATACCAATACCAATGCCAATATATTAAGATTATACTTTATTTATTTATATGACTAGTTTTGACTCGTTATATCATGCTCAGAGTATTTAGTGTGAAAACGTTATAAATTAAATTGACAAAGACATTAAATTAAAAATAATGAGATT
This sequence comes from Abscondita cerata, assembly GCA_030710515.1. Taxonomy (NCBI): domain Eukaryota; kingdom Metazoa; phylum Arthropoda; class Insecta; order Coleoptera; family Lampyridae; genus Abscondita; species Abscondita cerata. The sequence goes on from JALBCR010000329.1 coordinate 278,938, forward strand.
AACGTCCACTTTATCAATAAAAACAGTGCCACCTCTGGTTAGGAGAAACACTACAATTATGGTTTGACATGCTCCATATAAGTTTTCCGACCGTGAGATAAACTCTGCACGTTTTTTCGTTTCTTATTTTTGTTGTCCTTGCTTTTTTTCTTCATTAATAACTCAGCAAATCATCAAAAAAAAAAAAAAAAAAAAAAAAAAAAAAAAATTTGTTTTAAACTAAAATCCATTAACAAAAAAGGATCAACACTATAGTTGCTAGTATTACCTTCAAAATTCATAAATTTTTTGTGAATAAATGGTTTACTCTTATTTTAATCTACTCGATAGAAAGATTTGTTAAAATATTCGTGTGATCTAACGCACACATAATCAATAATTAAAAGAACCTATTATAAATATTATGTAGATGTAAGTAAACCGAAACATTTACGATCTATTTTAATATGCAAGAACATAGTGAAAATTTAACAAACATTAACTAAAATTTAAAATACATTATGCCGCAAATGAAAGAAAATAAACGTAAAGATCTAGTGCAAATTGTTGCAATGAGAGAGTATATGAGTGCGTGACATTTGAAAGTTCGCGCGGAACGATAAGATTACAGAAACCAATGAAATTAATAGATTCAAAATAAAGTTACCGGCGATATTCTCGGGGTTCACAAATGACTATGAACGGGCTAGTGATATCGGTTTCGGTTTTAAAAATGCAAGTAATTTCGTAAAAATTCAAAAAATTAATAGAAAATTAAAAGTACGCACATAATTAACGAAGAAAAAGAAAATAAACGTGTGAATTTTAAAATTTAGGTTACTTGTGGGAGAACCAAAAATGAATCAAAATTAATAATTTGCGTATGTTCATGAGAATCAGTATTGGGGGTCACCTGAATATTTTGTACCACCTCCAACATAATAAGAACCAGCTTGTCTTCAACAAAAAAGGTAGAATTACTATGTACTAATTTTTAATCAGTTTTTGTGCTTGGGTTTATTTAATTAAGTACCAGTCGTTCATTTATAACAAACACATTTATTTATTTATTTTGTTCGATTTATGATTGACGGTTTTATAATAAAGTGATAAGCGACAACAATTATATATCAGCATTAATCACAGATTTCACCTTCTTTTAACCGATAAAAGTTTTTCATCTTTAAACTTTACGACCACAGAATGGTCACAGTTGCATTTTGGTATATACAGGTTGTCTTAAAATTATTATTTGTAAGAAAGCTTGCACTTCTGATTACTTCACACTGTACTATGTCATATGCTTTATGGATCGCTAATTCCAAAAACTATATGAAATCACGCTGCACTTCTGGTAATTGATTGACAGTACCATTTGTGTATAAGTATTTTGGTTTCCCTTTTCTTGTCAGGTTTCCTTCTTTTTGATTTCTGAAGAACAGTTTGTAAACGTTTTCTTGTTCTACTTTGTTCCATTTGTTCTTGATCGTATTTAGAATATTGTGCCTACCAGGTTTGCATTTTTTTTACTTACTTTTTGCAATTATACATCCATTTTGTTTCTTTTCTTTTCTGTGTTTTTGAATATTTAGCGTAATCTTTTCGTTTCTCAGATTTTGAGCGGAGTTTTACGGTGAAACGGCATATATTTATAAATATTTTTAAATAAATAGGATGCTCCAAAACCAAGTGACACATCAAAGAGGGTTTTTTTAAAAGAACACTTTCTATGTGTGATTGAAACTTCTCTTTTATAAGGGTCCTTATACCTAAATATCAAGTGCAGTTAGTTATGGCAATTTTATTAAAATGTAAGGTTTCAGAAAAAAATTAATACAGAGTGGGGCACTACCAAGGAATTATTCTATAGCAATAAAACGACAAATAATGTAAAAATCTTAAAGCATACATACTGGCTTTTGCAATGAAAGTTCTGTAAATCAATAAGCTACATATTTAAAAATTATTTTCTTTATACAGGGTGTTTAATCAAAGTTATGATTTTTTAAATTAAATTACCCAGTTTTTATTACAAATTTGGATTACTTGGGGAAATTTAATGTGACTTTATGCATTATACATACTGTCTAAAACAAAGGGTTATTATTATATATACCGCGCCCATTATTACATTAAATAAAACTAGTGAGTATTCTCCTTCACTTAATCCTTCCGAAATTACAAATTCTCCTGACTTTATATTTCTAGTTTTAATGTAATTCCGTTTGTTTTGTCTTTACTTTTGAGACAATTAATTAGTTTCCGATTAACTACTTTTTTCTTAAACTGTCCTGTAGTGGTTCTCTTGACACTATCGAATGCTTTCTTTATATCTATGAAACCATGTATTATTATTATTATTATTTGTAATTTTTGATCAGTTGTTTAATTAAGAATATATGATCCTGCACTCCTCTTCCTTTCTAAACCATTACTGTCTAAAGTAAGGTTTTGCATTATTTTAGTTTTTTTGAAAAAATTGACTTTCCGAAAAGATTAAATAACTTCAGTTATCCTGGATTTATTGAACTGTAGTTTTCAGTTTTAATAAGCATTACATGTGCTAACTATAGCTGTTGTTTACCTTTCCAACCTCGCTTAGTTTTGAGTAATTAGTTATTTAAATTGAACTCCCTAAATTCATGGATAACTAGATTTTTTCAAATGGCACCACGTAATTTATGTGCCGTTGAACGTAGAATTTTTTCTAGAGTTCCTAATGATAAGATTGTAGGCACTTAACTCTTACTCAAAAATCTGCAAAAATTCGTAAGAGTTCATGATAGCTACCACCTTATCATTAGAATGCTTAAGAAATTCCACCTTCAACGGAACATTAAAATTAGGTAATGCTATTTGAAAAATCAAGTTATTCATGAATTTAGGGAGTTCAATTTAAATAAGTGATTACTCAAAACTAAGCGAGGTTGGAAAGGTAAACAACTAGCTTATAGTTAGCACATGTAATGCTTATTAAAGCTGGGAAACTGCAGTTGATAAATTCCAGAATAACTGAGTTATTTAATTTTTCCGAAACGTTAGTTTTTCCGAAAAATAAAATAATCCGAAAACTCTCCATTTTAGACACTATGCATAATGCTTAAAGTCACATTAGAATTTTCCAAGGAATCCAAATTTGTAATAAAAAATGAATGGTTCCATTTTAAAAAACATAACTTTGGTATGTTGCACTTTTATGGAAAATCCTGTATAAACAAACATAATTTTTAAAAATGTGCAGCTCATTGATTTGCACAACTTTAATTGCAAACGTTTTTTTCTAACCCCAACATTTTTTGATATATCTAACTTCCTCGCACTAATAGGCCACCATGTATGTCAAGATTATTTGAGACCACATTTTAAAAATATTTTGAATTGTACGGGTGCTCTAGAAACACGTACCATATCAAAGTTGGGTTAATTTAAATGGATTACCCTGTATTTTTTTATTTTTCAATTGTACAATAAAAATAATAGCTTCTAAATAAATAAGAACAAGCAACTTTGTCTTACACTACCTTCTTTTTGCAATATTTACATTTATGTTATGATGTACAGGGTGTTTTTAATACTACTGCATAACACTAACCACTTAAAACTTAAATAACTTGCTTCAAAGAATTGAATAGAAATTTATTCCTCTAGCGGCTCTATGGTGGAGTGAATTTTGGGAAAAATTAATCAAGTCAGTCAAGGATTTGCTAATAAGGGTAAGGTAAGTGTTACATATGAAGGATTATTGACTAATTTGTGTGATGTTAAGGTTATTGTAAATGGTCTACCCTTAATTTTTGTAACTGAAGATTCATTCCAATTAGTGGACTTCCGAAATTGGTTACTATCAACAGGAGAGAGTTTAAAGTAATATGACAAGCCTCATGATTGTGACAGCATTATGCTAGAATGTGGACTAACGGTGGGATAAAGTAAAGGTAAAAAACGTTTATTTTGCTTGCCTTAAAATGTGCTAGTTGTAGTAATCATCACTATTTCATTATCTGTACCGTCTCCAAGAATGGAAAAGATCCCAAAGACGAAGAAGAAGGGTAAAATTCCAGTTCATCTCCCTCTTCACAGGGAAACCAGGATGTCTGGAATAGAGCCTATAAATCCTGCAGTCCCGACGTCCTCCTCAATACACTGAATTTGCGTTTTTTTAGAAGAAATAAGGGTGTTATAACAAGAATATTTGTAACAAATAAACCCGGAGATCCACTTTAATCATGTGAACTGTTGAAGTGAACATTCTCTTTGGAAATAACTACTATAGTCCAATCCTAACTCAAAATTTTTGAATTTGAAATGTGGAAGGTGGAGTAGCATACCTGTAATCAAAGTGATGGTTACTTTAGGATCGTCAGGGTCAAAATCCATGGAGGGATCATAATGCGACCATTACAACGTCTGTATCTAATGAAAATTTAAGCGCTTGAAAATGCCCAAGCAATAAAGGAAAATGTTTCCGGTAAAATCGCGAAAGAAAAAAAAGAATCGAGACTAATTATCACCAGAAGTGGGCATGTTGTCAAAAAGCCCAGGTAATATGCCGAGTTGTATTATTATGGTTATTAGAAAAGTAGTTCTTTAATTTAAATTTCTTGTAGTTTAAACAATTAATGGGAGAATATTAAAGAAAGTTTTAAAATTTAATTGATTCATCAATTTTGTTGTTCTCAACGTAAAAAAAAAAATATTATAATTGTCAGGTTTTATCGAAAAATGTTTACAACATTTTTATACAAATTGTGAATGTTTTGTGAATATTGATAAAATGAAGGTGCAAATAAACACCAACGAACCATCTAATCAACAAACATCATCGTACATGGCGCAGTCGTAGACAATCTTTTAAATTTAGTTGATTATTTTAAGTTCCTTCAAATCGAGTAAATTGTCGTGGGTTTAAATAGGTTTAACAGCCATTAATCAAAATTTTGGAACTGAAACTTGAAAAGAATGGAAAACATAGAGTAGCCAAATTAAAGGCGCACGTAGGTTTACTTGTTATGCTTCCTTGTAAATCTTCCTCGTCCAATTTTTCCTATTTTTGCTACTATTTTACTTAATTCCATGTCATTTCCTAATCTCTTAGAACCTTTCCTATTTGTTTGTCCCATGTTTTCTTTGTTTGCCTTTTATTCTTTTCTGTTGGGATCTTGCTTGCCATAGTTTTTTCACAGTTTTTTCGTCTCCCATTCTTGTTAAATGACCAAACCATTTCAGTTGTCTTCTTTGAATATCATCCTGTAATGGTTTTACTTCCGAATCTTCTCTTATTTTAGTATTTCTTACTCTATCTCTTTTGTTATCCCTCTTAAGAATTTCATTTCTATCGCTTGAGTTTTACTTTTCATTCGTTTAGTTAGTATCAAACTTTTACTTCCGTAGAGTAGAACTGGTTTAAATATGGTTTTGTACACTGTGGTCTTCGTTTTTCTTGATACTTCTTTTTCCCTTATAAATGCATTAATTAAAGAGTAGTACAATCTTGTTACCGCTTCTAATCTATCATTTAATTCTGCCTCCATAATCCTTGATTTTTGTATTTTAACTTCTAAATATTCAAATGTATCTACTTGTTCTATTTTTATGTCATCTACTTTTAATGTAATATATTTTTGCTTGTTTTCCTATTACCATCACTTTAGTTTTTTCTACGTTTATTTTGAGATTTTTATTCTTTAGTGCCTTTGCCTTTGTACTATACCTATTCTTTTATATACAACAGTCATCCGCAAAGACACTCTATGCTATCTCTACTGCTTCTATATTTCTGTATCCAACCTTTAATTTTTTACTTTTTGTTTTACTTCCTTTATTACCTGGCCCATTATTACATTAAATAAAACTGGGCTGAGTATTCCTCCTTCACTTAATCTTCACAAATTCTCCTGACTTTATATTTCTAATTTTAATGTAATTCCGTGTGTTTTTGTCTTTACTTTTGATATAATCAATTAGTTTCCGATTAACCACTTTTTTTTTAAACTGTCCCATACTGGTTCTCTCTTGACACTATCGAATGCTTTCTTTATATCTATGAAAACCATGTATTATTATTATTATTTGTATATTTTTTGATTAGTTGTTTGATTAAGAGTATATGATCCTACACTCCTCTTCCTTTTCCAAAACCATTATGTGCGTCATCTAGTTGCCTTTCTATGTTTGTTCTAATCTTTTGGTCAGTATGCATTGATATATTTTAGCTACTATACACAACAAGGTTATTGCCTCTGTAATTTGATTAATCACTTTTATCTCCTTTTTTATGTACTGGCAGTATTATTCCTATTTCCCAGTCTTTTCGTAACTGTTCCTCCCTCCAGACCTTGTTTAATAGTACAGGGTGGCACAGAAAAACGTGAAATTTTAAAGTGGTTGTTGGTATACTTGTAAGTCTCATAGTAGTGGGAGACGGTAGTAATATGTCAATGGCTGCATTGAGACGTTTGTTTGGGGAGCGCATAATTTCAAAAAACGCTAACGTTGCTTGGCCTCCACGGTCTCGAGACCTCTCAGTATGCGACTTCTTTCTATGGGAACATCTAAAGAGCGTTGTGTACCAGACTAAACCAAGAAATCTTATTGACCTCAATACTCAGATTGAAGAACACGTCGCCAACATCCCAGAGGACACATTGCGTCGCACAATGCTAAATCTTCAAAAACGATTGAATGAATGTGTTAGGCGCAATGGACAGCACTTAACTTATTTACAACATTTCTCATGTATTTCTCCACTCTTGACCAACACGTTTTGAACAATAAAATTTTTCTGTACAATTCATTAGTTTATTATGATTATTTTAAAATTTTTCGTTTCTCTGCGCCACCTTGTATTACTAATATTCCTAATGTCTTCATTACTAGACTAATGATCATTTCTGTAAATATATCGTCATATCCTCCTTGTTTTAAGTTTATTTATAGCTTCTGTTACTTCTTCTAATGATATGCCTTCGTCTTGCTCACTATTTTCTGTAGTGAATTTCTGCTGTTCCTTCATTATTGTGCTGTTATTATTTTCTACCATTAAAGTTCTTCGAAATACTCCTTCTACCTATTTATAATTTTTCTTTTTCTTTTAGTATTTTCCGTCTTTACATAGAACGTGATTTGTTTTATTTGTTTTTTCATGTCTGATGTTTTGATTGTTCTATAAAAAAGTTTCTTGTTACCGTAATAATCCTTCTACATTTTAATTCCAAACTTCTCCCATGCTTCTTCCTTTGCTCTTTTTTACTAGCTTTTTTACTTTGTTTCTTTGCTTTTTGTATTGCTTATATTTTTAATTGTTCTAGTTTCCAAATGTTTTTTCCATTTTTGCTTCTTTACTTTTACTTCAGTTCTTATTTCTTTGTTCCACCATCAGGTTTGTTTTGTATTTCCGCTACATTTGATCACTCTGCAGACCTCTTTTGCTGTGTCTTTCAGTATTTCTTTCATAAGTTTTTTTGACATTTAAGCTGTCTATATTTTCTTCTATTTTATCAATTTTGTTTTCCACTTTTGTTTTGTACTCTTTAGCTAAATCTATGTCTTTTAGTTTATATATTTTGATTTTTTCTATATGTTTGTATTCTACTTTTCCTTTCTACTAATTACTTCTCTTGTATATTTGTAAATTTTGTTCGTAAAAAGTGTTAGATATTACTAAGTTATTTAATATGCAGAAGTCTATTAATCTTAATCCATTGTTGTTTTTTTAATTTTTTTCATGCTGTTCAATTGATTCTTCTGTTTTTTCAGTATTTTTATCTACTCGTGCATTAAGGTCACCTAACACTCTCAGTTTTTTGAACATTTTCTATTGTTTTCGCTAATATTTCAGAAGATATCTTTATTTTTTTTGTATCGTCCTCATTTGATCCATATTCTACTATTATTATTATTATTAATGTTCTACTACTTTCCATATTTATTTGTATTTTCAATAATCTTTGTGATATCGCTGTCCACTTGTATATGCTTTTACTTTTGCTTTCTTTATTATGCACCCTACCCCTTTGTCTGTTCTCTACTCCATTGTAAATTAATAAATGTTCATGTTCTAGTTCTAATTCTCCAATCTCTTTTTTGGTTTCTTGTATTCCTAGTATATATCTTTTTTCTCAAATTTCTCTTCTAATTCCTGTTAGTCTCCTAATATTCTATGTACGTATTTTCTATATTTCTTCTTTTTGTTCATCTTTATTATTTTTTTCTTGAACTTTCCTTAGTTCTACTTAATGTTTTATTTTTTTAAATTTCCATTTTATTGCCATGTCCGTTATCGTATAGCCGCCCTCTAAATTTGTTAGTTTTTGTGTCATTATGTTAGATGTATCCTTTATTCTCAATTTTTCTAGCGTTCCTTTTCTTTATTTTATTTCCACAATTCGTTGTCTATAAATAATCTGTGGTAACCACTTTTTATTATTTTTCTTGTTTTTTTTCTTTTTCAGCTCTCTTCCTGATTTGTTTTTCATTATTTATATATATCCTTTCATTTTATTTCTAGTTACTTTCATTTTGTTTTTCATTACTTCCACCTTCTCTTCTAGGCTCTCTAGATTTAGTAGAGAAGTTTTTGGTTCCAGTTTATGCTTTGTATCATCATTCAACTGTCTCTTACTGTTTGCATTTAGAGTCAATTCTTGAATGACTATGATTTTTCTTGTCCTTTCTTTTTCCAGTTAGTCTATTTTTTTATTAGCGTCACGTATGTGTTTTTTAAGCGCTCAACTAAAAAGAGACAATTTACGTCCTCATTTGCGGCCGTAAAGTAGCACTTTTTGTACTCATCTGTCAAAAAAAGTAAAACGGCCGCTTCGTTGAATCACGATACCCATACCTCATTGTAAGTATAATTGATGTTACATAGTTTTTTATTTCTGTAAACAATAATATCCTTAAGATTTGCGTAAGATGCAATTCAGAAACGTTTGTCGTTCTGTGTAATTTGTGGGCAAGCATCGCATGTAGTACGTATCAACAAAAAATAGAATATAATTTGAAAAAAACTGAATACAAATTCTTGACAATGTCAAATTGTTTCATTCTTTTAGCATTCGTACGTTACTTTTAGAGTGAGCGCCTAAAAACGTTGTGTGTACCGCGGCTGTAAAAGTTTTTTCGGCCTTTTCTGATATGACGAACAATCAGAGCGGCTGAAAAAACCTACTTTACAGCCTTAATACACAAATAACTATTTAAGATCTAGATATTCTTTTATTAACGTTTTTAATTTTCTTTTAATATTGCATTGTCATACTTCAATTTGTTTATTTCTTCTTTGTACTTACTTTGTTCTAGCTTTATTTAACCCACGTCTACTGTTAATTGCTGTAACATGTTTAGTATTCGGTCTATTTTATCGTCTTGTTTTGCTGTGTTTTTTCTGATGTTCTAAACAGTGTTTTACTGTTGTGAAAGTTTCATATTCTTCTTTGCTGTTACGATCCCTTTCTCTTTTCCTATTTCCTCCTCTATTAACTTATCTGTGCTATACATTTTACAAAAATAAATGTTTGTTTTTTCCTTTAAAAAAATTGTACCAAACGTTGCTCCTTGAACTTCTGTTTCTACACCGATAAGAGATTTCTCCCGGTTTAACCCCTTGAAGGAAAAATCCCTTCTTTGTGGCAAAACAAATTTCCAAAATTTATGTGTAGATTACAGTAATTCTTTTATGTAAAGTGTGTTGCCTATCTAGAGAAATCTGACTTGCCTCATATTTTAATTTGTTTACATATTTTCTTATTTCTTATCTATTTAGTGCATGCCAATCTCAAACTTATTTCACTATGCTTTCAACCAGTCTCAATTAATATTAACTTACTCACTAATTTCGTATTTTATTTCTCCAATTTGTTTCTTCAACCACTATATACTTCTGTCCTAACACTTATGCCAGCTTTCACGCGCTTCAGTTTACACCATACGGCCGAAAAATTGACTTTTATATGGAAGCCTCCAAAACGCTAAAACTGCTATACAACTTTCCAACATAAAAACATATACAAATTTACGACGCAAACTTCAAACATAGAAGATAGGTCAATTATAGATTATGTAGAGAAACATAATAAAAAGATGTCAGAGTTATGAGAGGGACATAGATATATACTGACTATTACCTGATAATAGCAAAAATCAAGTAGATAAACATAGTGGGCGTAATTAAAAAATCTTACCAGCTTCGAAGGAAAATTCACTAGTGACATAAAAAATGGTGGTTTCCAATTTGAAAAATTTAGTTTACAGGTATTTGTGATGCCACAATTTGAATCAAATTTTTCGGACGCCTTGTACAATATTTTCGGACATCGAGAATGGTTCTTATTACGACCGTACTCAGACCTCACAAAATAATTTTTATCTCTACAATAACTTCTACATAAATGCCGTATATATATTAAAAAGTTTGAAATAATGCGAATAATTTAAAACCGCTAAAGCTAGGGATATGAATTACCAGTTAAATGTACGCAAAATTTCATGAGTGATTCGACGGTGCCAAAATATACAGGGTGTTCCATTCAAAAATAAATTGTTGACTACGTTTTTTGAATTATATAAAATTTAAAATATTTTTAAAATGTGCAACTTTTAGTCTAATTGGGAAGCTCACACTTTTTCGGGTAAGTAGTCTAGGGGCATATAATCTGACAATTACCCACTAAATGGACACACTGTATATCAACGCAACGCAGAAATGATTTCTATTTTTAAATTTAATGTTGGTAGTCAATCTTTAAGAAAAGCAAGTAATTAATTCTTGTTATGGGCAACGAATGATTTAACCAAGGAATATAAAAACTTATAAACATATTAAGTTGCCTACATCAAACATCAGGTAATTTAAAATTACTTTTATAATAAATTATTGAATACACCTATACTTAAATGTGCAAATCAGGCAAATAAATTATCACATACATTAATTTAATTAGTATTATCAAAATACACCTTATTATCAATTCTGACTTGCACATGTAAATCAAATAGCTAATGTGCACTTAATTAATATTTTTAAATAACTGGATGCGTTTCATGAACGATTTCGTCATAAAAATTTCTGTATATGGAAATGTGAAGTAATTTATTATTTGTGTAAAAATGTATTTTATATGTAAATATCAAACTTCAAATAAAAGTATAGTACACCATGATAAATCAATTAAAAAAATATTTAAAGAAGTAATATTTACACCTTCTTCTGTACGTGTATGATGTAAAATCAGTTATATATACTTTTTCTTATTTAAATTTATTGCTGTATTTTACATTTGTCATTAGATTTTAGAAATTGTGAAAATGGTTTCACGGTGATATGAAAGTAGAATGTATAATTTACTATAAATTATTAAAATGATTATCAGTAAGTATCGTACATTTTCTAATGATTGCCTTTTTCATTAATTACTTTTGAACTAGTCCACTCGTAAAGAATTTTTATTAATAGAAACAAATGTAAAAGGTTGCGTTTTTTTTGCGAAATAACTTAAATCGAAAGAATTTATAAAACAACAAAAAAAAGAGACTGTTGCTATTTATACTTACCTAGTATTGCAAACAATTAATTAAAATGTCTATGTTATAAGAACGATTCAATTAAATCCCATTATTAGTCCAATAATCTTTGTAGTAGATTAAAATAAACACTAATCCGATTGTATTAATGTATGCCAGGAAATGAATATTTTAAAATAATAAACACGAGTTTGTAAAGTACGAAAAAAGATTGGCGCCAATTTTTCATTAATACAACACGACGACGTTGTAAAACAACTTTACCTAATATTAGAGATACAACTTCTGAATTCCTGTTTATAATTGCTGTAAAATAATAAATGTGTTAACTATATAAAATTGAAGTTGAGTAACGGCGTAACATATTTTTGGGAATATAAAAAGATTTTTCATTTCCAATTCGTATAATAAAAAAAAAGAATTAATTTGGTGTTAAAAAAAGAATGGCGTCCGCCAGTCCGACTTATTTGAAGGACGTAAAGTAAAGAATAAGAATAATATGATAGTGTGAAGGTAAATTTTGAATTGGCGGATTACGGAACTTTCAAATGAAACGAATCCATTAGGCGAGGCTAATTATTAGTTTTTGGTCATAATTCGATTTGTAAATTAAGGAAGAACACAAAAGAATGTATAAGGACATGCGTTAGAAGATACGGCGCCTTCCATGTGCGTAGGTACGTAATTATCTTGTGTTGTAAAATATTTTTGTGGCAGATTAGATAGAATTTTGAATCTGTGACATTTTCGTAAGTTAATGCAATTCGTCTACAAAATGCATTGTTGACCGTGACATTATCGCATTGAAAACTATGTGCACATTTTAAGTTCAAACATTAAAAAAAATAGGTTTTTTTGAGGAATAGATCTTCCTGTCGCCTCTTGTGACAGCAAGCGCCGTGCTTGTACATGCCTGGAATTCTTTGCTTAGTGAAGGTTGTCCACAGTCGCAAGGTCTTCTTATTGTTAGGCGCCATCAAACTTAGTTATGAAAACTGCAGTCAGCATTTTACATTTTTTCAATCCTAATCAGACCCAAAGAATTTTATTACAAGGATCCGTTCAAAAATTTCAAAAATTGCCAGATTCCTAAAATAGGCGATAATGACCAAGTCCGCCTCAACAAATTCCTGGCAAAATCAATATTCATAATAACAAAATATTGCTTACGCAATAGTTTTCTTAATATTACGTGCGAGTTTATTTATAAAATTCATGATAGTTTCAGCGTATCTTATCAAGTTTGTTGTCGAACGCATCGTTAAAATCTTTTGGTTTCCTCATACACAAACGGAAATTCGCGGTCGGCTGTATCCGAACAAATTAATAAATAATATGTTATTTAATGAGTAATTAATTAAACATAAAGTATTTCTCGGAATCTTAATAATTACTCTCGCACCTCCTTAGTTAACAATTATTTTTATACAAATTATTGAATTAAATAGACATTTATTGTAGTGTTATGTTACTATCCGGATCCAAAATTTGATCCCGACCTATACCACTCCCGTTTGCTTCTTCTACTATCTACCCACTACAACTCCAAATAAAGTTCGACGACTGTTAGTTAAATTTGTTGCGTAACAATTATGTGGTACAATTAAAATCGGATTATCCCGTAGTCGCTTTCCAAAATTTAATACGTGAACGAATCACGTTTTAATAAGTAAGCAAGTTACTCACTTCACAAAATAAGTTAATTTTACTTAAGATTCTACTTAGATGATTAATAGGAACATTAAGATTACTTTGGAATCGGTGAAAATAAGAAAATTACTTTTTAAAGTGATACAGTATGTTCCCCGATTGTTTGGTCGTTTCTTGAAAAAGACAAAAAATATTTGAAATAAATTTTGAATTTCTGGGGATCATCCCTGCTTGGTTGGAAACTAACTTGTGACATAATTTTAGTTTCGAAAAAGGATTATTTAAGTCTATTTGCAAAATATTTACGAACCCACAGATATCTAAAGCTAGAGGCGCACTACTCATGGTGGACAATTCAGATTTTGCACAGGCAGATAATATCTTTGTTTTGAATTTCATATTTCAGATACTGATATTGATATACACAAAGAAAAGCTTTTGATTCAGTGTATTATCACGTTTATAGAAAAGTTTTTGCAGTAAGCCTAAAATTAAAAGTGAAAAATTGAAATTTTTTTTACAAACCTATGAAAGTGGCGAATGGTGTTCTACAAAGTAAGACGCTCAGCCCGCTTCCATTCTTCATTTTTAACAAAAGTATAGATTTTTTTAAAGACAAGAAACAATCGGGCTAAGAATTGAAGAGAAAAATGAAGTATTCATTTATGTATTTGACTGACTGTTAAATTTGTAAGAAGTTAATAACAAAAAACTAAAATAATGTGTTTCTCAAAAGAGGGTTGTGATTATAAGACGAATTTCTTGTTAAAATATTCATTAGAGTAAAAAATAAGCAAAAAGTGCCTGTTGGTTTTTCATCATTGAAAATTTTGACATTTAAGTTAAATATTCTAGAAGGAGGTATAAAGTTTCATAGTTTCACATTTGGGGATTAGGATAGTTACGATATAAAATAATATAATCCCAAGGTTAAATTCTTTGAGGAATTTGAGGAGTAACTTTGAACTATGAGGAGTATCACCTCCATTCGAGAAAATATTTCCTATGTTGCACTTTTTGGAAAACGTAGCTTCACATTTCGTAAGAAAGTAAATCAAAGTCTCCTGCGACACGCAGTAAAATCTACATGTCGAGTTAGTTGTCCTACCAATCTTTGCAAAATGTGCTCCAATTCGGCAGTGTCAAGAAGCTTATGAAAATTCCAAAATGGTTTATGTTGAGTGCTACGTAATCCATATATTCTTGATTGATGAAGTCACCTACTTTTCGACTGCCTCAACCATGCTTGTTACTAGAAATCCCAGAATGTTCTAAAACCCAATCTAAGGTGACCTTATTGCATGTCCCCAGTCTATTCAGTTTCTTTTTACAAGTTCTTACCATTCTTGATCACACCGCCGCTCAGCGCTGAGAACGCCGCCTAGTTACGGACATAATGTGATACATAAAAGCTCGCGAAACTAAATTATCAGATTGAAATTTAATAGAATCTACACGCGCTCTAAAAATAAAAATTAAGTAGATCAAAATTAAATAAAAGTATTTGAAACATTGTAGAGCATAAAAGTACGAAATACCTACTATTTAGCAAATTGATACAACAATCAATTTTCTATGTTCATATAAATTTCTTTTTGTATAAAAGTTTCTCATGATTTGCCAGAAATTGTTTGTTGAAGTTGGATTATCATAGAAAATGAATGATGTTAGACTTTTTGATGATAATTATGTATGTGCTCCTTTTAAAGATCCAAGCGACGTTGGGACTCTATAGTTTTAGTTTATTGAAATTTTTTGGATGGAACTCAGTTTTTGGTTGTATCCCATGCATTTCAAATAATCTCTTCTTTCTTTATGTAAAAGCAAAGTCAAAAACTGGACTTTAAATACTCATGCCACTCACCAATTTTGATCAAACTTGTCCTTCTATAGAATTACAAAAATAATAAAACTATTTAATTTTTAGAGAAACAGACAGTAAATTTCAAGTTTACCACAAAATTGTATTCACCGTAAAACATATTGTTACCTAATCCTTGAATGGGTTGTTCATCCGGCTAAAAACTGCCTCATCTAAGAAAAAGTCCACCTGATTTAAAGAAAGATTTTTTCCTTCTTTTCTTAACCATCTTCTTCTTTCTACCACCTTCTTTATCCATTCTGCTTCTTCTTTATTTTCCAGAGTAGTGTCCTCAATCTTCTTCCTTCTCTTCTTAGTTTAACATTTTTCCATTAAATATTCTACATTTTCTTAGACTTTTCCGTTCATCTTTTTCTCACTTCTCCATTTTCTTCTTTTTCTCCTCATTTTCCCTTTTAAATTGTGTCATTGTCTTTTTTTCTCCTTACTTTTACTCTTCGTCAGGTTCTTTGGAACTCCATCTACTATTAATTGTTTTACATCTTCCTTTTTTATCCTCGCCTTTGTCTCCTGCCTCTGGTCATCCTTAACTTTTAATACTACCTTTGGTTCTATCTTGTCTTAATCTTTTTATTTCCTCCCTTGCATAACATCTTTCTGTCTTCTTCTCCGTGTTTTACTCTTTAGTTTTATACCCATTTCTGTGGTAAGTGTTATGACTTTAAAAATAAAAAAATATGTACAGCAGAAAATTACAAAAAAAGAAGAGAATATACGAAATTTAACCTTAACTGAACAAGGTACATTTGAGAAAAACTAAAGTATTTTATGTGAAGAAAAGATTAACAAATCTAAAAGTAAGTAAATCTGCATCTTATGAAGCCATCTGCATGGATCGTATAAAGAATTTGCCAGTATTTAATATTCCAACAGCTAATGACGTATATAATCAAACGTCAACTGATGTCGGGCAAAATAAAATTTATCCGCTATTCAGATCTCTTTATCATCTTGTTCATGACTTAGATCGTTTTGATACAGTTTAAGTTACGTTTCCAATTAGAGGCGCAATCACACGGAATGTGACAAAAACAAGAACCTTATTAACACAAAAGTTGGAATTGACTAGTCTTTATAGTGGAATAAATTCACGCTTTAAACCTTCCTTGTTTACAGTAATAGAATGCCTCTTTAAACATTAGATTAAGTACTACTTGACGACGTCCTACAAAAAAAAGCTTTTTTCAGACCTGATCGATTATTCGATTCAGTTTGCAATACTACATCCACAGACAGTACAGTTACTGAAATCTTATTCTGGGAGCTGGAAATTTCACATAATACTGGACAAGAAGCCGAGTGCTAGACAAATCATAAACCGAGTAGCAGAGAAGCCAGAATTACTTTGTAATGTTCCAATTCCTACACCAAAAAAAAAACCGACAACATGATGTTTTTTAAGCCACTTATGCAGACGCAAA
This sequence comes from Abscondita cerata, assembly GCA_030710515.1. Taxonomy (NCBI): domain Eukaryota; kingdom Metazoa; phylum Arthropoda; class Insecta; order Coleoptera; family Lampyridae; genus Abscondita; species Abscondita cerata. The sequence continues at coordinate 295,390 of JALBCR010000329.1, forward strand.
GCTAAACTATTCAACCAAAATCTTAAGTTGTATCGATAAAAATAACTAATACTTATTTCTACAGGTAATTTATCATTCAGTTTTACTGTTGTTTTATAACATTATCTCCATACCAAAAACAAAAACTGTATTATATTTAATTTCTATGTTTATTTTATATCCAAAAATAGAATAAAAAGCATTTGTTGGGTCAAATAAGTACAAAACAGTTTAATTTGACGCCACCGTTTCAACACCGCTTCTTTGACGCAAAATTATCTCGTCGTGAGCCCATCTCAATGCAAGTTTATTTCAAATAATAAAACAAAACCGTATAAGACATATATTTATATAAGTTTTTTGCATTAAAATTTAGTAAAGAAAAACCTCTTAAAGTTTGGCTACGTACTCTTTCCGCAACTTTTTTTCTGTCGGTTTTTTTCCGGAGGATTTTTTACCCGCGGTTTTTTATATCCCAACTTTTGGTTTCCCAGGTTTTGTTTGGCGACTTTTTTGCTGAATTCGCAAACAAATGATACATTAAAGTTTACTAGACTGTACAGGGTGTTTGAAAAGTTGAGTCATGAGGTAATATGCATTGGTCTTAAGGGTTTCACCCTAAGTCGTCTTATTAAAATGTCTTTAACGACAAAGATTGTTTTTTGGTTTAATAAATTTTTGAGTCAAATCTTGTCTATTTTTACCTGCATGAGATAAGTGATACTATGAAGGATTTAAACTTTCAATCAATGTAACTTTTATTGTTATTTTTTGTGTCACTTTTGTGATCTTTCTTCCCTGGTGTCCTTAAAGTTAAAAAACCACTTAAAGCAGATTAACAATTTTGTACATTAGAAATTAAGTGCTTATTAACGGCTAATTCAGTACCTCAATTAAGATTTAATTGTAGTAGTTATTCTGTAGATATTCAATGATCAGTTATCTTAAAAAAAACTTCTGAGATAGTGAACTTGAACTACTTAAGTAGCACTTAATTTTAGGAAGAATTTAGATATTATAATCAAACTGCTACATTGTTTTCAGATAATTGGTCTGTTAACTTTTTTTAAAGATAGTAGATCATTGAATATCTTTCGAACTACTCCAGTAATTAAATTGTATTTAAGGTACTTTATTAGCAGTTAATGAGCACTTAATTTCATATGTATAAAATTGTTGATTTGCTTGAAATGGTTTGCTAGAAAAATTCTTTTTCTTTGTACGAGTTACGCATGATTCATATGTATAATTGTTTGATTATCAGATTTTCAAATGTTTAATAATATATTTTGATGTGGATGGGTGCAAGTGCTCAGTTACAACAAAATACTAGGGGTGTAATTCCACGAAAAAAAAATGATTTTCCAAAATTGAGCTATATCTACAACAATTACATTTGTAAGTTTTATAGACATGATAATTAAATTTTGTTTTATTTTTGTTTCTTCAAATGGACGTGATGTAAATTACAGCAATAATTCAAAGTCTATGCTGAATTATTGATGCAATTTTTTTTCGACTAGTCCGGAGATGGTGTGGAACTTTGCGGTTTTTTAAATTTTTTTTAGTAAAATTTTCATGGTTTTTTATTACTCGTAATATAGAATCAAATGTGGCACTAATGTCTTGAGACAAAAAAATTTAGAACAATGACTAGTTCCACTAAGATTCAGCTAGTTGCGTGTCTTTCTTTACACTGGCGTGAACCGTTATTGTGGTATAATTTTTTTCTTCTTAAATTTGCAAATTTTATGAAACCGTCGTAGTGACGTAGCGATTATCTTCACAAAATACTGACTGAATAAGAAAATTCTTTAGTGGAAATTTCTGAAGTTCATTTAATTTATTTATTTGTATGATACATTTTAAATATTGTATTGTAATGTAAGTGTTATGTAAGGTGCTCCAGAAGATCAATATAAACCTCTTTAGTGTAGTCACGAAACCGTGTACAATTGTGGATTGGTTCGTCATGGCAAAAAAAGTTCTGGAGTGTGATGAGTTTTACTTGGTGCACAAAATTGTATGATTAGAATACTTTTTCACGTGAATAATAAATATTAGACTTTGTGTTTTCAAAAGGATGGAACTGAATTCAGCAATAGTTACACAGGCTTTCTCAAAATAAGTGTAAAAGCCGAGAATTGCAAATTTTCCTGTGAAATTTAATAATGTAGTTGAAAGAAAAAAAATCTACGTGGAATAGAATTTAACTTATAAAAGTTTTAGTTTGACTAATCGTAAAGAATGTTCTAATTAATTTTTTAGGTGTAAGTTACGTTGCCAAGTAATACGCAACAATTTAAAAATGGGTTTATTTATTTTTTCTGTTTCCTATCGATTCAAAAACATGTAGCAGCATGGTATGATCAAGGCTTTTGTAATTTGTCAATTCGAAACTTTTACAACTCCAACTTTTTTTCATCTTAACCATTTATTCTTTCGATTTTGATACATGTTATATTACTCCTCTAATTATATTTTTTGGTTGTATTTAAGTAGTCCTTCTTTTAAGATTTTGGTTAAATAAAACAAAACACAACTTATTGTGTTTTTCGACTGTGTGCGACGTTTCGAAATCTTTATTCAATATTTGCAAGTTATTTATTCTTGTTACATGTTTTCGTGCTAATACAAATTTGTGTTATACATCAATTTATTTATTTTCATATGTTTTTATACGTTTACGTTTTTAATTAATTGACATTAAACTATGTGCTCATTGTTTATAATTAATTTTAGTGACTCTTATTGTTTAATTGACAAAAGTCCGATAAAGGAAACACATTATAATAAAAACTTTCGAAACGTCGCAAACAATCGAAAAACACAATAAGTTGTTTTTTTGTTTTATTTTAACCAAACTCCTAAAAAAAGGACTACTCAATTACAACCAAAAAATTTATTCTTTCGGTACTGGAAATAGTTAACCTAATCAAACTATGGTTAACGACTGCTACACTTATTCTGGGTAACCCTGTATGTCTGAAAAAGAAGAAGATTATTTTTAATTCAAAATTTGTTTACTGTTCAAAACATATTGTGTTTAAAGCAAGAAAAACACTTCTAAAGATGTTTATCTAAAAATGGGAAATTTAGATAGAGTGAAATGTCAGTTTAATTTATAGTTGGAATATAAAGACAAAAATTTATCAACCCTAAAGATTGAATGCCAACTTTCAAATAAAAAAAGTTTTTACACTGCTTCCTTGTAGGCAAAAAAATTGTGTTCTGTTTAAAATTGTTTAAAATTCAAAATGCATTATCTTTAAAGCAAGAAAAATATTTGTCTCAATATGAAAAATTTAGTTACAATGAAATGTCATTTTAATGTACAGTTTGAATACAAAGACAAGAATCTATCAACCCTAAAGATTTTACAGAACCTTTCAAATAAAAAAGCTGCTTCCTCGTAGCATTTTATTTTCTATAAATCAACAAAGGAGTTAAGTTTTATCGAAATTGGTGAAAACCTATACTTCATTTATTGATTTTTTTCCATGATAAGATAACCTTTTTCCAAAAACATTCAATTTTAAGTGACTTCAACATTTAGTTTAATGGAAGGGCAGTTGAATACAAACACGTTTAGAAGCTGTTAAATATTGTCCATTCAAAAGTTCTATGTTGCAAAAAAAATGTTTATATCTACCATTTGATGTTATGATTTTGTTCAAAATTTTGACTACAACAATACTTAACATGATGATACAGTGTGGCAGCTATTTAAGATTAAACTTAATTTTTGGTTGCTTGAAATTAGTGACTTTGTAATTCTAGTGGGAATGGTTACATTTTCACTGATCTTAAGGTAAAGTTATACTGTTTCAGGGGTTCCTCGTTTTTTTCTTGGAATTGTGTTTACCGTACTCATAAGAAATATGTAGTTGTTGGTTCTTCTTCTGAGAAAACTGGTCCAATTTGCTTAATTAATTAATTTCTTTGATGTACCTCTTCTATCTTTTGACAATAAACCTTTTAAATATGCTGACCTCATTTTTAAAAAACGACTTTAATTGTGCGGGTATAACTGTTGTGTGATAGTACTATATAGTAAATGTAATAAAACACATAATTACATTACTGCAAAGAGAATGTTAATCCATTGTCAAAAACGTGAATTAGTTCTTTTCTGTATTTCTAAAACGCAATAAGTGTAAATTGTTGACAATCTTGTTGATGTAAATCCAGATCGAGATTTAGAATTCCCACTTTTACGTGATATCTATTCTTAACAGGTTGTCTCACGTATCTTCTTTTAAACACTTAAGTACAATTTTGTGTAAAGTTCAATCGTACTTTAAACCCCTGGTGCAATAAAAAGATTTTTGATATAATTAAGGTTGACGCATTTTTATGTAATTATTTTAACAGGTTTGTTTATTTTTAAAACAAATACGAACCTCGTACATATCTTCCCTTCACATTCCAATATAAAATCAAAATAAACAATACGATTACGAATGAATTCTTAAAATACTCTTTAAGCAAGGTCAATATTGGCATTAAAACTTTTAGTAATCGAACTGTAGTATTAATGGTGTGTTATATCCCCACGACTGACCATTGTGTAACAACATTAATAAATAGAGTTGTATGCTGTACTCCCTCATATACTTCTAAGTTAACCTCGACAGTGACTGTGAGTGTTAATTAATTCATTGGTGTTACAATGCGTTAATAGACCGGCTGCGGAAACGTTTCGCATCTTACGGTACCATCAGTGATTATGTGCATCGTGTGCTTGTTTACCAGTAATGAAACGAATGCTCGTTAAAAATATTTTTTCTTAGAAATTACTGCATTAGTGTCGTAACCTTTTTCAGTTTATCGTATAAAGTAGGTACTTAACGCCCATATTTAGCAGTTAAACTTTCAAACTTCTAAATTAGCGGATCCGGAAGCTATGTGGCGTCAAAATTCTTTGTGAACACAAAAGTCGTAGGTCGAAATTAATAATGCATGCATCTTAATAAGTAAAATTTGGTTTATCGCACTATGCTTTACATTTTTGGGAAATTTTATGTATAAAGATGGCGTCTTGTTATTCAATTTTCTACAGTGCAATAATTTATAACACAAAAGCGCCCACGTGCTGTTCATAATAATCTTGTTACGAATTATGAATATCTTATTGTTGTCATATAGTTTTAGTATTCTAAGCGTAAAGCTTGGTAAATTAAGTTAAACATAAAAGTTCTCCTTAGTTATAAAACATTATAATTTGAATCACAACAGCACGTTTAATCATTGAGGAAACTGGTGCGTGGTGCTATCTGTGAATTTTCAGTCACTATTTCCGAAAGATATTATTTGTCACACTTTTAAATAGATAAGTGGTATTGAGTTCACTTGCAGTGAAAATAAACTATTTAGTTAGCAACTAATCATTAGCTTCTTAGGTAGAAAAAGTATTTGTCGATTGTTCATCTCAACTTGGCACTTTTTCGTACTGCATCATCTCTCAATTTTTAACGAACACTCAGTTTTCTATTAGTGCTAAACTGGGTAATTTTGTTGGATACAGTCTATCCCACTAATACAGTTGAAATTAAATTTAAATTGATTATTTTGTAATATCTTGTTAATTTATTAAGAACAAATCGTGATGATCTTTAGGGTATTTTCTCAAAACAAAGTAAAATAAAAGTCACAAATTAATGCCGAGTATTTAAAAATAAAATAACTATCGATTTCTTTACTGCATTTTAAACTTTATAACAGATAATATTTACAATGAATTCAAAAATCAATTTATAAAATTATACAATTCAAAATCACGCAGAAAATCACAGAAAAACAATCATTGGATTTAACAAGCTATTATCAGCGTTAAGGGTTGTCTGTAAGACTATTGATCATTAAACTAATTTATGAAGACTTGAGAAGAACATGTGATTATGTTACAAACGAGTAAAAAACTACAAAGCTTTAGTGTGCCTTTAGTAAATTAATAGTATTTTTCAATAAAATCTAAGTACTTCAATAAAAAATTACTAACCATAATTCGAAATTATAAAAATTTAACAGATTCGTATAAACTAAAATTTGAAATCAATACATTTAGCTGTTTTCTGACTATTACCAATTTTGAAACAAGTTATTTTTAACGCCGTATATCCCGTGTGCTATATACATTTTACAAACCCATACTTATTTCTATCACCTTTTTGCACGGTATAGTTATGGGACATGGACAATCTCCTTTGGAATTGTTTACTTGCTATTATTTTTTTTAGATAATCTAAGACCTTTCCTTAGGAGGAAGTGGTAGTATCTTTTAAGAAAACACCGTGGTTATTATTTAGCCGACGTTTCGATTGTCACTAGTACAACCTTTTATGAAGCATCTGATGATTTTAGTGCATAAACTTGAAAATTTAAACAAGTTTATTTGGATCTAGTTGTCATAAAATTTTATGTTTGGTTTTCAAGAATTAAGATTTGTTTTGTATTAAATTATTTATATATAAAATTCTAACTGTATAAATAACTATTTTGAAGTTTATGGATTCAAATGAAATTGTTTAAATCAAAAGATTATACTAACAGACTATCAAAACGTCGAATAAATAATAACCAAGGTGTTTTCTTGAAAGATACAACTACTTCCTCCTAAGAGAAGATTCTAAATTATCTAAGAAAAATGAGATCGTGCAGTTTTGTTTATACGATCTTTCGATTTACAATAAAAATTTTTTCAAAATCTTCTGCATATAAACTGCTTTTATGTTTGTTTTGTGACGTGACGCAATTTTTTTGGGAATAAACCAAAAACTCCGGCATATATTAAGCAACAGAAGCAATGAAATGATTATTAGATTTTTTTTTAATTGTTTCTTGAAGTATAATCTAAAAACTGGCAATATTTTATTTGTTTCACATTATTCTCAAAGATATTCTTAAAAAAACCTGAACGTTTTTGGCAGGATAGTCTTTGAAATTCAGAATTATTTGCTAACATTTCTAATTTGGCAACAGCGTTTAACAAAATTGTTGTTTAGAATGATACTATACCAACTTAAAAAAAACATTTTGAAGCAGTTTTTGTCGACTAGGTCATTTCGACATCTTGACACTGCCGTTTCGACGTGAAATCATCATGACGCGAGATTATCTCGATCCGAGCTTATATCGACGCGAGCTCATCTCGACGAAAGATCAGTTCTGACATGAGCTCATCTCAAATGCCCCATTGTATAATAAAAACAAAGTTGTTTAAGAAATATTTATATGAGCTTTTGACTTCAAATTTAGTGAAGAATAACATGTTGAAGTTTGGCCACGTACTTGATTAACATCCTGTATGTTCGATTAATTTACATTTTTTGAACAAATGTTATTTAACATTTCTTCATAACCGATACGTTTAAATGAAAGTTATCGATAATACACTTTACAAATACTTTAGCATTAGCACTGAAGATAAAAAGGGCACGTTATTACAGTATCTCTGTAATTTTAATTTAAAACAAATTTTATTTGAAACATAATCTGTATAAAAATATTTTTAGAATACCTTAAAAAATTAGTCATAGTACAATAAATCTGAATTAGTGTACTATTAGGCATCTAGGAAAACCTTACACTTTCTTTCTTTGCAGGCTTTTTTGGGAGGTTCAGATATAGCATAAAAATTAAGATGGCAAGTTTCTTTAAAAAATATCGTACATTGTAAAGCTTAGCCTTCTCAAACTAAATAATGTAATTACAATTTATGGTCAATAGTTTAAGTAGTCCTTACTAGAGTTCATTATACCTTCCATCAAATAATTGAAAAGTTATTCAAGAAAAACATATTTCCAGCGGAGTCCTTCAGGGACACAGCTTTGTAAGAAGAGCCTGTAAAAATTTGTTTTAAAGAAACTTATCTTATTTTTTCATGCTCATGCTATTAAATAATTAATTTCAAGTTTATTTATTTTTTTAAATTTTTCTTGCAATAAATGCTCTTATTGTAAATTATATATCAATCACACGCGTTGTTTCCACTTATCGCCAAAATACAAACAAACTGAACTAACAGAAAAACACCAAAAACTGCACCAAAAACTTTACTTGGACACGTGTTTCAATAGCTAAGCTATCACCATCAGCAATACCGATACTTTAAACAAACTGAAAATACAAAAACACCATCCATAACAACCATTAATGCAAATATAATTTCGCGTCAAGATGGGCTTTCGTCACATGAGCTCATGTCGAGATGATCTTACGTCGAGGTAATTTCGTGCCGAAGCATCGGTCTGGAGATGGCAGCGTTGAAGTGGTCGCGACGATATAAGGCGTACTAGTACACTTATATATGGGGGTTATGTCATTTAATTTCTTCAGTCACAAACACAATTTTAAATGCATTTAATATTAATTCCTCAAAAAAATTCATTCCTAAAATATTTGAAATTTAATGTTTTTAGAATTTTTTATAATATTCCTGTCTTTTATTTAATTCTAAAATTTTTCAAAATTTGAGTTTATTTGATTAATTTTTATATTAAATATTTAAAAAATTTTGTGTCAGTGAAGTATGGAATAATTTTAACGTCTGTACATTTAGCTCCCATCTTTAACAATTTAAAAAAATAGTAGTGTTTTGAATGCCCCCTGATAGTTTTAAAGTTCTCTATGGATTTTAGGATATTTAGTATTAAAGATAACACTAAATTTGCGGGAGGGAGAGTAAAACTTCTTTTTTACGTTGTTAGAGCTTTCAACCAACCCGCTGGTTACCCAAAAAAAATTTTCTATTAAAAATTATTTTCACTAACAGTACGACGTAAACCAAAAAGTTCCCGTTTTGCGAAGTTGAAGGATTCATTTGTCTGATAGGGGCATAATTTTTTCTCGATTATTGATTATTCTGTTGACAGTTCTGTAGCCCCGCAAATACTTCTATCAAAAATGATTACCACTTGTAACAATACAACGCATAACAGAAAGGTTTCGCTGTACGAAAGTAATGGATTGAAAAGTCCGATAAGGGTAAAAATTTTTCCCAATATTGATTTTTCTGTTAACAGTCTGATAGACCCCCAAATAGTTCTATTAAAAATTATTACTATTTGTAACAATTCAACGCAAAACAAGAAACCACTTTAAAGTTGCATGTAATCTGAGGTTGCTCTCTTTTATTTTCTCATTATTTTTAAACTTTTAAATATTTTCATACTGCATTTTTTAGGTATAAATAGCAACGTTTTAAAATTTTAAAATTTCTTTCTTTACTTTACTTTACTAGTGTAAATAAATGGCAAAATGGGATGCATACTTTTTAGTATTTTTTTAATTATTTTATTTTGTTTTGGTATAGTTTGAAACTCAAATCATTTTTAATTTTGTTTCGTTGGGTTTAAAATTGGCGCTTAAGTTTTAAATCTTCTTACATTTAATTAATCGAAATTTTGAAAAATGAGGAATGTAGAATGTAATTAGAAAGGTACCAACCTGTAGGTAATATTCAAATTTGTGATTGTACTTTTCATTACTATCTAAAAACTAACTACTGCGCAGTCCCACTTAGACACATTTTACTATTGTCTGTTTATCGAACAAAAATAGATAAGTCACTCCCTATAAATGTGAGCTGAATCTGAATAAAATTATCTTATTAGTTCAGTGCTTAAGTTTGTTACAACCGACTATCACATTATGGTGTTACTGTCATAAATACTACATTTATTAGAAATTACAGGTGTTAATTATGTACCTTTACTGCATCTAATTAAATGATTTTGCTTTCTTTCTTCAGCAAACGGGTCATAACGTGAAATTTAGGCATTTTTTATAAGTGCGTTATAATGTTGTAATAGAGCTTATACGCTGGTAAGGGTCAAAATTCATACTTTTAATAATGGGGATTTTGAGAACAATGATCAAAACGGATTCTCTGTTCCCCTCCGGCTAGTTATTGAACTGGTAGTTCTAATGTTTACAGTTTTTCTTTATTTAATTTGAGCCGCCAGTTTAATAGTATTGTTATTTGATAATCCGTCACTTTTGATAATTCGGATCCAATTTTTTCCTGGATTTTCGCGATTAATTTCTGATTAATTTTTATTGAAATTTTATTTGCTGAATTTTTTGTTGGTTTTAACATTGAACTGATGTTGAAACATAACGTTTCTTATCTGAATCAAATGAGAGGAAGTGTAGAATGATAAAAATGAAAAGGATACCTACTACTGCATATAAAATATGAAATCCTATGATTCATTCTAGATAGACGGGCCAAGTGATTTGTAACTAAGCTAACGCAATTTCAATCTCGCGGCCATAAATTCTTTAGCAGAATTAAACGATTACATGCAAGTACGTGTTGTAACAGTGCACTTATAATACATTTAAATGTTATTAGTAAGCATTCATCATCTTGAAGAGTTGTGTGCTTGTGAATTGCGGTGCCGTTATAACGGCAGATGTGAAAGGGTAAGGAGTAGCCTCTCCTAGGCTTTGTCTGTTTAATAAATAGGACATAGCCTAGCTGAGGTTAATTCAATCCTTTTAAAATTCAACACAATCGACGATTGCCAATCATTCTGATTAGTGTTTTGGATTTTATTATTATGGGTGAGTGCTTTTGAGACTGTTGTTAAAATATTTATATTTAATTAATTTTATGTACCAAAAAAATGTCAAAAATTGCAGTATTTGTCAAATCATTACCGCCATTTTCTAATATATTTGATTTCATTTTTTGAATTGAAACATATTGTCGTCACATTATAGATATATCAACTTTTACTTCTCATTATTAAAACACTTGTTGAAAATATGTTTTATTGAAAGTTGGAACTCTTGGTATTGACATTGACGGTAAGTAGAATATTATTTAAATCATGAAAAGAGCGTAGAAACAAAGGTAAATCCTGTTTCTGATCACACAATAAATTTATATTACTTTATTCTTAAGTTACACGCCTATACATACATTTGTTGTATGTTAATTTTATTAATATTATTGCAAGTTAATTCCTTAGTAGTCGGTTAAACAATTGTTTATTGTTTATTATAATGAATTAATACTATAATCAGTGTATGGTTACGGGGTCAATTTCAGTGACTCTCGCTGAAAAGTGTTTCATAAACTGTTGTCTGTAAAAAAAGTCATTTAGAATTCGATACAAATTTTTGTGAATTTGACATTGATCCCATTCCCGTATTAGTGCAATTTTTCTTGTAAAGTTTGGTGGCGTGGTTCCAAACCAAAGCATGATAGTCCGCTTTAGAATAAACTATAACGACAATGCAGTTGTGCTAGATGTCTCTGAATCTCTTCATCAAATTGTCACTTTAAAATAAATTGGATTATAATTATGGTTTAATTAGCATGTATTGCACAAAAAAGACATGTTGGAATAAAATTTTTGTAGATCAACGTCGTAAAGAAGAAAGATCAGTAATATGTCGAAAAAAAATCCTTGTGGAATTTAAATTTACTGATTCATTTTTCCACAAAAACTATAAATTTTCAGTTTTTCAACGAAACAAACGTCTAGACATTAAGAAATAGCATTGTATTATTTAAAAAGAAAACCTTCACACCCTGTATCATAATACAGCAGTTAAGTCTAAACGAACAACACCATTTTTAAGACTCCACTCAAATCCAACTTTAATATACATTGATAATTTTGATTACAACATATTCTAGCACAATGAAAAACTAATTTATAAATTCTTTGAAAAACCATTAAACGACTTGTACCACGGTCTACGCGATTTCTTCTTCTTTTCTTTTTTTTTCAATATTTTTTTTATTCATTAACCTAGTTTTGGACATAGGTCTCCCTCATATTATTCTTCTTTATTAAATGTTATCCTATGTCATATTTTTACAGGTACTCTAACGATGTCATCAAACCATTGGAGTGGTGGTCTGCCAACACAACAACTCCTTTGTCTTGGTTTCATATTTTTCTAGTCTAACTATTACCATAATATGTTTTGCTTCATTTGTTTTGACATCTTCTACACTTGTTTGTTGTCTCATCCACTTATTTATTTTGATCTCTCAGTCTTATTCTCAACATACGCCTTGCCATTGCTCTTTGAGTTTGTTTTTTAATTTATCAATATTTTTGCGGATAAACTACAGCTAGTATGTAGGTGTTTAAGACTTGTGGTTTCTGTTTCTTAAACAGTGTTACACTGAGTGAGTATATTAGACACTTTCTCAAATGCAATCTAAGATAATTATATTCTTTGTCCAATTTCAGCGTCTTGCTTATACTTTAACAAATTTCCAAACGTATTTTAAAAATTAAAGAAATTAAAGTGTAAGATGTAAAGTACAGTGTGTTGACAAATCAATGACTGTATAACAGTAGATTTATTTGTTTTGACAAATCATTTACTTTGAGATTTAGGAAAACCAATAAAAACCTAAACCAACCCATACCCTTGGCAAATAATATAATCAATACTGACGATGACAATTGATGACAATACAATTTTACGATGTTGGGTTTTTGACAAATGAGAATTAGTTCTTTGTTCCGTATTTATAGTTAAGTGACGTGGCCAACAAACACACTTTGTGAAGTTTATTAAATTAAAACGAAAACGAAAGTCATCAAAAAGATGTAAAGAGGAACCTCTAGCTTTTATCATAACAAAAAATAAAAGTTGAAAAAAAAATGTAGGTGTTTTCTTTCCATGGAACTATTATACGAATGAACATGTTAAAATAAAAATACAACTACGCAACCATAAACAATTTTAAACATGCACATTTAAATTTAACAAGCTGTGCATTGATAATTGCAGCTGCAGATGATAAACAATCACATGATTGTACAATTTTTTATTGTTTTCCTACTTTTAACTATATTCTCAATCTCTTTCAATTTTCTCCATTTTACAAATTTCTTGCATTCATCGCCTCATTTACTTCCTTTCGCCAAGATCTTCTCGGTCTCTCTTTTTCTCGTCTACCCATCGGGTTCCAGTTTGTTACGATTCCTATATTAATTTACAGCGTTAGCTCTTTTTACATTGTCGTACCATTTCAATATTGTTTCTTCGATAATAATTACATCGGAATTGACTTTCATTATGTTTCGAGTTTTCTCGTTTTTATCCTATCCATTCTTGTAATCTCACAATATCTAAATTTCTACTAATTGTATCTCATCTTTAAGTGTTTTATTTGTCATTCGGTTTTTTGCATTTTATGCCATAATGCTTTTGACTATTATGTATTGTATTTTTGTAGATAGTTTTATTTTATATTGTAGTGTGTAGTTGTAATATTTAAACTCTTCGGTTTCTTATATTCCAATGTTATCTATATTTAGAATTTGTATGAGATTGTTGTTTGTCTCTAGGTATTGTGTTTTATCATAATTTATCTGCATTTGAGGCGTTGAGGAAGTAATGCATTCCTGGAGTAATCCTTTTGACTTTTCACAAGGTGTTGTTGCATTTTACCAACTTTTATTCCAATTTGGTTTTGCCTAGACAGTTCTGTTATTGCATTAAACAGATTTGTCGGAATTTTCCATAATCTTATTCTGGTTGCCATGCCGTGTGGTATGGTTTTCTAGGATCTATAAATGCCAGAAGTATTGATAGATGTTTTTATTTGTCTTTTCTTTGATCTATATACATGTATGGTCTATACATAATTTCCCGACTTTCAAACATGCTTATTCTTATCATCTATCTTATTATCGAGTTGATATTTAAGAGTTTTCCATATACTTATTCTGAATATTGTTGGTATCACTGCTTTTTAATATTAAGGGGAAGTTCTTGAAAATTTTTTTCAAAATATCAATTTTTTTTATTGCATAAAACGAATGCTATAAGTGTCTAAAATATGTGGATAAAATGATTTTGTGATCCGTGAATTAGTTCCGTCGCTACACGGACCCGTGTCCCAAGAGCTGAGGGATGCTCAGGCAGTAAGTTACCGCACCGACCGAAGGTGATTCTAGTAGTCCACATTCTTTCTATAGGTAGCAATAGTGTTTGTTGGTGTATTTTAAAGTTGCCGGTACGCTCTAACCTACAAATTTAGTGATCTCTTTGTACAGCGAGTAGTCGTAGTGTGATTGAAAAACGGTAGCGCTTTCGGAGTGAAATGGGAAGACCGAAAAAGTATGGTCGGAGGAGCAATGCTCGTGCTTCGAGGAAAAAAATCTAGGAAATCAGCGAAGAAACTGAAGACCGCCAAGGATATAGATAATAACGTCGACGTAACCAGTAATTACGTTATTTGCCACTTTTTGATGATTTTCAATGTTCTAAGTGAATGTCTGGTTTGAAAATCATATGGCAAGGACGTGAAACTTACTCGCTCCGCCGCACCAGGAGTAGCCTACAACTTGGTGATTGAGTGTTTCTGCGCAACGCGCCGAATACCGTCACGTCCCCACATGAGTCACTGTTTGCGATGCGACTTGTAAGACTCGGACTTCAAAGTGTAAAAACCTTGTGTACAGTTATGGACATTTCGCACACCATCAGTACCACCATGTATTCTTATTTATACAAAACGTGTTGGTTGCGTTAAAGTTTGTGTTCGAGGTCAACCAGAAGAAGGCCGTCAAAGAAGAAATTAGCGAAAATACTGAATATTTGAATTTAAATATATCTATAACGGGGAAGGGTTTTTGGATTTTGTTGTTTTTTGGTTAAAAAATTATTATTTAAAAATTATTTTAATTTAAAAAAAAATAAAATAAATTTTTAAAAATTTTTAAAAAAAAAAATAAAAAAAAAAAAAAAAAAAAAAAAAAAAAAAAAAAATTTTTTTTAAATTTTAAAAAATAAAAAAAAAAATTAAAAAAAAATTTCAAAAAAAAAAAAAAAAAAAAAAAAATTATAATTTTTAAAAAAAAAAAAATAACTCAAATTATACAACAAAAAAAATTGTTTCCAAAACTACAAACAAGTTTTTCTGGAAAAAACATTTTTTGAATCTGCGGGCATGATAACTTTTAAACCGTTCAACCAATCAAATTTGTTTATTTCGCCTAAAAATTAAACAGAATTGAGAGGCTTCCACATTTATAAAATTGCAACATTTTAATCATTCACAATTTTTTACAAAAGGCCAAAGTGGAGAAATCATGCTTAAAAACAATACTTTATTCTCAAGTGGCCGCCGTTTTGTTTCTATAACGAATTTTTTCACGTTTATTAGGTGGAGATGCCTCTTTGGAATATTAACTTTAAGTATTTTTTGTCTCAACCTTCTAGGTGACGAATTACGACCTATATCATGCCCGCAGAGAAGATCCCTTTTCAAAACATCATTTTTTGGAAGCCGCCATTTTGGCGACATTTTTACAACCGACAAAACCCAAAAAATTGTATTTTGTAGAGAAAAAACGCACATGTCTAAGCCATTTCAGTTCTTCAAAAAAAATTGACAAACTTTAGGTACCTTTGGCACAATTTTACCAGAACCCCCCCTTAATGTATATGTGCTGTTTTCCATTATACTGGAATATTTTTCATATTCATTACTTTATTCTATTAGGCCCACAAAATTCTAAATTCCTTTGACCAACCGAATTTGATCAATTCTGGGTATAGGCTACCCGGTTCTGTTGATTTACTATGTTTCTTACTTTATTTTGAGTCAACTAAATCTTTTCCTGTTCTTATTTTTTTAGTATTTTCGTATCCTCGAGAAAATTGTTCCGTGTTTCTGTAAAAATTATTACAATACTTTTCTCAGTCTTCCGTTTTATATGTGAAATATCTACTTTTCCTTTGTGTTGTTTGCAAACTTTTTGATACTTTTCAGGATTGCGAGCTTTTCGCATCTCATAAGTATATTGCTCCATTTGTGCATACAATTTATCCAGTTGTTGTTTTTTCTCTTGATATTGGTTTTTTGACATCTTTATTTTTGTATTATATTTTTGATAATCTTCCATCTTTTTTTGTATTTAACCACTTGTCATGGCATACTTTTTGTTCCTTATTTCTTGTCTAGTATTTGTACTACTTGTTGTCCTGCTCTATTTTTCCCAAGACTGTTTGCCTTATATTTTTGTTTATGTGGTTGTAGATGTCTTCTGTGTTGTCATATATGAACTCTGTCAGTTATTGGTCTAATTGTTTCTCTTATCATTTTGTCTTATATTGTTTCAATTGTTCCTTTTTTAATTGTTTCCTTTTATTAATTGTTTTGTTTTGTTGGGATTATTTGGGTTTTTATGTTCTTAGTTTTAAATATTTTTAACTGAAATTACAGTTTTGCTGAAAGTTATCTGCTTTATTATTATATAATCTATTATAGATACGGTGCGTCGATGTAATTTTATGTTTCTCTTTGTTCTTGTAGAAACCGTTAAATATCCTAGGATTTTTTGTTACTTTTTCTCCGTTGCCCTTTACAGCTATTACATTAAAAATTCACGTTTATTAGCTTTACTTTTCTAACGTTCAAATTTTTCAGCATACGTCTTACTTTGTTTATTAAGGCTTTGCTTACTTTCACTGCGAGTTTAATAGAACAAGGTCAACGTCTATATTTAATTGCGCTCGTATTTTCTTTTTGTGTTTTACTGGCACCGAAGATAGTCGTGTTGAAAAAGGAACTGCAAAATGAAATTCTAAACACAAGTCAGAGTGATGGATTAATCTGAAGTTGTTATAACCATCCGCCTGTTGTAGAATGTAAAGTACGTTGGATGTGGAATAAGAAATGAAGCGGAATGTTGTTTAGAATTAACGTTTGCAGGTGAGCTTACTGATCTATATTTCACCACGTGGCAATAGTTCTCTGCATTGGGTTTTTCTAATTATTACAGTTTCTTTGTCCGATCGTATTTTCTGGGATTACCTTGCTTGATGTATGTTGGGATTTGATTACGTCCAGAATTTGTGGGTTCTCTTCTAAAACCGTTACTGCCTTATGCTGTTGTAACTAGAAGGATTAACCTCTCGACCCTTACTTGTACTCGAGGAAGTGTTATTCAAAAATAAAACCTGTGCTGTTCAGAGGTGCCGGTTAAAATTCTGTCACACAAGATAGCGGGGACCAGCGTTGGGGTGTCTCGTTTTAACACCGGAAAAGGCTTTTCATCAATACTGGGCCGCAGACCTAAGTCGTCACCAGTGCTTTGCTTTACAGCTATTTTAATTTTAGCGTGGGTATCCGAACAATTCAATTACCAGTACCAAACCGTTGCTTAACTATAACTAAGAACTATTGATGTGGAACGCTTTAAAGGACGCCTTTATGACTGATACACGTATGTGATCATAGCTTAAGTAACTTATCTCAAGGTAACTATATGTTCAAAGTTGAAGAACTTTATTCGTTAGACAAACTACGTGTACTGACGGTGTTTTTATCTTTTTGTTTGTATTGTTATCAAAGCAACCTTGACTGCTTTGATGAATTACGTTACAAGTCAAGGTGGTGCTTATAAATAATTTATTCCTTGTTACTTTTGAATCCACACGCTCTGTGTGCTTAACTAGCAGGATAAGGTCGTCGCTCAAGGAAGATAAAGACCCGTCTCCCTTGATAGCAACGGCTATCTAGGTTTAATAATTACTTATTTGATGTGTCGCTAATTTATTTATATTTATATGTGTGAAATATCAACGAAAGAGCACGATATTCTGCATGGCTATTGATATATTTTTATGTCTCATTAAGTGTGAAACGATTAAACAGCTGTTAAACCGATGTCCCTATATTAATTGCAATTTAATTGTAACCAAAGTTTTGTAACACATTACCCTCCTCCAAACTGCTAATGACACGGACATTATTCTTCTTGCCTGTTCTACCGTTTAAGTCACCTGCTAATATTTTTCTTTTATGCTATTAATCTTTTTGACGTTCCTTCTAAAGTACTTAATCAAAAGAATTTTTTTGTATGTGGTAGTCATCGGTTGGATTTATAAACGTCAAAATTAAATTAAAGCATTGCCAAGAAGCAATTAATAAGACGTCTTAACTTCTAAAATTTTTTTATGTGAACATAAAATAAAAATACACAAACTGCAAATTGCTATTTTGAATGTTTTCAGATTTATTTATTTATTCGTATGGTCCATTTTTGTTATTGTATTGTAATGAAAGTGTTATGTATGGTGTCCCAGAAAATCAGTATTAACCTGTATAGTGTGGTGACAAAACCGTGTACAATTGTGGATTGGTTTGTCTTGACTAAGTATTTCTAAAATATCAAAATGTTTGCACATTACTTATCGTTAGAACAAAACAGATAGAGACAATCTAATACTAATTAAATGTGCACTAAATGTACATTTCAATTACTGAGC
Organism: Abscondita cerata; assembly: GCA_030710515.1. Taxonomy (NCBI): domain Eukaryota; kingdom Metazoa; phylum Arthropoda; class Insecta; order Coleoptera; family Lampyridae; genus Abscondita; species Abscondita cerata. The sequence continues at coordinate 313,630 of JALBCR010000329.1, forward strand.
ACTCTATTAATCTACAGCAAAATAAAAGAAAAATATTCTTAACTTTGCAAAATGGTGACACCGCATCCTTGTAAATTAATTGTAATTGTACATAATTATCTTTGTAAGGATTCCTTTAAGTGGATGGACAAAATTAAAGATCACTACCCTAGTTTCAATTTGCCGATGTTTCGCCCGACTAATGCTGGTTTTGTCAAGGGTTAGCTTCACAACATTATGACAGTGTCGTTACTGCCTATGAATGAGTGCTTTTTAGAATTAATAATAGAAGATCCTCCGAACATTATTTAACGTTAAGTCATTGTTTAAAAAGCTCTAACCATGCTAATAAAATTTCAGTAGTTTAGGTTGTCAAAAATGTCATGTACTTTACCTTTTATCATGACCTCGAATTTAGAAAGATTTTAATTTTTAGTCTTGCCTGACAACAACACACTTAACTAGCGTTTACGAAACCAAGCATTAATTTTTTAGGTTTGGGAAAACCGCGTTTTTTATTTACGCTATCATGATCTACTACTAAACACTTTGTCATACAATAAAAGTCAGAACGGCATCCACTAAAGCTTGTATTTGAAAAATTTTAATTTACCATGAAGACAAAACGGAATTATTCTGGTCAAAGCAAACGCATGTAGTTAATTGCTGCGTGTCGTGATATTCACGCGATTATTGATATTGCTGTTAAATATACGCATGTAAAAAAATTGATTTCATGACTCATTTATAATAACATACAAATTTCCAGTTTGAAATTCAAATTTGCTAGGCAGTGTAGTTGAGACTTTTTATGGCGTTACTAAAAACTATCAGTTAAACACAACATGAGTTTTCCAGAGGACAACTTGTCGTAGACATCTCATTGGCAACTCTCCGTCGACATCTCGTCGTCAGGACAACTCAATTATGTAGGTGTAGTGTAGATACATCTTACCTAAACATGAAGTGAATTCAAATGTTTCCAATTAAAACTTAATCTTAAAACCAATGATAATTAAATAACATAAAGAATATGTATTTAATCACACACATTTAGTAACAAATATACTTAAGCTTAATGACAATTTAGAATGTAGCAACAAAACGCAAACAAGAAATTAACAGCTAATATCTCTAAACGAAGTTTTATTTTGTTACGTAGAAAGTATAAGTAGGAGCATATCTACCCTATTCCTATATTTATGAGACAAGTGGTCGTTAAAACAAAACTGACCGGCACTGTTTACTATTTTTGAATAACCACTTTCTTTTCTCTGCTTCTTCACCAAATAATTTTTTCTCTATACCCCATGTTTGTCCCATTATATCACTTCTTTTTCCTTAATTCACTTATATGATCACTGTCGTAATTATCATACTTCATTATGTACCCTAAGTATTTGTATTTATCCACTCCTTCTATCTCTTCTTTTTCCCACTAACATCTTTCCTATTTTTCTCTTTCTTTTTCTTTTTAATTATTATTATTTTATTTTTCTACGTTTACCTCTAATTTTTTTCTCTCTAAATATCTTCTCAACTTTTAGGCTGTATTCATTTCTTCTGCTATTCAAAATAGCATCGGTCTCAACGGACAACCATGTCTTTATATCTACTTATCTTTCTATCTACTCTAGATTACTGTTGGATAGTGATGTTGATGAAATGCGTTACTTAGCTTCATCAAATTAGTACTTGGAGCTTAGATGTCATTAGTTGCTACTTTCAAAAAGTCAACTTCATTTTCTTGTGATATATTAATTCTATTGAGATATCTCTGAAAATCTTATACATTTCATCAAATTATTGTTATTGGAATTTATTTTATAAAACAGAAACTAGAAAATTACTATCACTGAACTTGTCTCTATTGAACGTAGAACGGGTTATATCCGTTTCACAAACTAACGACAACAAAAACTCAAAATATTGAATGATATAGATATAGTTATAGATAATACCGTTACTTCAAAAGCAATAAAACTAAATTAATGTTGAGTTCTATGTGACAACATAAAATGTAGCAACTACGTATATGGTGTTTCAGGATAAACTGCCACAATATATTTTTCATAAAATTGACTTTGGAAAGTTCAAAAATCGATTGGGGAAATTAGACTAAAACATGTCCAAGAATGTGTCACTTGCGATATCACCATAAGTTTAACTATATTCTCTTATTTTTTATACTTTTATCTCATTTAGCATTAAAAAATACGTCTAAATTTGTATAAAGTTGTGTATATCAAAAATTTTAGTTTTCAAAATATTTAATACTTAAAATTATTTTATTAGTTGGCCACGACAGAATTAAAAAATACAACTTGGTGAGTATAATTTAATCGCCCAAATAATAATTGTCAAATGGAAAAAAGAGCACATTTTTTTAGTGGGTTATTTTGTTTTGTCACAATCTGCAGTGGTTTACTAATAATAAAACCTACAGTATAGCATTTCTACAATAGAAACATGATTAATTGCTAATATTTCAACAACTACTAATTTTTAAAAGAGATAATTTTATACCAAACACCTAGGAGATTTTATTTTAAAACAAATTTTTTATTGTTTTTTTGGTTTAATTTTTAATGTTGGTTTTAATCACCCTGTACATATTTATCATCAAATTATTAATACAGTCTACTCAAGTAGGTGCTTCTCTATCAAGAACTAAATAAATAATTAAACCTCTCATATTGCAATTGCAGTTGATAAGTATTTTTACGTCCGGAAACGTGGATTTTGACATAAAATGTATAATACAGGGAGGTGCTTTTCAAAACGGGTCATACGTTAATGGTTTTGGTATCAAAATAAAGCTAATATTAGTCCGTATAGCTGTTGCTATTAGGAGTCAGCTGAATTTCACGTTGCTTTCATAAATTTGTCAATAAAAATAAAAGTAAGTTTTGATAAGGAAAGAAAAATAGTATTGGGTTGCCTAAACAATCAACATTCCTACGTTTTGACAAAAAGGTTTATTCCTAAGGTACAGATTCGAATGATATTAGAACTAAATTAAATAGGAAGGTTACAATAAACATCAAAAATTACTAATTTTTATTGATGACTTTTCAAAAAGACTGTGTAATTCAGTTGATTTATGAAAGCGAACGCTGCGTTTTGATACCAAAACCATTTTTGTCACTTGAAAGGGCGAGTAGGAATTCGAAAAAAAAAACAGTTCACAATGCTAAAATCCTAGGACCCGTTTTTAAAAACTGCCAGATATCAAATGTGTCTAGAATTTGTCGTAGAACCCAAAAATAAAATAAATCAGATAGTATCATGTTGAAAATCAGCAACTTCAATTGACATCGAGTACAATCGGAACCACTACCGCTTTAAAAAAATTTTAATTGAATTACCATGGTATCAACATTTTCAATGCAAATTTTTTGAAAAACCGTTTGCTCAGTTTGTCGTGGAACATCCTGTATAATAAGCTTACTTGAATAATTTATAAAATTTCACCTTCAAGAGTTGCATTGCTGAATGAGTTGTATTAATTCATAAGGTGAGCTTTTACCATTTAAGATAAGGTTATGAAATGTACTAATAACGACTTTGGGAGGTTATATAACTACAATCGGGTTCATTAAGGTTTCAATAGCACACATACACGACTGCTTAGATATCCATTGGTTAGTGAGAATTAAAGATTTTTTAAGACTGAGAACACGTACGAAATGATTTGCCTTCGAAATATTTTCGTTTATAATAGTTATAAGGCAGCATAAAAGAAATTTGATCAAATAAAAGGTTCTTGCGTATTATTGCGTACAGTAAACAGTTGGTTGTTGTTTATAATACGTGGAAAAGAGAACTTGCTTCTTCTGGATTTCAAACTAGCAACAGCTGATACATTATGTCTTTGAGAAGAAAAAGTGCAGAAAAATTATCATGCAATGATGTAGAACAAGCCTATCAAGAAAAGAGGAAGAAAGAGCTAACAAAAAAAATTTGCAACAAGATGTTCATTGAGATGGTGTGGAGCACTTACCGGAATAGTGTAAAAATAACAGGTTAATGTAAAATTCCGCTTTATTCATGATCATTTATTTGTGACACATAGTCTTTTTCTTAATTTATAAATGATAAAATTGAATGTAGATTTGTTTAACTATTTTTTCCATTATTAAAAACGTATATTTAAAGACAAAAAATTAAAAAAAAATTATGCAGCAAACGGTTAAGATGCAGTGTAGATTTTTTGTGGCATAAAAAGCAATTTTAAAACCATTGCTCTAAACAAAACAAGAATGGAATTTAGTTTTATTTTTTGATTTGAAATTAATGATTTGATTTCTCATATTGAATTCGTAGTTTCAGAGTATTGGTGATACAGACTGTCCGATGGCGTTACAAGAACTTGTTTCCAACCTTTACCGAAACTATTTAAGCTGGTTATACTATTGGAGATTAGAATTGTGTAGACTTATTAAAGGAGAAACAATCATTATCAAGTCTGAAGTTGAACCAGTCCTTTCCTCGCCCACTTTGCAACTGGATCATAGTCTTGAGGAAATTCGTTTCGTGGAAAAACAAATTTAGGAACTAGAAAATATAAACGCATGAAGCTGGAATTTTACTAAATCTAAAGCACAAACGGGTTCTTACTTTTTGTGATAAATAATGTTTTACGTTTTTAACGTACAGTATAGTAAATTTTATCAATAATTGTTTAATTTACTTTGTAGATGATAAAGTTCCTGGAATATAAAAGCACTGGCGCTGATCCTAGTAATCCGGCACCTCTTTGTGATGAAAATTTGTACCAGTCTACGATGATTAAATCTGTGGCCACAGAAGATTGGACGTAATTATATGTATATACAATCCAATAACTTGAAAAAATTTTGATAAAACGTGTTTGGTACCAAAATACCAAAAATGTTGATTTTTAACTGTTTTAGAAAATTGTAAACTAATTAACTTATTTAACAATATCATTAAATTATGTAACTAATCAAAACAAAGAAGTTTTAAATAATGCTTTACTGAATTAAAATATTACTTAGAAAGCTGTAGTATGTAAGATGCGATAGAAGCAAGCGCATTTTTAACACAATAATTAAATTTCTACCAACCGAATAAAAATAGTAGTCAGTGATAATTACAGAATTACAAATGGTACTCTAATACACATGTTACGCTTTTTTGAGGCTTATCAGTGTAGAGTACCTTGTAGCAAGTTTACAAAAATCACTGGGAGTAGCTATAGAATTTCATCGCATCGTTCGGCTGATAAGCACTTGCTTCAGATACTAGTCTGGCCTAAGTTCTGCAATAAGATTAGATTTCAAAATATATATTTTGTTATTTTTTTTCTTGATGGTGAAGTTAAAACTACCATTATCTTTGAATTTACACTGGTTTAACTTGCTTGAGAACTGTGCTTCAAATCACGTTGCGCTACCCGCCGAAAGCTATTCTTGGTATTTTTTTAACTAATCCTAAGATTTTTAAACTATTGTAGCTTGATTGCTAATATATCAAAGACAATGTGCTAATAAAATATTTCTTAGTTACCGTATAAACAAAATATTGTAAATTGTTTATGTCTAGGCTTTTAAATAAACAAATGACATTTTTTTTAAATATACATTTTTTTAGACGAATTGTTTCCCACTTATTTTATTTAATTTGCTCCAGAATTTTGGCTAATATTTTCAATTGTTGTAAGAATTGAGGCTTCCAAGGCCGGAGTTATTGTTAAAACAAAAACGTCTCCTAAGATTGGACCGTGTTGTAGTTGGCAACTACGGTTACCTTTTTGACAAGGTCTACCTTAGAGACGTTTTAATTTTAACAATTTTTAATTTTTTACAACAAAATTCATTTTTTTGTCAACAAAAGTGGCTAGAAATGGCTAAATATAATTGTTTTTTAGGGAAATGATAAATAAATATTTCTGTATTAAATTTATATTGTACAATTTTAAATCATGTCTGTTGTCTGTCATATTTGTTATCTGTCATGTAGTATCACCGTATTTGTGATTTCTATGAAATAGCGTGCATTCGCTCTAATTACAAATTCTCATTTCGGTGTCTTTTTGAAGTTAACTTTAATTTGCCTCTGAAGAACGTATTAGTCCCACAGTGTAGTGTTCGCGGTATTTATTGCGCTGTTAATAATGCCTTTAGATCCTATTGTTGTAGCAAGAATTGTAGCGTTGATACAAGATGGCCGAGGACAACGTAAAACTGCAAGAATTGTTGGTAAGAGCCTTCGCGCTGTACAAAAGGTGTACCAACGCTATGAGGAGACTGGTCCGATAACCAGAAGACCAGGATCTGGGCGAAAAAGAGTCACCACCCAAAGAGATGACCGGTTTTAGCTTGCGGAATAGAACAGTTTCTGCAGTTTTGCTACGAAATCAACTCCAAAAAGTTAGAAATGTAAATGCTAGTGAATTGACCGTAAGGAGAAGACTTCGTGCTGCTGGCTTGTCTTGTAGAAGAATGGCTACAGATCCCCAATTGCAGCGTCGGCATTGAGTTGCAAGATTGACTTTTGCGCGGATTCACGCTGCGTGGACTAATGAGGACTGGAGCAAGGTACTGTTTGCCGACGAGTCGCGTTTTTGCCTCACTGGGTCGGACGGACGTCGGCGAGTATGAAAAAGACCCGGAGAAAGATACGTCAAGCTTGTATTGACGAGCGACGTCCATTTGGCGGTGGATCTGATATGGTTTGGACAGGAATCAGTTCCCAAGCACGCACGGAGTTGGTTTTCATACAGAATGGTCCCCTGACAATTCACAGGTACATTACCGAGGTTCTAGAAGATCATGATATGTCTTTCATGACCACTATGGGTAAACGTGGCATTTTTATGCACGATAATGCTAGGCCTCACACAGCTAGAGTTGTCGAAGAATATCTCAATGAGGTGGGAATTATGCGGTTCGATTGCCCAGCCCTCAGTCCGGACATGAATCCCATCGAACACGTCTGGGATGAGTTGGGACGTCGTATTCGAAAGCATACACCAGCTCCAAGAACTCCCCAGGAGCTGAAGGGGTTACTATTGGAAGAATGGAATAACATCGACCAGAATGTAATACTTAACTTAGTTCAAGGTATGCCTCGTCGACTTCAAGCAGTCATTAACGCAAAAGGAGCTAACACACGTTATTAGCAATATTTGTTTTAATTTTTTAGTCTCATATTGGTTCTAATAACAAAGTGTCGAATTTCGTTTAAAATGTAAATTAGTTGCTCTTTGAAAATAAATCGTAAAAACTAAAAAAGATGTTTTGCGATTCAACATACAATTTTTAGTTTAGCCTACAAACTATAGTACAATGGTTTACAACAGTCCAATATAAATTTAAAACAAAAAATTCCACAAAGATATCACAACTATAAGGTGACCTCAATTTTTTGCTCGCCAGTGTATAAAACTGAGAGACATTAGAAAAAATTGCAATTTTAAAATACAGAATTTTGTAGAAAATTTATCGTTGAATAAAAAATTTTGATAACTTTTTTTTCCTCTAAAACTTACAGAAAAATATATTCAGTAAAATTAACAATAAATTCCGCGGTTACTTTTTAATAAATTGTTAATAATATTTAAAGCGGTGGCGTATACTTTTGGACAAAACTATCTTTTGCATTCTTATTCCGAAGCGATTTGCATAAATTTTGCAAGTAGACGAATAGTCTCTGAAAAAGTGCCAGAGAGACTAGGACTACTATATCTGGAAATTATTTCATTGCTTGATACAGAAACTTTAGAAAAAGAACGTAACTGCAACCTAGATTTGGAAACATGGTCCCGTACTTCTCTCTCAGTAGGATTTGGAGGTCTTGGTGTACGCAAAATTAAGGATTATCTGTCTTCCAGTTTTTTAAAATTTGGTTAACTATTCGTACGGATTTGTCAAAATGATCTAACATTAAAAACATCTCCGACATTGCTAGTTACCCAGAAGCAAAAATATTGTGGATGGAAAGGAACCAATTCCGTCTATTAGTCAACTTAACTGAGGAAAAATTTTCATTCAAGATTGCCTTAACAAACTTGTATTTGAAGATGGACCGACAGAAAATAGTTTTCTTGCTGCTGCAGTTAAAGAATTAAGTGATTGGCTGACAGCTCTTCTTTCGAAGCCCGTGACAACGTTATTTGATAACAATACTTTTAGGATCTCAACGTCTGAACGACGTTGAAATTTGCATTGGTCACACATATCTATGCTTTAATGACAGATGAATTTGGAAATTTGGACGCTGGTCTAAGCATTCTTATATAAACGAAACTATTAATAGAGCCCTCTATTCTACAAGGTGGAACCAAATGGTATTAGTAAACTAAATGGGAATTACTTCAATCCCGTTGTATAATGGACGTTCTTTACTATGAGATGCAAGTTGCAGTCATACGTTAGGTGAGTCTTACATTTTTCATTCATCGAAAGTGGGAGCTGTGGCTGAACTTTCCGAGTCATCTCATAATTTAATCCACCAGTAATTTCAGAGAAGCGTCGTTCAGCGTGGTAATGCTGTCTATATCGTGGACACTCTAGATGGTCGTCTTTTAGACAAACATATACAATAATTTTTTTTTATATTAGCAATATATTTCCGTTTGTATTACCACAATTGTAATTAAAAATTAAGTAAACTTACAACGATTAACATAAAATTAAAATTCAAAACGATAGTTATATCAATGATGTAAAGTGAAAGAAAAATACATAATAAAAAGTTGAATTACATATTATCACGTATTTTAATTTATTAAGCGATAACTACATGTTACAAAGTAATATCTTTCGCTTTTCTAAATTGAAGTAACAATCTAATTTTCATTAATAAATTCATGATTAGAAAGTTTTTTTTAAATGACGATATAATTATTTTTTATTATAAAATTATTGTTGTATTTTTTTAATTTGAAAACGATTGTGTTAAGTTACTTATAACTACTGTTTTAGTTGAATAGTGTTATGAGTCAATATTTTTAAATTTTAAACAAAAAAAAAATGTAATTTTAATTTCAATAATTTTGTTGAGAAATTTAAAGAAGTTAAAAGTTATGCAGAGCGTTCCGTTTGTAATGGATTAAGACCTACGCCTAAAGTTTTTAAAATTATAAAAAATTTTTTAATTGTGTCATAATACTTGTCCAAAAATATAAGTGACTGTTGTTATCGTTTTACTTTTCTTTGTTTGGAAAGTTATATAAGAAAACACATGTCTTCTTAATTAACATAGTATTCATGCATAATTATCGGAAACATAATAGTTAAAAGCTAAAACATATGCCAATTTTAAATTTCAAAATGTTTAGTGTGAAATTTGAATGATGCTGATGTAAAAAAAATTATAATATTGAAAACTGTAGGCTTACAACATTAAAATTTTGCGTGTTCTCTTCTGTTACCTACATTACTTTTAGTCCCCATATAAAGTTCTAAACTTTGGTTTTTATATATAAGCACAAAATTAGGTATAGATAATAAACCTCATTGCACAAAATATAGTACAATCATTTATTAGATAATGTAAAAATTTATTAGATTATCTAACACGTGAAAAAATACAATTGTAAAAAAATGCAATTAAGCAAATTACAATAAAACTATAAAATAAAATATATATGAAGTTGTAAGAGTGAAAGTGATGTACCTACGGTATATGTACCGATCTTAAATTACTGTATTAAATATACATCCAAAAGATCCCGTCTTCAGAAAACCATACTGGTAGGGTAAAAGAAATTCTTGAATCTATAAATCGAGCACAACTCTTATTACACGCTATATATGATCATGCATCATTAACTTCAACGTTTGTCGTTAAGAAAACCGAAAGTTTTTAATGTTTTAACAGCGATCGGTGTGTTATTAATCATGCAGTTATGCTAATTGGTATAGAAAAAATTTAGTTTTGTAAAAGTACATTTCCTTGTTGTAGGTCAGTTATGGTTCGTGTCTCATCATCTTCTCTAATACTTTGTGTATGTAAGTGAAATGTGCATAAATATTATTCTTCACTAAGTTTTTGTAACTTTTCAGTTATTACTTTTACTACCCAAAGTGATCCATCTCAAGTGTACGAAAATTTCGAAAATTTGACATTTACGTTTGACTGTTCGGACAAAGCGGTTGGATTTTATGCAGATCAAGAATATGATTGTCAAATATTTCACATGTGTAATGAACAGGGTAAACGTATACCACACGTGTGTGCCAACGAGACCAGTTTCAATCAGGAGTTTAGAATTTGCGATTGGGAGTACAATTTCGATTGCTCCGAAGCTGAAAAATGGTAAGATTAAATAAATAAGTAAAAGTGCAGGTGTCGATGTTAACTTTCTACATTTAAATAAAGAAAAAAGTCAATTTTCCATTTTTATAATGTCAATAACGTAAATTATGCTGCAGGTTTTACCTAAACGAATTAACGTACGCAACCGAATCACCTCAAGAAGAGGAAGATTTAGAGTAGAAGTGTATCATCGTGCAATAGAATCTCTGCGTCTACCAAATGTTAAATAAGCAATGTTAATTTATCATCTGTTATATATAATAAAGTCTATTTGCTACACTTTCTTTACAATTTATATCTTTACATATCAAACTAGAAGCAAGTTTTACAAAATTTTATTATAATTAATCCCTTTGGATAAAAAAAAACACATACATACTTGTTAGCAAAAACGTTTGTAAACGTGCCACATAATTTTGCTATAAAAGGCTCGATAAGTCAAAACGTACACGGTATTGGTTGTTTACTTACTTTCTCAAGAAAAAATAACCAGAGGCAGATAAACACAGTTGAATATCTATTATACTTTTGAATTGCTTCCTGTTTATTATTACAAACATGTGAATGAAGTTATACAGGAAATTTACCAAAAACGAACTGAAAGAAAGTTAAGCAAGAATTGAGGTTTCCACTGCCGCAGTCATTTTTAAAATAAATACTATAACAAAATGGTAACCGTGGTTGTCAACGTTTCGCCATCTCAGAAGCTTAACAGGCTTCTATTTTCTTTAGCTTTCCTTCTACTCACTGCCATAATCACAATATAATTCCATAATTTTTAAAAATAAAATTTCACGTTCACGCTCACGTGCACGTATAAAACAGACCATACTTGATTTAGATAGTGATCATATTAAACTCTTTCATCAACATATACAGAAACAAGGTGCAGAACGAGAGTAGGGGGAAAGCTGGGAAGAGAGATTTGGATAGGAAAAGGACTAAGACAGGGATGCCCACTGAGTCCTTGTTTATTTTCTTTATATTTGAGAAATTTAGAGGAAGAAATTAAAGGACAACAGGTAGGAGGAATTGTGGTGGGATGAAGAAAAGTGTGAGTTTTAGTAGGAGATGAAAGAAATGATAAAGGTGATGAATAAATACTTAAAAAAAAAGAAATTAGAAGTAAATGTAGAAAAGAAAAAATTATAGAATTTAAGAAGAAAAATGGTAGACCGAAGAGATGGGAATGAAAGTGGAGAAAGGAAGAAATAGAAGTAGTGGACAAGTATAAATATCTGGGATATACGGTCAGGTACGATAATAAGGATAATAAACAGGTTAAGAAATTTTAGCAGAAGGGAAATAAAATTATAAGGGAGGTATGCGGTATAGGAAAAAGAGTATTTGGGAAAAACTTGAAAAAAAGAAAGTGGATATTTAAAAAAATAGTGAAAAGTGTGTTGATAGCGGAAGTGTGGGGATGGAGGGAGTGGGAGAAACTAGAGAAAATTCAAAATAAAGTATTGGAAGTGGACACTAGGATTGGAGAAAGAAACACCAGGTTATATAGTAGAAAATGAACTGAAACTAGAAAAATAAAAATACAGACAGAAAAAAGAGCAATAAGGTATAAAGAAAAAATGGAAAACAAGAGAGAAAATAAGATATTGTATCAGTGTTGGAAGGAGATAGAGGCGCGTACAATAAAATTTGGTGAAGATGGGAGAAAAGATATTATGAAAAAGGAGGATATGCAAGAGAGGAAATAAAGAAGATAACAGATGGAGGAAGAACTATGGAAAAAGAAATAGTACGGAGAGATATGGATACACAGGTACAGGAAAGAAGAGCAAAAATTAGAAAAGGAAATATAACGCAAAGTATAAACAGTTAATAGCAGAAGGAAAACCAAAGTACATAACAGAAAGAATGGGATTGATAGATAAAAGGGTAATCGCAAGATTCAGAGTTGGGAATGAGGAAAACAAAACAAGTACTGGGGAAGAACAAAATAGGATGTGTAGAATGTGTGGGTATGAGTGCGAAAATATAGAACATTGGTAAAGAGTGTAGTAAAATAAGAGCGAAGGAAAGAGGAACAAGAGTGTTGCTGGAAGAGAAAAGGGAGGGTATTGAATGGATGAAGAATGTGGCAAAAAAAATAATGGACAAAAGAAAAGAAAGAGAAATAATAAAAGTAGAGTAAAGAAAAGAATTAGGGAGAGTTATTTGTTGTTGTTATTCGGTTTGCTTTGTTATTATAAGAATTATACAGAAAAGTCAAATCATTTGTTATATATTAGATGACAAATAAATTGAATTAAACTTGAACATTTAGAACTAACTAATACCCTTTCACCCTTTCTTTGAAAACGTTACTTTTCAGCAATCGGACACTTCATCAAAATTATTTTTGAAAACGCATCGTAAGAAATTTTAATCCTTGTTGTCTCGAACCACAATTTGTTCTTCTTGCTTTCGTATCTAATCATACTCTACCAGACAAAACCATTTGTTTAGTAAAAAAAACAGCTTTAGAAGATCTTCGAACGAACCTCGACATCACAATTCTTTCAGTGAATAAAGGTATCGCTCCAGTCATCTTGGATACGGCTACTTATGTTAATAAGTTTTATTCCGTGTTATCAAAAGACTCTTGAGACCCAGCAATGACCTGTTCTTGCTACTTCCAAATATTTTTGCTTATATGGTCTACCAAAAGGAAGCAAAGTATACTTCTTCTGCCCATTGTTACTACAATTAACCTTCTACTTACAAATTAGCCTCTTGACGAATTTGAAGGTAAATCATGAGGATCTCCATGTTTGATGTTACATCATTGTTTACCAAAGTTCCTGTCAAAAATTCTTTCGCAACTATCGAACAAATATTATCTCAACATGGTAGAGATGTAAGATAAATATCGCTCATACAAAAGTGCCTTTTGTCCACTTATTTCGGCAATAATCTTTACAATCAGGTTTTGGTTGCTGCTATAAGTTTTTCTCTATCTCCTGTTGTCGCCAACATTTTTTATAGAAGCCTTTGAATCCGTTGAAACCAAAAGTAAAGTTTAGTATGTTGATAATGCATTCATCGTCTGCCATCTTGAAAATTGAAGGAAATCATCGTCTTCCATTCCTTGACGTCTTTGTAAACCCCACGATAAATTATCATTATCATTTGGTAAATCGCAAACCCAATCATACTTACTTGCTTGTTTCTAATACCAAAAAAAGTTGGTTGTTGAATTTGGAGCATTTTTTATTTTACCCGAAAATCTGAATTTGGAGCTGCACCATCTGACTAATACTGTAATCGCAAATGATAATAGCAGTTCCACAAGGTTTAAAAAAGATTTCTACCATTACTGATCGAATAAACAAACTTTTTTGAAAAAACTACATTTTTACAATTTTTAACTAAATCTCACAAATTTTAACTTTCCCTAAGAACAAGTTTTTCGTGCCTTTTTTTCAAGGTGTAGATAGTATCCCTTGTTCATGTGATTTAGTGTGCATAAGTAAAACTGGTCGCTCTATAACCCTTAGTCGCCTGATGGTACTTTAAAGTCCGCATGATTGAAATCCCCATACGTTTCCTGTTGATCATTATTTGAACTAATATTCCTGGCGGTACTTGACAGTGTATACAGCCACTTCATGTGGCATATTGTGAAACAATCGTGAAACAACATTTTTTTGGAAAGAGTACAGATTAATACAATATGTACACATACATTTTTTGTAACTCTTATTTTGTTAGAAACAAGAAAATCGTGTTGTGTTAGTGATGTATTATCCCTAAACTCTGTAATAGCACAAAATATACACGGTACTTTGAAGTACCCTCAGCCGAGAGGGACATTTTTTATTGTACCCGTATTTTTTCTTATTTTATTAAAAATTTCAAAATACACATAAATGCTTATAAAATTTGATACCTAATCAAAAAGAATTTTTACATGTTGTAATAACGACAAAGATTTTATTATTATTTTAGATAGTATTTCGGGATCGAACTTGTTTGAATGATGAAGAGTTGTTGGAGGAAGCCGATGAAGTCAATGATTCTTTTTTTTAATTAGAAAATAACGTTAATACTCATTTAGAGCAAGATTTTGATGAAGACCTCGAAGACCTCTTCCCAAGAGCTGGAGTTCAAAATTTCACTAAAGATTCTCCGACTGAAGAGTCTGTTTCAGTTGAAACAGTTGAAAAAGAATCATCAGATTCTGAGTCAGGGGTTTCTCTGTCTGAATTGAGGAATTCTGATAGAAAATAGAAAAAAAAGGATTTGACGGAGTTTACTCCAAAATATCAATTTTCTGAAGGTGTACTGGAAAATTTTTTTGTAGGAAGTCAAACTCTTACAGATGTTTTTTTTAACTTTTTTTTAACCGGTTGTTGAAAACATTGTTTTTCAAAATAATTTATATGCTGTACAAAGAAACAGGATATTAAATGTCACGAAACAGGAACTATACACTTTTATTGGGATTAATCAGGTGGTGTGGTACCACAGACTACCATCGTGGAAGAATTACTGGTCAACTCGTGAAGATTTTTCTGTACCAGCTGTAAGTACTAAAATAAGACGAGATTGATGTGAAGCAATTTTATCTAATCTACATTTGAATGATAATTCAAAAATACCGGTTAACAATAAAAATCAGTTATCTAAACAAATGGCCATTTATTAAAAAATTAAATCAGGTATTTGATAAATTTTATAATGAAACACGAGAACTCAGAATGGATGAGAGTATGGTATTGTTCAAAGGAAGAAGTTTTCTAAAACAATATAATCCAATGAAACCAGTAAAACGTGGCTACAAATTGGGGTGCTTGACTGATCAAAGAAGATACGTGAAGATGATTGACGTATATCAAGGAAAAAAAGTCATAGTCTAATACATTTTTTGCAGGACTTAATTCAATCAAATTATTTAAAAAAAAACATTCATTTTATGTATATTTCCATGTCTCCGTAACTAATTGATAATTATAATTTTGGTACTGGCCACAAGATAGATTTTGATAATTTTGCTTTGATTGCTAATTTTTTTTTTAAATAGCAAAATCAAGAAGATTATAGAAATTATCAAGCACCTTTGTAGTTTCATATTGTTAAACCCTCTTCCTTTCTTATTTTGAACTAATCAACGCCGATGTTAATACTTAATTATTATTATCCTAATTATTCAGACTCCTTTAAGTCAAGAATCTGGCATGGTTGACAAGTCCATTATCTGACTTTAGTAGTCTACTTTGAACTCTCGGTTGTTTGTTTTAAGTTTTTCGCTCTGATGAAACCTCTTACATTAGGTGACGTCGTTTTGGCGTCGAAATGTTTTGGTACATGTAACATCAGAAAAATTGAAAAATCGATGTTGTAAAGTTCCGTAACCTCCACAGCAGTTACCATCTGAATCAGAAATTTTATTATTTTTTAACTTTAATTTGTAATTTTTGGTTTTTGTTTAATTACTTTTTCAAACCATTTTAAAGTTTATTTTATTTAAAAATATGTTTCCCTAACACGGAACAAGTTCAGTATGAGATAAATTCAAATAATTATTGAAATAAAAATAAACTTAATTTCTATATAAGAACTGAATAAAAACATATTTTTTTTTTAAATTTTTGCGTAACGGGCAGTTGCTCACAAAACATTAATATTGATCATTTTAATTGTCTTAACATCCCCATTTTTAGGATGGGACCGCATAAATTGCAATTTCACAAGCCCTCCATAATAGGGTCCTGTAGCGTAAATATCATCGACAGGTTCGTAATTCCTGTGATACAATGTTTTCCCCAGAAATGTGTTTTAGGTACCGATTGATCTAGCACTTGATGGAAATTAAAAGTTAGTACATAATTAATGTCGTAAAAATATAACAAAGTCAACAAGAAAACATCCAGTGGCCAAAATGTCTTAGCATCAAGAAATCCTAGAGCCGAAATGTCTTAGCAATTAAACAGCTTGGCGCCAAATCGGCGTCGTCAATATGCCGGTGCTTAGATACCACAAACAACCGTTATTGAAATGAAATTTTTGTGTAGTATTGAGAACTAGAAGTGATACAATTTGAAACATCCAGAAGAAAATTATAGATGGATCAGGCAAATAAAGTGGTATTGACACGTAACTAAAATAGGTGCGAAGGTGGTTCAAATATAAACCAGAATTTGGCTATAAAAAATTTTTTCTTCAAGCGACAATAAAACGTCATATTATTGAACTACTGGCAGACGCTAAAAACTCTTTTTACTGTCTAGACATTAAAAGCAAAACAGTTATTTTGTTTCCACAACTATTTAGAGGTTGGTACCTCAGTTATGTCATATTATGAATGTAACAGTAAAGTACCAACTTGATTCGTAGAGAATAAAAAGTCACTATAAGACTCGAGAATCTCGAAAATTTGAAAATAACACATGAAAACTAGCAATAAACGCTTGAAGAAAAGTAATATATTTCACTTGGGTTAAAAAATATAATTGTTTCGCTTAATTTGCTGTCTCGGTTAACACCTCGCCAGCAAACTTTTTAAGCTCAACAATTATATTGTTTAACTCTAGTAAAATAATCTACTATTATTATCAAGTTAGAGCCGAAATTTTTACAGTTTTTCTAGATAGTCTCCGTCACACTCTACACACTTTTGCCGCCTCTCCAGAAGCTTTCAGATGCTTGTTTCGTAAAAATCTCTTCGCCTGTCACGTAACCATTCGCGTACGAAGGATCATACCTTCGCACTGTTTTCGAATCGCAGTCCGCCAAGTGCCTCTTTCAATGGACCAAATAAATAATAGTCGCATGGCGACAAATCAGGACTATAAGGAGAGTGTTTCAGTGTTTTCCAACCCAATTCGTACAATGTTTTCATCGTAAGCCGAGCTGTTTGTGGTCTGGTGTTGTCTTGCAGCAATATCGTACTACGGATTGGAATTTTTCGTCGTTTTTATTTGTATGCAGGTTTCACCGTGTCTTTTAGGAGGTTACTATAATACTGCACGTTCACAGTTTGTTGTTCAGTGAGAAAATCAACGCAATTACTCCTCTCATGTCTCAAAACACGGTACACAACGCCTTCCCCATTGACAGTGTAACTTTCGCTTTAACTGGCGCGCCTTCGTCTTTCTTCTTCTACTTCATAGACGCGCGCTTACTCTCCGGAGTATAGTAATGCACCCAAGTCTCGTCTGTGGTAAATATTCGATGCAATAAATTTTTTCCTTTCTCTTCATACCGCTGCAGGAGACGCGTGTAAACTTCCCAGCGTCTGAATTTCTGTTCAAAATTTAGAACTTTTGGCACCTATCTGGCTGAAATTTTGCGGTAACCGATCCGTTTATAAATTATATCTTGTAAGTTTGCCACCACTTCTCCGCCTTTTTGGAAAGCGGAACACTATTCATACACTTGAGTCTTGGAGAGGCACTCATCCCCGAACTGCCCGAGTAATTTTCGATAAATTTCCGCAGATTTTACATTATCTTTTACCATAAAACGAATAATGATGCGTTGCGCAACAGACACTGGTACGTCCTTCTCGCTCATGGCTATAACTACACTAAAAAGCGAGGTTATGAAGCCCGGCTGTTCTCTACGCTTCGTAACAGATCATTCTAACACCCAGTGTAGCCACTTTTACGACATTAAATTTTTCGCGCGTTTATTCAAAAATTCCGGTTTATATTTAAACCACCCTTGTAAATTAGGATACTCTCAAAACTAATATTAAAAGCAAGGCCCGATGAAAGACAACATCTGTGCCTTAAAAATTAAATAAAAATACGTTCAGTTTTAAAAATCATAATAAAAATTAAATCAAAAACTATAATATGGAGTGATCAAAAAATCGTTGTTGTAAGTTCAAAATGCAATTTAATAAACGTGGTTTATTTCCATCGGGGAAGGACAAAATAGTCACGCTTGTTTTCCTTAAAACCTTGAGATACGGGATGCTCAAGCATTTTAAAACTACTTACTGCATATGTACATTAGGAGTATGCTTAAAGATCCAATAAATTAAGGAGTAAATGACAAACAAAGGAAGTTACTAGCCCACGATCCATCTACTTGTATTAATGTTAGAAAATCTCTAAAAAATACACGGGAAACCAAACAACTCTAAAGTTTTTTAATGTAAAATGATCGTGATATAAAATTATACCATCTGACTACAATGGATTAAGAAGAAGGAGAAATATTAAAGTATTGTAAGTAGTTTCCTTTAATTTAGTTAAACAAATTTTGTTTCTCTTGAATGATTTGTTTTTTATTCTACACTTCAAACTCCGAAGGGTCCTTAAAAACGGCAAAAATTATTTATTAATAATTATATGCTTTAATGAAATTGTGAAAAAAATAATAAAGAGTGTAGTGGGTGAATGATGTCTAAGAAATGTCCGTATAGTACGCAGACCTTTGATCTTGCCTTTAAAAATTAGATTAATTCAAGATCAGTTTTGACCATTCTTTTAAGTTCCCCAGGGCTACAATTTAAAAATATTTTCAATTATATTCTACTTTTATGGATCACTTGTCAACTTTGACATTTTAAATAGAAACACTTATTTTATATTTTTTATTCTAAATCTACGTGAAAAACTATAGGGACTTTATGTATACGGGTCTTACTCAAAAAGAGGTACATTTTGAGATATCGATTTTTAAACACTTTCTTTGGTCAATATTGGCTTTCATATATTTCAAGTTTTATAGGTTATTATTTGAAATATCAAACTTAAATTTTATTCACACTGTGGCCTAATTTTTCTAGTTAATTTTATCGTCAGTTAATCATCTTAGAATCGCAACTTTCTAAAAACTTGAGTGGCTCAATGCTGTGTTTCCATAGTAGGTAACCGACTGATAAAGTTAACTGGAGATGAAAAAATTAGGCTTTAGGATGGTAACGACCTTAACTGTCCATGGTTTAAAAGTTGACTTTAATTATACAGGGTATGAGAAAAAAATATCAAGTTTTGTAATAAAATGATTAATAACTTGATAAAATCAAATGGACAACCCTATATATTCTCCTGAGAATTAAATCCTCTACAACTTTGCAATTGATGTCTGTCTATTAAAACTCAACCGATAGCCGTGAAATTTGTTTTTTTAATCAAAAATACACGTTTCATCAAAACAACAACTTAAAATTACAAAATACATCATCAAAATACACATCAAAATTGCTAGACATATTATTTTAAAAATCCGAAAGAAGTATCTGAATAAGAAAATGTCAAATACGAAAAGAATTCCTGATAAACGTGTCAGCATTTAAAATCTGTTTTTGTCAGGTTTGACATGGTGCTGTACACGATAAGGATGGAATTTGTTTTTTTGTAACACCTTATTTACATTGGTGTTCAAAGCTCCAACGTTATTCTTAGTCTAATAGTAGGATTCTCAACTACTAATAACGATAACGATGTCAATAACATACCTTTTCAGTACAAACATGTTTCCTAGTATTTTTGCCATAGTTAGCAATTGTAGTTTTTTTGAATCTCAGAACGGAGATATTGTTGTGGTTCCTGATTATCTGTTTTATAATTATGATCTGCCAATAAACAACTTCCATTCGATTTTCCGGTGGAATGAACCATACTACTTCTGCTGTCGAAAACTTACTCATTATTACTAACAACACAAAGATACAATAAAATTTTAATATAATGGACAATTACTAACATAACCGTGACAATAAAAAACTTTTGAAACTCGCATTTCATCGCCTACTTAATTTTTCGATGATAACTTTTGATAAAAACGAGTTTCACGGTTAACAGTGAATTTTTGGTAGAAACATGTATAGAAAAATTGTAGAGCAATCTACATCAATCAGGCCAAAAATATACAGGTTGCTCTATTAGATTTTAATAAATTATTCGTCATTTTGATAAAGTTTGACATTTTATTTCTCATATCCTGTATAATCAATGTAAACTTTTAAATCATGCATAATTAGGGTCGTTACCGCTCTAAATGTAAATAAAATTTGAATTTGATATTTCAAGTAATAACCTAAAAAACGTAAAATATCCGAAAGCCGATGTTGACCCAATTGAATGTTTCAATATCTCGAAAAGTATCATTTTCGAGTAAAACTCTTGTACATAAAGTCACCATAGTTTTCACGTAGATTTAGAATAAAAATAGGTTTCCATTTAAAATGTCAAAGTTGACAAGTGACATAACACCCTGTATAATTAAAAATATTTTTAAATTATAGCCATGGATAAACCTAAAAGTGTAGTCGAAACCGATTTTAAAAAAATCAACTTTTTAAAAACAATATCAAAGGTCAGGCTGTATAAAAAAAGAGTGTGAATTTAAATGTTTTAATAGAAAATTACTAAAAATAATGACAAAATAAGATTAAAAATTAATCAAAAGTAAAAAATTAAAAGACCAAAGAACAAAATATACAAATTTGAAATGAGAACAAAACATAAGAATTAAAAAACTTGACAGCTCTAGTTTTAAGGCGTCAGAAAAATGGAAACGACTTCGAAACGTCAATATTTTTAGTGAGTATAATTGATAATTGAACGAATTCCGTAGTTATCAAATTATAACAAGAATTAAAAATAGTTTGAACTACAAAAATGACAAACAGAAACTTTAGGTACAATTACCCACCATATGGCCATATGGCCAGCCGACCATCGGACATACATTTTTTTTTCTTCATTGTAACGTACTAACTCTAATTCGTCGGAAAACTTGAAAAAAAGGGGTGTTAAAATTTTTGGTTTGAAGATGTATTGTAGAGTAAAATGAAAAAAAAGCGTGAAAACAAGACTGCAAAAATCTTAAGGTATAAAACAATTTCTTACTGTTCGTTTAATATTAATGATTCTATTTAATAAAATACATTTTGCATTGAGAGGATTAATTAATAGCCCATTACTAATAAGTTGACACTATCATATAACAATATGAGTATTTTGTTTGTCATTCAATAAACTTGTTAAAAATATATTGTTGTCATGAATATTTATTTTATTATTTTGACAGGTGATTTGTTTTTCGATTTTAGTTAACCGTTTTTCATATATATAATTAAATTTTGAGGAAAAATTTTAGCTCGTTACTAAAGTTTTTTTACTAAACACTAGTTACATTTTTTTTCATTTTCTAATCTAAATCTTTGTTTTTCTTGTTACGTTTATTATGCAATCTGTTAGTATACAAACAATAAGCATAAAAGATGATTGTTACAGTAGCATTGTAGAAATGTGTTCTAATAAACACAAACTTTATTTATGTTAGTTGTATATTATAATAATGTATCTACCGTTAAATTACCTTTGGTAAATTAAAATTATTTGTGGTGCCATGTAGGTACCAAGTCCAATAGCGTTTTTCGTTTTAACCTTCTAGCTGGCTGCTATACAGGGTGTAAATTACTTTAAGAGGTGAATCGTTGACTAATTTTAAGATAAAAGTTCATATAAACATGGGTCCGCAACGGCTTAGTTTCTGAGATACAGGGTATCCAAAAAATTGTCGATTATTATACTAGTAATTAAACAATACAATTGTTGAGCTTAAGCAAAACAATTATATTTTTTAATTATTTTTCTTCAAACGTTTATTGCCGTTTTGCATGTGTTATTTTCAAATTTTTGAGAATCTCAAGTGTTATACAAATGTTTTATTCTCGACAAATCAGGTTGGTACTTACCGTTACATTCATAATAATACGAAATAACCGTGGTACCAATCTCTAAATAGTTGTGGAAACAAAAGAACTGTTACTTTTAAAGTTTAGGCAGTAAAATGCCTTTTTAGCGTCACTAACTCACCTAAATCTGCTGGTCAGTATGTCGATTTGTACGTAGATAAGTGACCCAAGTAGAGTTCTTCTATTATTTTGTAAAGCACTTTACCTCTATCTGAAGCTAGTGGGTCGTGATCCCCAGCTAGTATGCTTTTCGTTATAATCAGCTCCTGCTAGAAACCTGTTTCTCAGTTAATTAAAATAGTCTACAATCGACCAACAGAAAAACACCAAAAACTGCACCAAAAACTTGACTCCGAGTCAAGTTTTTGGTGTTTTTCTGTTGGTTAAATAGACGCTGCAGTTGGTGTTCCTTTCCTTTGAGTCTACAATCGCTTTATTTAAAATGTCCAGATGGTGGAGCACGCCTAAACCCTTTTAATTGAAGAAAAGGATTGAAACAAAACTCTCAGGTCTTGTTAGGACAGCGTTTTGTTTCTGAAGTGGTGGTTTAATCAGGCCAAATCAGGAATAGTTATAAATTGTGGCCAAAATGGAAAAGTTTTGTTTCGATCCTTTCCTTCAATTAAAAAGGTCCAGACGTACTATACTGTCTGGAAATTTTAAATAATTACATTACTGAAGGATACCATCAATTTTATTCTACAAACGCCTTTTTGTTTGTTAGATAATTAGGTAGGCAATATGTTGCAGATATTGTTACTAGTGTTAGCCAATCTTCTACGACAACACTTGCTGCTTAATGGTATGATTTTTTGATTGTATGTAGAATATGATGTTTAATGCTATGTCGTACTCTGATTGCCGCTCCTCTCCAACTATCCTTTCTACTAAAAGGTACTGGGTAAGCTGTATTATAGACTACGTAGTGTGGTACTTTAAAACTAGTATTCCAAATTAAATGAAATTATGCTATTAGCAGAATATTAATTTTCCTGATGGCTTGGAATGTTTCTATTTTGTGTTTGTGGTTGAAAATACCATTGGCATTCCACAAAGCTATTTTATACAGTTGGGCCATTATTTTTAGAGTTAGTGGAAAATTTTGCTAATTGTTGATTTTATTGTTGTGAATTTATATTGTAATTTTGTTGTGGTGGTCTAGTTGCTGCTTGAGCATAAGTCCTTGTTTCTAATGAAATTGATGGAACATGTTTAGTTTCTATTCTTTGCGATGGTAATGTCGTTTGAATTATTATACGGGTATTTTTGCTTAAAGCACTGTTGTATTTTTAGATGGAAATCTTCGTTTTATAATGTCTAGATAAACTTGATATCTTTTGTAGTTTGCGAGATGTGCACTACCACAAAATCAGCAATTTGCGTTTAGAAGGGCAGTTATTTTATAGATATCTCCATTATTTGAATTTCTTTGAAGATCTATAAAGAATAAATTTTTTTGTTCTTTTGTTCCTATATTTCGTGCATTTATTATTTGTTTCACTTTGTGCCCATTTTCTAATAATGCCTTTATTATTGTATCTGGGTTCGTGCTGTAATGAATGTTTCTTAAGATGACTTAACAGTTTCTCTTCTGGTAGTTTGTACGAGTGTCTTACAATATTTTGATCGTCTAACACCTTTTTGATTTTTTTGTAGTTTTCTGTGTTATTTGGTTGTACTTTCATTTTTTGTCTCCAAGTAGCTGATATGTAAATCCTGTTGTGGTTGTTTCAATCAGCTTTACTAGTGTAAATACTTCTTTGGTTAGCCAATAGAGATGAATGGAGGAATTTTAGTGTTAGTTAGAACATTTTTCTACGCTAATTTTAACGTCGATCTATTATCGTTCGAATCCGATAGTGCTTTAAACCAATTTGATTTGGTTTAATTCGGATCGTATCTTACGCGTTTGTACTTGATTTTGGGGGTTATTTTTATTTTTTGTTTTTCGATTTTTAATTCGAATTTTTAAAATTCATTTGATTCAAATGGTTCAACGTCAGAACCGTAACTTTCTGCTGTGTATATATATATAATATATAACCGAACTATACATTACAAAAGTAATACCACTATTAATCTAAACCTGGCTATCATTTTCTTTTTATCTATGCTTTCCTCTTCTGTTAAATACTTTGGTATTCAGTTCATTATTAAATCGTTGTATTTGTTGTTATATCTTCATTGCTTAATAGTCATTCTTCGCTCCTGCATTTGATTATCTTTGTCTCTTATTACTATCTCTTCTTTCTTCTTTCTTACTTTACCTCTTTGCTTTTTGTTTCCTCTCTTGCTCATCTTCTTCTTCGATAATATGTTTTTTATTTTTTGCGGTATTTTACTTCTCAACATTTGTACAGCATTTTATTCTCTTTTTGTTTTCCATCTTTTCCTCCAGTCTCAATGCCCCTAATTCTTCTTCTATTAGGTATCCTGGAGTTTCCTCATTTAATCCTAAAGTCCATCTTTCAAACAGCCCTTTTCCTTAACAATGTCTTTCCCAAAAATCCTTTCTTCAAATTCCTATAGTTATTTGTCCTAATATTGTATTTTCTTTGTAGTTTTTTTATTTGATCCATATCATTATTATCGTATCTGATGTATCCTAGATATCTAAATTTATCTACTTTCTTTAGCTTTTCTTCTTCCTACCACTATTTTGTACCTTTCGCTTTTCTTTTTTTCTTTTTGAATTCTATAGTTTTGTTTTACCTCTAGCTTTTTCTTTCAAAATACTTTTTACAACTTCTATTACCTTTTTTATCCCTTCTTCTTTAACTTTTTCTTACCTTTGTCCTACAGTTTGTTTCCCTGTACATCTCCTATGTTTCTTCTATTATCTCTTTATTTATTCTATTCTTTGTCATTACTTCCCGTAACATTCCCTTTTTACTCTATCAAATGCTAATTTGATGTCTAAGAATATCTCATTCATCTTTTTTTCCTTTCTATTTCCTTGTGAATTATCTGTTTTAAAATATATAGGGTGTTAGTAAATAAGTGCGACTAACTTTAAGGAGTCATTTTGCATGAAAAATTACAGTTTACTGAAAACTAAGCATTTCTTTCTCTAATCTTACTCTTTCATATCCCGCGTTTAATACACTTATTTCTTGATAGTTCGTTACTCCTCTCTTATCTCTTCCCTTACCTATCAGGGATATTATGGCTTCTTACTATCTTTCCAGATATTGTTCCCCATTATATATTTTTTTAAAAGCTTTTCTGATCCTTTCCTTCATCTTCTCTCTTCAATTTTTTTATTGTTCACTCACTAGCTTTCTTTCCCTCTTTTCAAGTTATCTTTTCTTCTTTTGGCTTTAATTTTTCTTTTCTATTTTTCCTCTACGCGTCTACGATGCTCTTACAGTGCTCCTTCTATTCCCTTTCGGCAATTTACAGTCGGCCCATTTTTTTCCATTTATTTAGAAATTCCCATTCTTACCCTTTATTCCTTGTGTATTTTATTTTTGTTTTCAATTAGTCTGCTATATTCTACTTTTCTTCTTTAACATTCTTTTTAAAGTTTGACCCTGCTTTTATATATTTTGATATCTCCTCTTTCTTTCTTCCATTTTCTTCTTTCTCTTCTCATTTATTTTTTTTCTCGCATTTTATTTTATCATTTTCTTCTTATTTCTTTTCTCAAAGTTTCTTTTTGTTATTACCGTATAATTTAAAATAAACTACCAAAATCTTTATTTTCAATTTATTTTTATACTTTTTATATTTTAAAAGTTACACTTATTATTCCAAACTTTTGAACTACACTGTATGAGCAATTATTCAAAATCTTTTAAATTGTTTGACAAAAGTATGAACACTGATTTATTAAGAACGCAATCACTTAGAGGTTATTTTCTTAACGATTCGTGAATTTAATGGTTATTTGTGTATCAAGACCGTTCTGATTGTTGATATCAGAAAAAGCCGAAAAAACCTGTAGAGCCACGGTGCACACAAATTTTTTTAAACGCTCGCTTTCTGTTATTAAAAATAAATTATTAAATTATGAAATTAATAAATATGAGCGCCTAAAAATAAAATTTTTTTTATTATAATGATTTTGAGTTTAAAAAATGAAATTATAAAACATGATACATTTTATTTTATTAAATAGAAAAATGTACCTTAAAAATAATATATGAATGCATTAAAATGTAATTTATGTGAATGTACATAAACAATACTAAGAATACCTGTATATTTCCTACACTGTATAATTGCCTTCACTCGTTACCGATCGTAATAATGTGTTGCCTACCTTTAAATTGAAGTATCAAACATAAATGTTTGCTTTCAAATTCAGACAACTATAGTATATTGTCTTATAAAATCCAAATAGCGCCTCAGATTAGTTAGAGGAGAGCCGTCGAAAATAACGCACCTAAGGAAATTTTTTACGTAGCTATTATGAGAAGTAGAAACCTCAAATTAAATTATTTGTTCATTTAATATATGGCCAAGATATACGACTTAACAGATTTGATAAATCCGCAATAGATTATTTCCCCAGTTTAAGATTTTGTTACTTTGCGCCATCTTTTCAGAACAGGCTGGTAAGATGACGCATACGGTCGGATAAGATGGCCCATTAAGGAGTTTGAACAATTAATGGTTAAAATATTGCAATAATTTAAAGAGACCAAAAACGAAAACTATATTTAGTAGAAAACTTAAAAAATAAACTTGAAAAAATATAAATGAATTAAAAAACACTTATAAACTATTTACAAAAATTACAAAAATTTAGACTTTTCGACTAGACTGCAGTCTTTATGAGAACCATCTTTCGCAACAAACGCATCTATACCATATTTTTTGAGATTTGCCAAATTCTCTACATATACTGCAGATATTTGACACTTCAGCTTTGTCATCATCTAGGTACGTCATCGTTATTGTCATCATCGCACATACCGTTTTCACTCAAGCTTTGTTCACTTTCGCCCTCACTTTCGACAAAAAATCGCTTCTTAACTTTTTCTTTGGCAGGCTGCTTTTTGGTCTTTGATTTGCTTAATTTCATTGCTTTGGAACGTTTTTTTACACCTTTATTTTGCAAAATATCTTTTAAAGAAGTTTAAGTTAATATTTTCGTGTGTTGTTTAGCACGGTTCGTTTTTTTCTGGACATGTTTTGCGTGTGGGGTAGGGACTGGTAAAATAATGTCTTCTGTTGAGGTGATCTCGGATTTATTATGCGATGTATTCCGGACGCGTTGAAGACCGCTACATAGTGGTTGGGGTGAGGATGGACCTAGAATGCCTTCTACTGAGGTAATTTGGTCATTGGTGGTAGACTACCATTTCGCTATTGAGTTTCATAACTTTCAATGTGATCTATTCAATTCTTAACTGCAAGAAAGTCGTTTTCTAAAAATTTATCGGGATGTAAGGGAAATATTCCCGCTGCACGAAACTCCGAAATTGCTTTCTCCATATTTGCTGTGTCAGAGTACGCCAAAATTTCCGCAATATTGTAATTTATTAACTTCATGTCCTGTATTTTACTGTATCTTTTGATTCTCAAAAAGTAGCACAGATTTGCGAAAACGGCAACCTTCTATCATCACTAACAACGGAGATACCCTGCAATTACAACGAAAATAGGACACACTGTAGAATCAGAACGTTTGAAGCAGATTACTAAGAATTTGTTACTTCAAAGAGTACAAAATAACCTACTTTATTTAAAGCACGTGCTTAAAATGACGTCGAACTGAATTGATTTTGTAAATGAGACAAATCTATATTTTGATGAGCACACTTGACTGTTTTAGTCAAAAACTAAAAATCTGTTTTTCGATGGTCCTAAAAGCTCAGTTAGACAAACTAGTAAGTTAATCTAAATTAGATTTTTATAATCATGACATTATTACATAAATAACTTTTTCCGTCGACCTCATTATAAAATTGAGTTTTACGTACTCCCTGCATAATCATAAAGTAACACTTTTTTAAATGTAATACTTTTCGTCCGCAAACATCTGTCAATGTCAATTATTATTTTATGTCAAATTAAATGAAGTCGAAGTAACCAGTATGAAAACCCATTTTTAAGAAAGGATGAATTTAGTGACTACATAGGATATTACAGTACTTTAGGTACATACTGAAACATTTTAGATACTGCAGAATATTGTTTGTTTACTTCCATTTATAACCTCAATTTCTCAATCCCACACAACTTTGAACAAAAACAATTTGTTGTTCAAATTACAAGTAAATGATTTTAAGTGCTTTGAAATGATATTAATAAATTGTTTATAGTTTCTACAATGTGCGAAGCATATAGAAGAGCCTGGTTGTAATCTCACAATACTCGATACATTGTTTTCAATATGTAACACTTTAACTTCTTTAAAGTTATTCATTTATAAGGTAAGACAGAATTCATACGACTTGAGATTGCTTTAGACAATTTTATTAGGTAACATTTTGATACAGAAGCGGAGTTCCGATACAAAATTTTCACGATCATAAAATACAAAAACTTACAGTAGAAGTGAGTTAATTATGGGTACCTTTCTATTACTGTATTTGATTGATGTAAATAAGTAATAATGCTAATGGAAAACACAAGAACAGTAATTACTTGTGAAAAATCATTTGAATATTGATTCTGTCGCAGGAAAAAACAAAAATAGAATCATATAAGCCATCAACATTACTGGGTTCAAGATTTATTCGTACACAAAAACAAGGTGAATTTCACAGTTTTCAATAAGCTGAAAGAAGATTATTACATTTTTGAAACATTTTCGGAGTGAATCAAAAACTACGTTTGCATACTTTCTTACGGTCAGGCAATATTTTTATTGAATATAAAATGATTATAAGTCTGACCACGGTACAAACTCAGTCTTATAACTATTATATGTCCAATTAGTAAGAATCGACTTTAATGTGTTTAATAGGAGAAACTTCATTACATCTTTGATCATAAACAATTAAAGAAATGCATTAATTTTGAGGGTAGGCTTCCAACTATAACTACATTTTTAAATATACTTCAAAATAACACTACCTAAATGTAATTTTTATTATTTTAATAAATTATAAAAAGTACATGTTTTACCTATTACCTATCATAATCAAGTGCTCTTATAAAAATTATGTGATTGTTGTAAACAAATGCTTTATCGGTACAATATTCGAACGCGGAAAGCTTTTATTTCCTTTAATAAATTTTGACACAAATGTTACAATACTGAACGGTGAAGTGAACATTAGGTACAGTAAAATCAGAACAAACGTAAAATTTTTGTTTAAAATTACTAAACATTTTGTTTTCAGTAAACGGTAATAAATAGAAAATTAATTAATTTAAGGTCAACGGAAAAATTAATATGTACCTCGGAAAAAAGTGCTTTTAATAACCTCGCCTGTTTGCTTGCCTCGGCTAACGCCTCGGCCAGCAAATTCAGTCTCGTACATAAAAGTGCACTTTTTTGTCCTTGTTACATAAATAACTATTTTAGGCGCTCATCTTAAAAAGAGACAATTTACGTCCTTATTTGCGGCCGTAAAGTAGCACTTTTTTGTACTCATCTGTCAAAAAAAGTAAAACGGCCGCTTCGTTCAATCACGATACCCATGTCTCATTGCAATAAAGTATAATAAATTGATGTGACATAGTTTTTTATTTCTATAAACAATAATATCCTTAAGATTTGCGTATTTTGTATTCGTTGTCTTAGATGAATAACTGCAAAACTGCATATTATTCCTATTCTGTATCTATTGTATCAACAAAAAATAAAATATAATTTGAAAAAAAACTGAATAAAAATTCTTGACAATGTCTTTTCTGATATGATGGCCTCGGCTGACGCCTCGGCAATCCACAATCAGAGCGGCCGAAAAAACCTACTTTACAGCCTTGATACACAAATAACTATTTTAAATTTTTTATTTAAAACAAAACAAGATTATTATTTCAGCTACACACTTTTCTTGAGTTGTAAAAAAAATTACGCACCTTTAATAGTAGATCATAGTAAACATCCGGCGTATCTTTTGCAGCTTGTTTTGACTGATCAAGAGTACCTTGAGTTCTATATTTTATGAAAAAAGGGAGTAAAATCTTAAACCATTCCTTATTAAAATCATAATTTTCAATGATGTAAAGATCGTTAAGAAAACAATAAAATAATAGCGTAAAATTTAAATTGTCGTTAGAATTATTTGTTGTTACCAGATTATTCACATTTCTTCGTGATTTAAATTAAAATTCCGAACACATCTTTCGATGTTCCTTTTTAATCACAATAGACTCGTTTTCTTCATGAGTCTATAAATAAAAATAAATATTGTGTCTTAAACTAAAAATTAAATATATATCTTGGAAAACTCAAACTATTTTAAATTGAAATTTACTGAATAGTTCAAGTACGACACAGAGTTTATATTTTTTACCTCGGTTAACTTCAGTTGGAGAAGAAATAGTCCGGGGTTTTAAACAATATATTTTAACAAACTTAATTAATATTGTTGACAAAATAAACAATTTTTATACAGAATCAGAATCAGAATAAACGTGATACAAAAAAAATTAATTAACGGCAATTCTCGGTCATTCTGTATATAGGTTGGTTGGTACTGGCAGTAACACACCAGACGGTGGTTCCCAATGGCAGTCGACCTGCAAATAAACGATAGTCAATGTTCTTTTAATTGCTCTAGCAATTGCTTTATCTTAAGTTAATTTGTGTGCGATGGTTTTATACAAGTAAGACGTAGTACGGAAATTTGAACTTAATTGAATCGGAGAGGGCAATTTTAATTGAATGTTTCTTCATCTTTTTCTTGCATGAATTACTATATACCAGGGAAGGTTGCTTGCTGGTTTACCTCCCCGGGTGGGTTTTGGCTCGGTTTCTCTGGACATTACGATAAACGTGTAGTTCTTGTACGACGAACGTTAAGATTGTATTCGAGCCCCTTGCTTCAACCTGGTAAGTAACCGATTTTGCTAGAATATAATGATTAATTGTGTAGGAAAGGTTTCAGGGTTTGATGGTTAAAAAGTAAGTAAGAAGATAAGTAGAACGGTGCAGTATACTCTACCGATACCGTCAACCAACCCCCTTACACCAAGGAAACGAAGTATTATAGAATAAGTAACGGCAAACGCTGCGAAACAGATTTAATTACTTGACAGCTTTTGCGGTTTAGAAAACAGAAGACTCTGTCATATGAATTTGTCTTGGAGAAAGCAAATTGAATTATTTGCCCCAGTCTACCAGGTAACAGAGAAAAGTAATAGTATCACATAAATAAAGTGTAAGAGCAATTTAACGGGTGATTATTTCTAGAATACTCAAAAAAATAAAGAAAATCGGAAAGCGATGGCAAAATACAGAGAAAAGTGTTCTGAGAGCAAAACTCAGAACGAGTAAATAAGTAGGTGCCTTTTTGGCCCGGAGACATTGAATTTATACCGTTGTTTTTCAAAATTGTAGCGGGGAGAACGGTAGAAAAATAGTCGTTCTTGAAGAGTAGGGAAGTTAAAATCACACAAATTTACTTGTGTATATACTCGTCAACGCCATCTTTTGTCTTTTGTTACATACCTCACCATTGCGGCAAAGAATTAATCTCTGGGGCAGGTTAACAGGATAAACCGGTAAGGGCTTTGGCTCCGACGGGGATTTTTATCTCTTGTACGTGGGTTCTCCCTACTATTTTCTGTTTGTTCAGGTTTTCTAACACTACTATGGTCGATGAAATAACTTTTTTTGTGCGACACGGACCGGAAAATTTCTGAGCCAGCTTTGCGGAGAAACCCTTGGTGGCGTCGGAAAAAAAATGGTTTATTTTAAAAACCAACTCACCTACTTTTGGTTTGTACAGTTTTCTACGGAAATTGTAGTAGTGTCGTTGGGTGTCGAACGCTTTGGCAAGATGGGGCTGTAGTAGATCGATTAGAATGGTAAGTTTTTCTAATTGCGATGCATGTTCAGCCGGTGTTCTTTTCTGTCCTTCAGGTCGGTGAATTATAGTATGGATTGCTGTCGGGGTTAAGAGTTCGCGTCAAAAATTGAGCATCGCTGGACTAAAACCTGTCAAATTGTATTTCACGGAGTTTATTGCGTACATAATTTCGCCAATGTCCGGGATTACCACATCTATTACAACTTTTGTTGTTGTTGATAATTATTCGGTGGGGTGTGGAAACTTTTATTGATTTATTCTTTTCTCGGGATGTATGTGCAGTCGCACTCAGATTTACTACCATAGATTTTTATGTTTGGGAAACGAACTGCTTTTTCTATGTGCACGGACATTTTCTGAGTTTCAACTTCTTTTGGAAGAGATTAGTATTGTGCGGCCATCTCGTGTAGATCGTTCAGATTAGCGAAATCCCTAGGGCTAATATAAAGCTTGTATTTAGCGCCCAAGTTTTCATAAATTCGTTCTAATTGCACTGCGTCGGACATTCTGCCGTATCTTTGCATTAACGTGGAACATACTGCAATACGGTATCCTTGGGTATTTGTACACGGCTGCGTATTTTTTCCTTCAATTGATACTTGTACTTATGAGTTAAATATTGTCGGCGAAAATTGAAAACAAATTCATCTCACGTATGTCAGCGAGCTTTGTTGTTACGAAACCACGCTAGGGCTCTATGTTTTAATAGTTCCGGTAATGCAGATAATAATTCATTCGGCGGAATTAGATAGCACTCTTGCAGTTCTTCAATTCTTTTGGTAAACAAAACCGGGTCTCCTTTTACATCAAATTTTAAATTCCATTTTCGGACGCGATCACACAATTGAGCACGTATGGGTAACGGATTTGCTAATGCTTCTTGTGACCCGTTTAAACGGTTTTGAGCGGTTTTTCTGAAAGTGTTGGTTGGGATCCTGGCGGTTGTTCGGAAATTGATTGCCCTTTTCATGTTTTAAAGAAGTGCAATATTCGAGCACGCTGCTCTTCAAGAGTTCCTTTGGTGTTTAACTTGTATATCTTTAATTGTTTGTCCTAACTCGGGTGCCACGTAAAGACCCAAACTACTTTTAAATTGAAATTTACTGAATAGTAGTAATATACAGAATTAATATTTTCTTTACTTCGGTTAGCTTCAGTTAGAGAAGAAAATAGTCCGGGGTTCAAATAAAACAATATATTTTAACAAACTTAATAATAATGTTAGAAAATAAACAAGTTTTATACAGAACTAAATAAACGTGATACAAAAAATGAATTAACGGTAATTCTCGGCCCCCAATCGCGATCGACCTGTGAATCAAACGTTAGTGAATATTTTTTTAATTGCTCCAGCTACGTCTTTCTTGCATGAATTACTTTATATGCCGGGAAAAGTTGCTTGCTGGTTTACCTCACCGGGTGGGTTTTGACTAGGTTTCTTTGGACGTTTACGATAAACGTGTAGTTCTTGTTCGACGATTGTTAAGATTGTATTCGGACTCCTTTCTTCAACCTTGTAAATAGCCGATTGTTGCTAGAATATAATGATTAATCGTGTAGAAGAGGTTTCAGGGTTTGGCAAATGAAGAGTAAGTGAGAAGAACTGAACCATTAAATTTGTACCGTCGTTTTTAAAAATTTTAACGGGGAGGACGGTGGGAAAATAGTCCCAGGGTAGGAGTAGGAAAATTGACGTCACACAAGTTTTAACTCGTCAACGCCATCTTTTGCCGTTCGTTACAATCTATACTTACGTTAGTGACAATTACTAAAAGCAACGTAAGTAAGACGTACAATGTAGATCTTACTAAATATTTGTTCTGGTCTTTTTTTTTATTTATACGTCTAGTATGTGACACATTAATATACAAATTTTAAAAATATGTCGTTAAGTAGACAAATTCACATGAAAAAATAGAACCAGAAAGATTATTTAAATTAGTTTTACAATTTCCTTTTAAACCAGTTGTATTAAAATTAACATTATAAAAGAAAGAGTAGTTATAAGTACACAATGATCTAAACAAAGCTACGATTTAAAAATTTTGATGATTAAATCAATGAAAAAAGATATTAATAGTTATTTGTGTATCAAGGCTGTAAGGTAGGTTTTTTTCCGCCGTTCTGATTCAGAAGAGGTCGAAAAAATTTTTTTCTACGATCTTGCAAAAAGTTACTATTTTTTGCAGCAATTACTGTAACAAAATTTTAACTTTTTTGCATTAGTGCAAAAAGTAATTTATATAATCTTTCTTCGTTTTTCATTGAATATTTATTTTTTTCTTTATTACTTAGTCTAAACCTAAGAACTGGAATTCCTTTTACTATTATGTCTATGTATTCCATATTTTTCTTTCTTCTTTAATCCTCATTCTCCTTTTTTGTATCTGATTATCTTTGTCCCTCATTGTTATTTCTTCTTCCATCTTACACTTTTCCTATCGCGTAACTTCCTCTTTTGTAGTATACTTTTCCTTCTTCTTCTGTATGACTTATCTTTCCAGATTCTTTTTGTTTTCAACATTCATACAAAATATCACTATTTATCCTATTCCTTATTCTTTTCTCAATTCTGGTCGCTTTCTTTCCTGGTTCTAATTTTATTTTCTCTAGTTTAATTTCTTCCTTTATTAAATACATTATTACACATTTCATTACCGTTTTGAACAACTTCTTTTCTATATCTTTCCCAAAAACACGTTCTCCCAGTCTATATTTCTGCCTTAAAATTTTATATCCTTTTTGTCTTAAATCTCTTATTTGATCATTGTCTTTGTTATTGTACCTTATGATTGTATTCTAAGTATTTATATCTATTCGCTCTTTTGATTTTGTCTCCTCTCCTAAAACCCCTTCTTCTCCTTTTTTTCTTGTTAAATATACTTTTAGTTTTTTTCCTAAATATTTCTTTGTCGTGTTTATTATCTTCCGCACCTCTTCCTTCATCCTTATGAAGATTATTATATTGTCTGCATAGGCTAGTGTTATTATGTTTGTTTTTTCAATTTGTATTTATTTGATAGTTACGTAGTTCCTTTTCTATGTCTTTTATATAGAGAAAAAATAACATTGGGCTTTACGAACATCCTTGTCTAAAACACCTTCCCTAGCTTCTCTTTCACTTTTATTCTGCAATTTGTTTCCTGTATATCTCTTCCACTCCCCGTATTATGTGGTCACTTATCATTATGTCTATTGCCCCCTTTCTTTCCTAAAACATGTCTGCCACTCTGGTATATATTTTTTCTTACACTTCTTTTTCTAATTTTGATCTTATTATCTCGCCGTATATTTTGTACCCTACATACGTTACGCTTACCTCGTTGTAATTTTCACATCTTTCTTCCAGTTCTCTAGAAACCATTTCCCTCGCCATACCATTTTATTACTTTTCTGATTCTTTTCCTGTGTATTTCCACTGCTCTCCCTGTGTTTCATCTGTGTCTGCTGCTTTTTATCTTCAATTTTCTTAAAGTTTTGTACAACTCTGCTTTTTTATTTCCGTTTTCTTTAATTCTTTTTCTTCTATTCTTTATATATATATATATATATATATATATATTTAATCTATTTTACTTATTTCCTTTTTCTATTTTTTTCTTCTATTTACAAACTCCCATACTTGTCCTTCATTCTTGATTTATTTTATCTTCTGTTCGATTATTCTTCTACATTCTATTTTTCTGTTCTCACATCCT
The DNA here is from genome assembly GCA_030710515.1 of Abscondita cerata. Classification (NCBI taxonomy): domain Eukaryota; kingdom Metazoa; phylum Arthropoda; class Insecta; order Coleoptera; family Lampyridae; genus Abscondita; species Abscondita cerata. The sequence goes on from JALBCR010000329.1 coordinate 349,188, forward strand.
TTTTTAATTCTGCTCTTATCCTTTTATATTCCTTTATATTTATTTCTTCTTTTCTCCATTTCCTTTATCCTTTTCTCATTTCTTTTTTGCTTTCTCACATTTCCCATTCTACCAATCGGTTTTGCACCGCGTTTCTTTTTCCTTTTTGTTTCTTTGCATTTTTAATTTTTTCTATTATATTCCTTAACTCCTCTTTTACCTTTCTTGCTACTTCTTGATCTTCTTCCATTTTCTCCATTTTTTAATTTATCTTCTTTCTACTTTTTCTCTATCAAGCTTAGTTCTATTGGCAAGTAGTTTGAGTCTACCTCATCTCCTACTGTTAATAATAATAATAATAATATAGTATATTGACAGATAACAATAACAGAATACAATATTGATCAATTACCATCTGCCAAAGAGCACCTGATCAGTTTACCCACCGGAGCAAGCAAACTGATTTTCATCAGGTATCATAACTTCAAGACACAAAAAAAATAATTACGCTTCTTCAATAATTTTAAATACAAAAAGTATTAAAAAATTAATAACACAAAAAAATACATATATAGTTAATTAGGAACCCGCAATAGCACTACATATAGAAAAGAAAGAAAAGAAGAAAAAATTAAGTACTTATTAAAAAAACATGCTGTTTGCTGTTCAGTTAGAAGAATCTGTTTGAGGCGCTTATTAAATGTGTGAGGCATTAGCAACTTCCATTCCGAGTGCATTTTGTTATAAATTAATGCGATGTTATACGAAAATAAACGTCTGAATATTGCCTTATTGTGTCGTAGATTAGATATTAATCCACCATGATGAAGATTTAAGTTATGAACATCGGTACGGAAGGAGATTCTTTCGAACAAATAAGGCGGGGTTCTATGAACTATTATAGCATGAGCAAACGAATTAAAACCCAAAAACCTCCTTTGACTCATGGACAACCAACAAGCTGATCGAAGAGCTGAAGAGATATGTTGATAGCGACCTATACCATAAATAAATCTTAAGCAGCAGTTTTGTACTTTTTGAATTTGGTTTATCTCTCTACAGTTTAGACAAGGTCCATACACAGTGTTGCAAAAGTTAAATTGGCTTAAGACTAATGAATCAAAAAGAAGTCTTCTAACAAACAGAGAGAGTGATTGTTGGAAAGAATAAACAGCTCTAAGCGACGGGTATGCTTTCCTCATTGTGGGAGAAACATGATTCCTAAACCTTAGATCCACATCTAATATTAGGCCTAAATTTTTTGCTTCATGCTTAAACGGTAGAATGTTGTCATCGAGAGAAATAGTAATATTGGTCTCAAGGAATGTTCTTTTAGCCTTATTGCAGAACAAAAGTGTAGAGCATTTAATGAGATTTACACTAAGTCAGTGGTCATAAGTGGTCCGTAAAAAATTCGAAAGATCGTTGTTAATATACTGCCGGGCTGTTTGCATGTTGCAAGTTTTGAATAAATAATACAGTTGCAAATCATCGGCATACAGGTGAAATTTACATGAATTTAGACACTGGAAAATATTACATGTGTATATATTGTATAATACAGGTCCAAGCACTGATCCCTATGGAACACCACATGGCACTGTTAAAGGTTTTGATAACTTGTCACAAATTTTAATGCACTGAGTTCCACTATTTAAAAAAAGTTTAAAAAAATTTATACAAAGTTTTTACTGTTTTTTTTTTGGAAAACCAGAGACGATAGGTATAGGGAACTATTATACCATTCGAAAGAGAACAAAATTATTCATCAAGTTGTGCAATGATAGACAGGGTGTTCTATTAAAAATAAATAAGTTATGATGGTTTGAACTTGATTAAATTCGGCACTACATTTCTATCACCTTGTATGAAAAAAATTAAATAACTCAAAACAGTTAACTTTAAAAATAAGAAACCTTAATAAAAGTTTATCTAAAAATTAACGTAGAATCCAAAAATTGTAATAATATACAGGGTGTTCTATTTAAAATAACGAAGTTGATGTCAACCTCCGGTACAACCGGAAGCTTTAGATGGACGCCATTATTTTAGTTGAAAAGTACATGCCCGAAAACGCCTAAAGCCAAATTTTCAAAATTCAAATTAAAGTAGTCTGTGAAATATGTCTAATGTCTCGTCACCGTGGGACACCCTGTATAAGTTTTACCAGACATAAAATAAAGTTAATCAATTTCAATTCTATATAATTGATAAGGTAACAAATTTATTAATTATAGTAAAACTAATCAGCTAAAACACAAGGTGACTTCTGAGTAAAAAAGTAAATTAAGAAGCGAGAAAAAAAAGACAAGATGTATAGGTACTATCGATTCTCTATCAAAACAAGAAGCGGTTAAGTACGTATAGATAAATATTATGCCTAACTGTTCTCGTTGCAATTACATATTCTATTACGGATCATCCTTTTCCTCCTATGAATGGTAACTATCATTTTCCTCCTTTCTTTAAATTTTCGGTTAAAATTGTCCATGCCCTCTTTTCACATACTTCTAATAGTTATTTACCTTGTCCGCTTTTTTTATTCTTTGAATTCTTCTTTTGTTCTGCATTTATTTTGATCTCCCATTGCTCCCCAATTCTTGCGTTGTAATCTTCTCCTATAATGATTTTTTCTTCCTCTCTTTCTTTGATCATTTTATCTAGTATTTCCTTAATCTTTTCCATTTTATTCCCATACACCGTTATTATTTCGTATGTTTACTATACTTTCATCATATCTTGGTCCGTTTTGTGTACAAGTGTGTCATATTAATATTTATTTTACAAATTTTAAGTATCAACTGAATGTTGAAGTTTAAATTTTAATGTATGATGTGACATTCACGCCCTAATTTCAAGAAGCCTTAATAAAGTCGGCAAAAAATCCTTACAAAGATTTTCATTTGTAACAACAATATTGGAAGATTTAATAAATTTAACTCAATTGTAAACGACGTGTTTGTAAAATAGAACATAATGACGTCTTCAGTAAGTAACTAGCATGATGAATTAAAAAATAATATTTAAACAACTACTTGTACTATTAAACTAGAAATATCGATACAATTTTTCAAAAAAAAAAAAACAGGACAGAATTGAAAACCATTAAAAGTGTAAATTTTATTTAGTTCCGTAATAAATGACGGTGTCCATTATCTCCTTCCTAATGCAAACATCGCTAAGATTTATCGATATTACTTTCATGTAATAACGAAGCTATTCAATCAAATTAATAATTGTGTTTAGAAAAAAATAATTGAATATTTAGTAGTGCTTCGATTACACATTAATTAAAAAACGATTTTAAAAATAAATTAAGTTCAATTGTTGGAAATGTAATATTGGAGCACTTTCTATATGATTGATCCGAAAATATGGAAAATAATTATTTCTTGTACTACTTAATTAAATAAGTAGGTCGTTACAGATGCAAATTAAAAAAAATTACTACCGTCTCGGAATTTCCCGAACGTCTCCTTGTGCAAAAAATTTCTCTTCATGTACGTATGTGTGTAAATAAGAATGTAGGTAAAGTTTATTAAAATTAAATTAATACGTTCAATTAATAATCCATTAACATGATAAAAATCATGTTTCACTTGGTTTAACTACGTTTATTTAATTATTTGTTTTTGTTCACAAAATTTAAAGAAAATCTTTAGTTAATAATATACAAGATGTATTTTAAAATCACCGACAAACGAAAACTGGAGATTTGTGATTCAAAATAAGCCAAAAATTCCTATAAACGTGATTAAAAATTATATTTATACGATTGCTCAAACTGTACAAAGTACTTTAAACAACCAACTATTTTAAGTAAAAAAAAATGTACACTCCTGCTGTTTTTGTTATGTATACTCAGTATACTATTGGCGCGGAGTAATAAACGTGTCAGAATTATCGAATATCCCGTATTGCAGTGGCGTAGGTACCTGATACGTTTGGAAAATCATATTTTTAGTAGGTAAATATATTATAATAGTAAAATCTACCTTGATATGAATTATTATGTGGTTATACGTTATTTATTTTATTTGTATAGTAGATCACATTACAAATTTTACTTCTTACGTATTATATACCATTATTTTTGTATCTTGGTATAATACCCACATCTACGGCTATGATTCTCGTTTCTGTCAGTACCTGGGCTGATGGCAACGTGTTTGCACAGATTAAACTATTGTTCTCAGACCCTAGATGGGTCGATATGCTGCAAGAGCGGCACAATGATCGCATTTTGGTTAGAATTTATTGGTTTTTACTAAACCGTAGAAGTACCGCTTTCACAAGAAAATAAAGAATTATTTCAAGCAATTATGATTTATTACTCCGTGCCAATAATATACAGACCATGCGAAAAAATCAAACTAAGCATTTTTACTTTCTCGCATACCTAGAGAGAAAGTATTGTAATCCAGTTTTGTAAAAAAAAGTATGATTGTATGTACTCTGACCTTGAGGCCAAACGAATAGCAATATCTGATGCCAATTTGAAATGTATGGTTTCCAAAAGGTTTTTCAGAAGCATTTTTTGCCGCTAAAATTAAGCGTGTACAATTGTCAAAATAGATTTTCTCGAAAACAGATTTTCTTTAAGATTTGCACACAAATAATACATTACATTAACTACAAAATGGCTAATAGCAATTTTCCAAAAAGATTCGATTGCAGAAAAATTTCATACCTTAAATTTGCTTTTTTAAGAACAATTAGTACATATTTCTACAAAATTAATTTTTGGGCAATAAATTGGTTTGAAGAATTTTTTAGAAAATTAGAACCTTCAATAATATGGCGCAATCGGTTTTTTGGAAATAATTTGTGAAAAAGTATTTGGTAAAATAACTGCAGGGTAATTTTTCTTCTTACTGCAGTTAAAATTAGTAAATGTCAATACGTTAATTTAAAATGTGTAATAAATGTAGATAGAAGAAAATTAGTTCTGGTCACCGTACCATTTATTTGATTGACATAAAAAAATTTAAGTTTAATTTTGATTAAAAGCGTAATATTAATAGGAGTTACAACGTAGCTCAGCGGGAAGGCGGGTGGCTCGCGAAATGATTTGCTTTTGTGAAATAAAAATTGAAGTAAAGGGTTGCAAAACTGTTAATAAAAATCCATAAATTTGTCAAAATCAAGTAGGCGCCAAACATGGTCACGACGTAAAATATTTTCCAGCCCTTGTTCACCGGAAACTCGCCCAGGAGAATACTTTCTGATGAATTTACGTTAAGAAATTACTGACACAAGACTGTAAATATTGTCACTAACTTTACAAAAACAAAATCAAATATAAATTGGAAAGACTCGTTACAATGTTGATATTCTTAAAAAGATTTATTGAATTTAAAACGTAACTATTAAATAAATTGGGAAAATATGTGTTTAACATTAGCAAATGAAAATCCTACTAATCACGTGATCGCTAGTTTTGATTGAGAAATACTTAACTCATTACATTGAATAAATTCTGTATTACATTTGTAAAAATTAAAACAAATTAAATCAGACATAATAAAATCTAATCTTGGGCTTCTCGCAAAAAGATATTAGGTTAATATTTATAACTAATAATAAAATTAAAAATAAAAACGTACGCATAAATACACGCCAAAATTAGCATGTGGTAACGGTCAGATTCTTTTTGATAAAAAAACTCACGCTAAGTAGGTAATTACATTTGCAGTTCGAGAACGCGTTACGCGAAAACAAGGCACAAAAATGTTAAATCCCCAAAAACGTCAAAAACTAAATATTTTGGTCTGAAAAAATTGTATAATATGCAATCGCAAAGCGAGGAAAAACCACCCTTAATTAATCTTCAAAACCCGATATATTAAGTGAGTGAATACTGCTAGAGCTTAATGCAAACTAAAAAACTTTCCAGGCGACGAAATCACAAAATACGTTCGAAAGAATAAGATGATGCAGCAGAAATTTTGTCTCAATATGAGACAAACGAACAGATTGCAGCTGCATGCAAGATAAGGAAAGTCACGCACCACAAAACCTAAAAAAAAACAACACTCCCGCCTGAGGACATTCAACGCAATTAAATTATGTAACACAAATATTTATTGAATATTTTAAAACGAAAGTCACTCATACATGGCCGAAAATTTTTCAACGTAGAAGCTTGCATTTAAAAGGAAGGCGAATGTATAAAAAAGGATTTTTTAATTTTTGAATAAATAGTTAACTACTGAGTTATAAAAACAAAAAAAAACTTTGGTTTTTCTTTGTTATGACTCATTAAGGAATTTCATGAGTGGTAAATTCAAGACATTAAACATCACAAATCTTAAACAACATTCTTCAAAATCACAATTTTTAATTTTATTATATTGACCTTCTTGTAGACGTGATTATGATTTGGCTACATAAATAATGTCTTAAAGCAAATCTTCTAGTATAACAGTAAAGAGTAATGCAAACAAGTCCATCGCTTCATTAACATTTTATAATTCTCAACTACTTTAGCGAAATAATTTTTTGCTCTCTATGGAAAAGTTTACATATTAAAAAATATTTTGAAAATCAACTTAGATTTTAAAAATAATTTTGGCAACTCTCGAAAACGATGCATCAATTGTTTAGGCGTGAATCAGTCAGTCATTAATTGATTCTAACAAAGCGCATCATTCTACTCTGTATGACTTATATAACGATATGTTTACCTTCACATTTCTTCAAAAGTTACTTTGCTTGGTTTAGTTTTGGTTGTAGTTTATGACAAAAAATTACCACCCAATAAGACTTCTTCCATTAACTGAGCCCGGTTCTCAAGAATCCACTAATTTAAAACCTTCTAAGTGTCAATTAGTTAGTGCAGATTTTACTCCACTTTCAAAAGTAATTGATAGTACTTATTATCTTGTTCGATCGAAATTTAATCATAAAGTCTATATTTAAATAAAGTAGTTGGTTATTGAATTAATTTTGAATAAGATACCGTCCAGAACGGTTAATCCAACTACTATGCGGTGAGCACTCTATTTGATATTGCCGATCATTTGTTTTGGGAAATCATCCAAAATCGATATTCTTCTCGGTAGTGATATTTATATAGATAGGTACTTTGATATTAAGTGCAGTTAAATTATGATGTCAAAGAATAATTCTGTTTTTGGTTCAGTCATAACAGGAAAGTCTATTTTAGAGAATTGGTATATTTTGTTGTCATCGTCAATCGATAATGATAATTCAATATCGTCATCTTTAGTGATTTTTACCGCAATATCAGCAATCCGATGACATCAACCAAGATTTTATTTTACGATTTTGAATAATGGAAGAAATGTCGTCTCTAAGACTTTCATTCAGAAAATCATCATTGCAAGGACTATTTCATTAACGTTGATGCACGCTTTTGAAATATATCCTTTAAAGTTAGACAATTCGAAATTTCCCGTAATGAAAATGTTCTTAAGTTTGGAAAATAAATAGTTAAGGAATTTCGATTTTATAACTTCAACATCAAGAATTCATATCAGATTATAATAATTTTAAACATACATTGTCCATTATTAAAGAAATGCGCATGATCTTATTGTGACGCGACTATGTATTGTAGTGGAGTAAAACGAATCTAAAAAAGAAGTAGGTAATTTGCCCTTTCAATGCAGCCGATCCCCATTTTGCATCCGGCAATCTAAGTAGGAAAGACGTGTTTTTTGACTTTGTAATACGGCGTGATGAGAATTCGCTTGAACAGCAATCAAGTTTTGTGTGCAGCTTGGGAAAAATACAACAGAAACCTTCTACATGCTTGCAGAAACCTTTAAAAACGACTGCATTTTAAGATCTCAGTCCGGTAGATGGCACAAGGCGTTCAACCAGGGCCTGGAGGATACCAATCGTTGACTCCCTAAACATGTCCACATTTGCGGTTCGTGGAGAGTAACGAAGGATCTAAAATTGAGCAAACTCTGCGTAAAACTTGTGCTGTGGAATTCATTAAAAATGAGCCGAACTTTTGTACCTCCGTCGTAACCGGAATCACATCCTGGATGTTCAAGTACGATCCAGAAACGAAAAGGTGGAGCAGTGAGTGACACACCAAATTATCTCTCTTTCCAAAAAAGCGTGAATGAATAAGTCTGTCATCAAAACAATGCCCATTGTCTTTTTTGACCTTCCTCCTTCACAAATATTAACTATTTTTTTTTCTACAGGGTGGTATGTCTACAAACAAACGTATATAGAGTGATAAAAGTATTATAAATACATAAACGGTTTTTTGATTTGTGGCGGTTATTTTGCTATTAATAGGAATTCACTTTTTTAGCCTCGTAAAATTGACTTTCGGAACGACATTTGCCTTTACTATAGAAAAATTAGGTTGCGTCCGTGCATTCCTATATCAATCACTTCATGTACGAACATCTATAGGTAGTTTGTAACTCTACTAGTTTCCGACCCTGAAAAACTGGTGCCGTTCCCTGACAGTAATTTTATAGAACAACCTTCTTTTTGATCTGAACGTTGACGTACAAGATGTCGTATTTTCAAAAAAAATAAGATTTGGGGAATCGGAATTTAATAATTACCTATTTAATATAAAAGCCAAGCAAAGATTTCTACTGAACTGAGTGATAAGAATAAGACATTTTTCTTGCGTCGTAAGTATTATTTCATGTTGTATTACTATTTTTGTGAAATTCTTCCTTAGTGCTTCACGATTTGCAGAATACCTGTCGAAATATGGAAATAAGCAATTAAATACTAATTTAAACAGCAATGCCGTGAAACAAGGTGGTCTACAACCCGAAATAATCTTTTCTGTAGCTGGTCGCCATAAAATTGGTCTATGATCCCGTTGCTGTCAAGAATTTCATCAAAGATAACCGGTGGCCCCTAGCTTATTATTTTGAAGGGGTTCTTGACTTAGCATCTGGTTCTGTTTTTCTCTTCCTACTTCCCTACGATATTACCCTTTGTCTGTTCTAGGATATTGCAGCAGCCGAGCCTACTTATATCTAGTCGCAGTCTATAAACAATCGAGCTAAGTGAAAGATATTGCATGTTTTCTATTATTTTCATAATTTCCGCGTGAACGTACCTGTAAACCGACGTGAATTTAACAGCCTAACTGTTACGCATTGTTAATTGATTACTGTAATTTGAAAGATTGCGCTTTTGTATTATTTTTAATTTGTTGTCGGATACCGGTACGTTACGTAATTTTCTTAATTTTCTTAATTTTAACTTAATTAACTGCCACACGTATTGGTAAAGAATTCGGTTAACTATTGCAACTGAGTCCACCCCTTTTTCCAGCGGCGTACTTATCGGTGCAGCTAATAAATATTCTGGTCGGTTTTACATGTATTTTTAAAGGAACAAATCGTTTTATGAGACTGTTATCTTAATAAGTGGTGTTATGCTCACCTACAACACATTATTACCTATTGTTATATATATTGTTTTATATCGTTGTTCTGCGTTCTAGTCGTTCTACAAAAAAAAACACAAAAATCATATTTCTACAATCTTACGGTTTGTTTTGTGTTTCGGAATCCTAGTTGCTCTAGCAGATTCATTTTTACGTTCTATCAGGTGTCGGCATATTTTATCTGTTTCTTAGTATGAAAGCTTTTAATCTATAGTTACTCGTAAGTACACCCACGACCACTCTTCGAGCTACGGGTGAGGTTTTCAACACTGACTTAATTTTAAAGTTTGTTTACAAATAAACCGTAACACATTTTTAAAAAACCGAAATAGGAACAAAACATTTAAACATCAAAATAAGAATTTAATAATAATATTATTCTTAGATAGAATGGGTGCACGAATAAATTATAATAAAATAAACGACTAAATAAATTAAATGTATATTTTCGAAAACTAATTGCGTTTAAATTAAAAGCTAATTAGATTTACAGTTAAAAGTATTTTTCCCCAATTGATGGTATAATTTAAAGGTGTTTTTTTTTATCTAGGTGGAGGTTGTCTCTAAAATAACCGTCTTACTAAGGCTAATTGTGGATCATAAAACCGCATGAGTCACAAAAACTTAAAAATAAATCATCAATATTAATGGTTAATTAGATGTTGATTAAGTAGCCTATTCTCAAATAAAGTGTGCAATGTTTTAGAGAAACCTGTGTTGGTTTTGGTTTGTGGACTAAACTGCAATCTTTCTCTCACCCAATAACCAAGATGAAAGAGTTATTTTAAAAATTATTCATGCAAGAATTAAGGGTTAATTAGATGCTAATTAAATATCATATTGTCGAATTAAGTGCTTGTTTTTTTTTGGTAAAATGTGTGGCGGTTTCAGCTTAGGATCTTACTTGCTTTCTAAGTCAAGTTTCTCTTTTTAAATTCTTTTATATAAAGATGCAAATATGAAGTCACTTACTTCAAATAAATTTTATCAACAAACATAGAGACCTTTAATTAGACAAAACGGCATTTAGTTGGGGCACCTCACTAGGCAACCAATTTTCTCGTAAAAATTTTTTAAATTAATTGTTTCTTTTAGTTTCCTAAGCGTGGTGAGTGCAGCTTAACCTCAAACTGAAAACAGCCACACATTTTATCAAAAAAACTTAAACGCTTAATTAGACAATACAGCATTTAATTAGTATCTAATTGGTCTCTAATTTGCATAAACAATTTTTTTAAATAAATCCCAAACTAAAACTATCACATATTTCTCAAAAAAACTTTGTCTACTTTATTTAACAATAAGTTATTCAATTAGCATCTAATTAGCATTTGATTTAAGCACAATTGGTTTTCCAAAAATAATGATTCCTTCTTAGTTTTTATGCTGCAACTGCCACACGTTTTATCAAAAAAAATCTTAATTTGATAATACAGTATTTGATTAACATTTACTTAACCCTTAAATGTAAAGTGTAATATTCTTTGATTTTACATCAAATATATTACTTACCGCTTCCATTAGTTCCTGTACTATTCCCATCCCAAATTCTACAATTCTTTGTTATATATTTGTTCTCAACTTGTCTTGAGTTTAAATAAATAATTCGACATTTTTTTAATTATTTAAATAAATTTCTTTCTATAGGTAGCGCGCATCAACTGTAGAGGCAGCACTATTGCTGATAATAAAGCCCCATGTTGTCAATTTGATTAACTTTGATGATGAAAGTAGTCAGAAGTAGTGCTGGTCAAAATGAAAAAAATTATTAAATTTGGATTTTGTCCTACCATAGGTGATCTATTTACATAGTATATTTCCAAATAAGTGAATCATTTTGAATTGTTGTAAACCTCAGCTTGACAAAAATAGACATGTCATTGATGGCGCATGTGAATGCAAAAGTGGTCTCAGGAAAATGTAAACATGTATGTGCTGTTCTTCATTAATTAATTCACCTTAATAGGTACTCTAAAACACAAACCAATATCAAGGTTAGAAAAATCCTTAAATCGTCAATTATTAGAACATGATAAAGGTAGAAGAATGTCAAACTTTTTCTATCACCACATTATACCTTTCAAAATATCAACAACTTTAGAGCCTTTAGACGTTTTTACAAAAACTTTAGAATAATCTTCTCGTTGGAACGTCTCTATCTATTACAACTAAAACTTAAAGAAAAAAAAAAAATGTTTTAAACAATAGTGCAATTCTTTAATGATTGAGTACCCATGATTAGCATAATAGAAACAATTCTGGCTAAATAGAACTATTCCATTTTTTATTATTATTAAAACGTGACCACTACAAATCCAAGTGTTTTTTGTGAGTTATCATCACATCTTGAAAATTTTTTCTGAAAAAATTCAAAATATACAAGGTCTCTCACCGGAAAATTTAGAGAATGAATAAAACCAATAGGGCCAACTCGACTAAAATATTTTCATTCTTCTGACACATTCGGTTGTACCAAAAATTGACATCAACTACGTTATTTTAAATAAAACACCCTGTATATTAGTACATTTTCGGATTCTACTTCAAATTTTAGAGACACTTTGTATACCATTTTCTGTAACTAGGAGTTATAGATTTCAAGATATTATTTTTTATTAAAATTATCACAGATGCAAAAGTTTACGGAAATATCTGTCGCTTGTTTCGGGGAATTCTATATCGGGTTAATTTTTGGGTTGTATAAAGAAAATGAACTATACTAAACAAAGACGTGTTCATAGATTAAAAAATGTAATACTAAGTGTTTCATTACTAATTACTAGTAAGAATGACACTTACTTTAACGCTCTGTTATAAAAAACTTAAAATAGATTGGAAGATGTATTTCTTTTATTAAGTTCTTTCCATGTCCCTACATTACTATATTGTTTAAAAGTTAATTAATTTTTACCAACAATTCTTAAAAAGACATATGAGGTAATTCATTTAAAAATTTTGACGTATTGTTTGGTTTGCATTTTGCTTTGCTCTATGTTAATGAAGTTTCGAATAGGAAAAGTAATTAATAATAAAAAGTGTCGAAGAAATAAAAATAAGGTGATGTCAAGGAGATTTTTATCTAAACTCCTCACCATCGATCAGATGGACCAAACTTGCTCGACCATTATGAACATTGTAGAGGAGAGATACAATCCAGATCATTTAAGTTGTTCAGCTTTGTCTACAAGACCGGCTGCCTTATGCTGTTAGGCAAAGACAATGCACAGTTGAATCGCTCAAGGCAGTAGCAGTAGATCTACACCCTTGAGAGGATTCTAAAATGTGGGCCACTAAGAGGGCTGATATACCTCAAGACAGTACCCTACTAAGATACTTTTCTAAGTCCTCCAAGCTGTTGACGGAAAGGATTTTACATGGGATCCAAGGGCAGAACGGTGGAATCAATACCTCTACATAGAGAGTGATAAAGAAAGAAGCACGGAGTACTTCTGCACTCTTAATCCTTTCTATCAACCAACAATCAAATTAAGCAGTAGAATCCTTAGAGAACAAATTGTTTTACGGTTTTAAGGAGGTGTCTATCAAAATTAGGAAACCTCGTGAACCACCAGTGGAGGAAGAAGCATCAGATCCTTAGGACATAACTACCATGGAAGTGGCAGAAGAGAGTGGGATACCACCTAAATCTACTACAACTTAACCATGGAGTGCGTTTAGGTAAACTTCCACTACGCGAAGGCTTCTTCCGTCGCCTTTTGCCAAAGGTTTGCTAAAAAAACAAAAATTCTGATTCTACTCCAAGAGTCCTGGATCAATGGGGGACGAGCATGTGGACTAAGTACCAAGAACTGTATACTGGCAGAGATCAGCGTCCCTGGAGGAAAGAAGGTGGACTTTGAGGTGGACGCCAATACCTACAACACCGCTTAGAAAAGCACCGGCACCAATGTTTAAGGTAAGTCTTTTTTTTAATACTTACTTACTACTAACTTGATAGTGGCTAACAAGGACAATTGACCAACCTTTATAATCTCTATGAGGCAAGAGGTTCTCGATTTAACCTTTGTGTCTAGGAAGGTTTCCAACCTAATAAGTTACTGGGAGGTATTTGGGGAGTGTCTTTTTTTGATCACTGTTTAATCACGTTTAAACGTGGGCCTTTGAGGTATACTGTTCCTGCAAAACATAAAAAAAAGAGTGAAGTACTTTGGTGAAACAATGAGCTAAGCAAATTGCAAAGCAAAGCCAGAAGGGAGTTTAACAAATTAAAGAGAACTAACAAGGGGGAAGAATACCGTAAGGCTCTTACTGAATTTAATGTGAAACTTTGTAAATCAATGAGAATCTGTTGGAAGACCTTTTGTGAAAACCTTGATAAAGTACTTGATATAAGCAAAGTGCAGAAGGCTTTATCAAAAAGTAGCCAAAAAAGTATAGGGGCACTAAAACTTGAAGATGGCACCATAACATTAACCTTCCAGGAAATTGTGTAGGGTCTGATTACAAAACATTTTCCAGGGCGCATAGCAGCTGAAAAAAGAAGGGTGTACAATGGATCATTGCATCGCCTAAAAGGATTAAATGGGCCATAGGGGCATTTAAGCCTTTCAAGGCTCTTGGCTCTGATGGAGTGTTTCCGACACTCATTCAACAAGAGCAAGACATACTATTAGTAACACTGATTAAAGTATTTGTTTTTAGTTTGTTATATGACCATGTTTCTCAGTTGTGGAAGAAAATAAAGATCATATTTCAACACAAAGGGAGTGTAAATCCGTAGATGATCTAAAACATACCGTCCAATAACTCCCTCCTCGTTTATTCTTAAAACAGTAAAAATACTAGTGGACCAATATATCAGGACGGAGGTATTAACACTAAACTTCAATTTAAACACTAATTCGCCTATCAGAAAGACTAATGAACAATATCAGCTTTAATGTGATTGTAAAAACCATAGCGGGACCACATGAGTCAATGGAAATAGACCTGGAGTCTTCTATGCGTCCGCGGTTTGGTGGAGAGAAATAGACCAAAGTACCGAGCAAGTAAAGGTTGCAAAGGTTTGCATGTCTGTTCACCATAGATGCCATGAAATCCAGTAAGCAACCATATGAACCTTAAAATGATATTTGATCATAAATATAAAATTCGGTGGGGACAGGAGTGATGAGACCGAGGTTTAAAGAACACGAGTTCCTCAGTGCTGACTCCATTATTTTTCAAGCAGAAGTACACGACATCCACATGGTGGCCAAACACCTCCTTACCAAAAACCGAAGCAAACAACATTATATGTATCATGTCGGACAGTCAAGCGGCATTAAAACCACTACAAAATAACAGCTTGAGATTACACATGCTACACGAGAGTCATCAACCCCTAAATCAACTAGCCGACAAGAACAAAATTGAAGTTGTTTGAGTGACAAGGTATAAGAGCATAGAAAGCATTGAGGAAGCACATCAGCAAGCAAAATTAGAGACAGCAAAACCTTTTATAGGGTCATCTCCTATGTACAGGTTTAGCCAGAAGGATTATTAGGGGGTTATTACCAACTGGGCCAACAAACAAGTCAACAGAACCTGAAGTAATTTGCCAGGTCTCAAACACTCTAAGAAGTTTTTTATCTGTAATCAAGAGAGGGAAAAGAAAGTGTTAACCTTGCAAAGGTATTTTCCTCTCGGTTACTATGTCTTCATGCTTTTTTCCCTTTTGGAGATATTGGGGATAATTGAATCACTGTTACAATATCGGCCCGATACTTCTCTTATAAAGAAAAAAAGCATAAAAAAGAAGTGTTAAACCTACGCAGAAGAGAGTTAAAATTACTGTGTTATATACTAACAGAATACATCTATTGCAGGTATTACTTGAAAAAAGTGGGATTAGAGGATGTTGATACATGCAGGTACTGTGGTGAAGTGGTGAAGCGCATAGACCACATCATTATGAAGTGCCCGGCCCTGCCTTTAAAGAGCATAAACACATAAAACTCATTTTCATTTTGGCAAAAAATCTACTAAAACTCCCGACTAGGGATCTGATTAAATTTGTAAAGATATAGATCTTTCCTAGGCTTAAGTAGAGAGGGACACCAAAGATCTAAGCTGGTCACAGAGCATGGAGTTTTTTCTATGACATTTACCCCATTCCTATTAATAATTAACAGTAAACACTGCTAATGACATGAAAATTACTTCAAGTTACTCTATTTATTTATTTATTTGTATGGTACAGTTTCATTATTGTATTGTGACGTAAGTGTAATGTATGGTGCCCCAGAAGATAAATCTATATAGTGTCATGACGAAACCTTGAGCAATTGTGGATTGGTTTGTCTTGGCAAAGCGTTAACAAAACAAAAATATAGGTGTCATTTTACTAATAATATTTAGCTATATTTTAAAAAATACCCTACACAATACATTGACATGCTATATGGTTAATATATTTATACTGAGTTCCCCATATTAGACTATACAATTTAGAAGTCGAATAAAAACTTTCTAATCAAAGTAAATTAACTTTTAATAGACTAATATTTAGCTTATTCTGTGGGATTTGTGACTAAAGTAAATAACAATTCAAGTTTTAAAGATCATGTCCTCCAAATGCCCTCCTTCGACTTCAATGCATTTTTGAATTCTAAGTTCAAAATGTACCATCACTCGGCGAAGCAAATCTCCATTTACCAAAAACCTCCACAGTCCAAAAGTCGTTGTTTGGTGCGGTGTAGCATTATTCGGAATTATCGGTCCTTATTATTTGAAGGATGTAAATAACCGTTTTGTTACAGTTAATTCCGAACGCTACATAAACATGTTGCAAACTTTTCTTATCCCAGAACTAATTAGATGTGAACTAAATGGCGCCATATTATTCCAGCAAGATGGAGCAACGGCTCACACAGCCAGAAACACTATGAAAACTTTGCGAGATTTTTTTGACGGTCGTATAATTTTCCGATTTGGAAATTTGAATTGGCCCCCAAGATCACCCGATTTAACGGCCCCCGATTTTTTTCTCTGGGGATACCTAAAGCAAAAAGTTTATGCAAGTCGTCCCGCAACAATTCTGGAGCTGAAGGAACAGATTCGAAATGAAATTGCAGGAATAAATGGAGATTTGCTTCGCCGAGTGATGATACATTTTGAACTTAGAATTCAAAAATGCATTGAAGCCGAAGGAGAGCATTTGGAAGACATGATCTTTAAAACTTGAATTCTTATTTACTTTAGTCATAAATCCCACAGAATAAGCTACATATTAGTCGATTAAAATAGTTATTTAAGTGATATGTGCGTAAACAGATTCTTTGGGAATGAGTGCCGGTTGGCACAAATTCCCGAATATTGTTTACGCACAAGTTGCGTATCCTATTTTTTGCACAATATTTTTCTAAATTCGCATTTTCAAATTTCTGATATTATAACGTTCCACAACCACAAAATTTAATTAGTGAGCGGTGGCTACAACGTAAATGCATATAATGCATACATTATCATCCAGTCTGAGTTAACCTATTTAATTGTAAAACTTTTATTTGAAGATCTGAATTGTTTTTCGGCATTTACAAAAAATACAAGGTGAGTAAATTGCATTCTAAATAACGAAAATGTAAGTACATCAACAATTTGTGTGTACAACGCACGCTAGTAGTTCCATCTACATTAAAGTGACAAATACGATACAAGCTGTCGTTCGTCATTTCAAATTTTCAATTATCAATTATTACAGATCTGAAACGAGTTTTTCCTATAGTAGGGATGTAAAGTGATTTCTCGTAACTGAAATTGTGTGCTTATGCAAATATTTTTGTAGCAAGATGCTCTATTAACCCAGTGTTTTTGCTATATTTTTGAAACACTAGTACGTAATTCTATTGTTTCGGTAGGCGTATTGACGTACTGATCTCGTAGTTTTACATGCACTGAGTGCAAAAAGTTAATTTACTTTGATTAGAAAGTTTTTATTCAATTTTTAAATTGTATAGTCTAATATGGGGAACCCAGTATAAAGCTCTCAATAAAATATTTTTGAATATAGTGTGTTTTATTTTAAAAAACCGAAATTCGTACTACAACGACTTGTTGGAGCACCCTGTAAAATCAAAAATGTTTTTAAATGTCCATTTAGTAACTGTACTATACCTAACAAATTTTGAAAAACATCTCTTTTTCCAAAGATGTTATTTTTCAATGTCAGAAGTTTACGCCACCTGCATTAAATTGCAATAAAAAATCTTCATTAATTCCTTCTTTTATGCGAGATTTTTTTATGATTGTATTTATTTTGGTCTCGTCGTTTAAAATAATAAAACAATTGCAGTAGTAATTATTTATACCGAAATAGAAAATAAGGAAACACATTTATTATAATAAATTCCTACTTTAAAGTAAAAAAATGGAAGATACCGTAACAATAAAATTAAAATTATGGTTCAAAAGAAAAATAAAATAAAATAAAAACATTACATTAAAATTTCTGTTACTCTTCGCAAATTTTAAATTATTTTTTAGAATAAAACCTCGTTACTACCTAACGTCATATATAATTTTACTGTTTTATTTAATTTTTTTTTATAATTAAGAAACACAATGTTGGTTTAGTTTCAGTGTTTCCTTCTAGATATAGTATTAAAAAGTAATAAAGTTAACAATTTGTGGCTAACTAGTAGAACCCAACGTTTACAGTTAGATGCGAAGAACCAGTTCCTTTAGTAGCTTGCGAAGAATTTATATTGTTTATTCATTGCATGCATCTGAAGTGGGTACACGTTAGCTTGCAAGATGAGTTACCACAAACGGTGAGGAAGGAAAAGAAAAATTTGGTACAAAAATGCTCGACAATGTTTATAGCATGTAAATTGTAGTGAAGTGATGAAGAGAAAAGTGCAATAACACGCCAACGTTTAGTTACCATCAAGACACACGTAAGAATAGTATTAATTTTTTTGTTTTAAACTATTACATATTCATGAGTAAAATTAACACATAAATTACATAAAACAAAACCGTCCTTAATAATTATTTTAGCGTGTAGAATTTTTTTATATTCGTTTTTTAAAATGTAGGACAACTCAGGACTATGCAATAACATTTCCAACCTACATTATTCATATTTGTGATCAGAATATTTACTTTGTTAAATTGTGTGATTTTAATTGTTGTACCAATAACCCTAATAATTGCAATTACAATGCAATTTATTTAGATCAATTTAAAATTCCACTGAAGCAATCGCCTTTTTTCCTTAATCGAAATATAATAAACACAATTATTCTCGTCATTGCGTCTAAATAACTGATAGAAAGTTATTATTTAGTATTTTCTTCTTTTATTCTAATAAAAATGAAAGTATTGTATTATTTTACTATTCATGAAATGTACGATCTTTGCCTTAAAAATATCTAGAGCATTAAGGTCAACTCTGTGGTTTCTTGGAATATTTGGAAAATTTACAAAACAAACCTGAGCTTATTTTATAACGCTATAATTTTAAAATGGTTAATTTATTCTAATGTTACAAATTAAATTATAGTTTACATTAGTTGCATTTGTATTTCCAAGCAGTTCTTTACGTGTGTAATTATATGATTTTTCTTTTGGTTATAAGCTTAGGTTAGTAGCTTTGTTGCTTTGTCACACAATGATTACAGGAAATCTACGAAATCATTTTTGACAAGAAAGCAATAACCTAAAAAGTATTGAAACCATTTTTAAAACATGACATTCAATAGATTTTTTTTTAAATAAAGGTTGTCTAATTTAATTTTAACCTTATCACAAGTCCAATGAGGAATTTTAATGCGCTGTCAGATAGCTGTCAAAGACCTTTAAAAATGGCTACTGCAGGCCAAATGTATGTATAATTAAATGGGTTTTATCATTGAGTTATAGGATTTTAATATAGTTTATACGTTTAATTGATTTGTAATTTACCATAATGCTAGCATTTTGTTGTGTAGTGAACTGTGGCAGTAGAAGAAATCGTGACAGTGTTAAGTTTGTCAGAATCCCTGTTATTTGTAATTTTAAACTTAAATTGAGGTAAAATACTCTTTCACAAATTCTATAACTATCTTAATTAAAACAACTACTAAAATTACAAAAATTTAACAGAAATTACACACATTCGAATGTAAACGAAGGTTTGTTTGCCCCACAGACACAATTTTGGCAAAAGCGTTGAAATGCCTTATAGTTTGCTTTTAAGTTTTGGGTAATTTTTTTTTGAGAGCATGGAATGTCAACCAATAATACGTGGAGTAAATTACAAGAACTGTTATTGGCAGAATGTTACGCCATAAAAACCCAAAAAGTAACACGGCATCCCAAAGTGCCAAACTAACTCAATGGCCAGGGTTGGGTCTAGAAAAAAATGTCTCTCACTTACTTTTATACATGAATAAAGGTTTTTATCTCGCGTTGGAGTTTTATTGGGCGCTTACTAAAAATCTGGGAAAAACGAAAACACTTCAAAGAAATCGTTTTTAAAGAAGGAAACATGAATTAAGTATGGTGTTCTATTAAAATAAATGCAAGTTAATCATACAAAATCGTTGATTACACCACGGTCGTATTCTTTTACATTAAACGTATTTGAAAAGATTATCCGAAGTTTACGTAAAAACTTTTTCTTTTATTTGTTATAAAAGAGTACACCCATCCTTAACAAAATAAAATTCTTTTATTAACAAAAAACCGACAACCCAGGTTTCAATACCTGTGCATCATTTTCAAGTCTAAAAACATTACATGTAATAAAAGCACATAACTAAAAGTAAACGTTGTTTAAATAAAATGCCAAAAACTATTTACAAAGTTTACAAAGTTTGTAAAACGATGTGGGACTGCGGTCTTTATTTAACACAAAATATTACTTAGCCTCAACTTGAAATTCACCGCTCTCCCCTCAATTCGTTTCATTTTGAACAACAAATCGAACAAACAAAAAAAAACGTATGGGCGTCCTAACTTTATTTGGTTATTCGTAACTGCGCACGAAAACACTAAAAACACCTTACTTACAGTCGTTTTTCTTATGATGAGTCTAATAAACCAAAACTCCCAAGGTTTTTATCGTTACACTTAATTTCTTCAACAGAAACCGTTTATTACGCCGAATTAATCAATAAATGCATCGGTATTGCATTTCTATTGAATGTATAAAAGAAAATCAAAAAGTCCGCAAGCGTTATTTTGACTTTCTTTTAATTGAAACAATTGTTTTCTTTAATTTCGCCAACCGAGTTGTTTTCCGTACGTTATCATTAACCCTCGCATACAAAGCACTGTTAAATATTTAGCGATTGTTAAAAATAACAATTATAATCCGCTACAGTTTTGTACTTGTTTTTAGTTACATAACCAAATTAATTTTAAAAATATAAACATGCAAACCCAGGAGTGCGTGTCTCTCTCTCAATTTCTACATACACAAAAATTATACAAAAATTAACAGGTTAACAGTTATCAGAATTTAACCGTGGGATAATTTTACGAGTGAGTCTAGACCAAATAAAATATAAAATTTACTTTTAAAAACAACACAATTTACACGTTACGTCATGGAACGAACAAAGAGTTTATTGAGTCAGTGAAGCAAAGCTTAATTGTGAGCGCGACGGATTCAAAAATATCAAAGAACAAAAGAAATAAATATTGCAGCGGAAGTGTAAACAAAACGTACGTGCTTTTTAACGCAAACAAAATATACTTAAAATATAGACCAGCCCACTTAATACAAATACTTCAATAAGCCAAAATAATTTACTTGTAAAAAAATTATTTTTACAGGTCACAAGAAGACTAAAAAAGACCTTAATTATGGTGAATCGATCTTTGGATCTTACTAACCTTTCTCTATGTGTACTATGGTTTTGTTTTCCTTATCCTTGATTGGTTTTATTTTACCATTTATACACATATTTAAATTGGGAAATACTTTTTTTAGTTAATCTGTTTTTAGTATCAGATTTTTCTTGCCTTTTTGATTCTTATTTATAGGAAGAGTAGGTTTTCCTTTTTTTTTTTTTATAGATAAGGCAAGAATGTAGTATTCTCGTAGTTAGGTAGATTTAAATGTGTTCTATTTACCACGAGTAAGTCAGTAATCTGTGGGAAAAGTGCACATTAACGCAGAAAAACGCATCAAATTTAAAGGAAGCTTGGTATGTAGAGTTTGAAACCTATTAATTGTTTGTTTTGTTACATATGCTGGTTTACTTTGAATTTGGGGTTTGTTAATTGAGGTGTTTTAATCTCCTCGTTACCAAACACTATACGTCGTAGTTTTAGACAAGACTCACAGCTATAGTTTAGAAGATACATCTCAAAGAAACTTTTGCTTATGTGAAACCAATAACTAAGCAACAGTAGCAGGAAGTAGATCCTCAGGGGTGCAAAAAGTGAAACGCCGTTGTACTGAGAAATACCTCTATTTACATTAGACTAATAGTCTTTCAGGAAATTATGCCTAGGTCTACTAACACTACTTCTCAGTTTGTTTGTAAATTTAAAGTTTTTTTGTTTTTAGTTAGCATCCTATGAAAGGGATTTTAACCGTGCAATTCCCAATTAAATTTGTTGCATAGACCTACTATCTTACTATTGCTTGTAGTTTCACTCAGAGAGGTCAGGGAAGGATGAGACCCAGTATATTTATTTCCCGTAAAATTTTAGTGGTGTAAGTCAATTTTCAGTCTTGAATGATTCTTCGTATGGTCGGCCATAAGTAACAGTACAGACAGACGGGTACCTCATGTGTGTGTCGATTACATTGAATTTGTGCGCTATTTCTTGATGGATGAAACTTAGTTGTGCGTATGCAGATAATCTGTTTGTGTCAGTAAAGAACATGATGATGTTATATGTTGTATTGACTCTGATTATTAATTACACTGTCGATAAAGGTCTGTTTATGTGCTATTATTGCGTTGAATGTGTTTCCTGTAACTTCCGGTGTTGATAAATTGATCCTTAACAACTAGCATAAACCTTTCAGTCTGCGGGAATTAACCTCCTCTGTTTGGTCATTTATTAGACGCAATACTGTCTATTATAAGCTGACCTTTGCATTTGCGTGAGCTTAAGCGACATCCTTTCTCTTGTTCTCCAAAGTATTATTAGTTTATATACTGTTTGCTAGCAGGTAATGACTGTAAATTTAAAGGGATCTTTTGGTATCATTTAAGCGAGCCCTTCAGTGAGGAATAGATACATCTTGCTCGGATTTCTGATCAAATCTGTTATAAAATCTTTAATGAAAGGGTGTATAAAAATAAATTTCTTAAACCAGTAATTGTGGATTTTGTTTGTTCCCGTTCCTTTTCAGTTATAAGTTTTGATTGTGATGTGAGTTAGTTCATCTATGATTACTAAATTTCATAGTTGGTACATTGAAGAATTGTTGCTTTTCGTCTTTGATCCAATGTGCCAAACTATTGTGTCCATCATCATCTGGCCAAACCGTTTTCCAAAACTCTTCTATGTCCGTCATCCATGGATTTTCAACATTATCAGTACTTGCTTTTTTTAGACATGTGTACAACCCACGTTGTTTATTCTTCTTGTAACAATTTTTATAGTGCCTTAGTCTACTTGACTAAGCGCTAAGGTTTTGCAACAGTGTGTCTCGGTACTGAACTACATTGACGTTAGTGGTTTTATGTGTTTTGATATATTTGTTTTTAATAAGTTTTTTAAAGGTTTTTCCGCTAATGTCGCTCTATATCCTTTCTGCAATTATCAATTTTTATTGACAACCGTTTTTCCCATTTTTGGTACTGTTTTATTCTAGTATCCAGTATTCACTTATTTTTAGCAACACAGTAAATAAGATTGTGCAGTTTCGTGTATTTATTATTAATGTACTGAGAGAGAAAATCTGTGTTTTCTGGGTGTGTAATTGTTGAAAGCTTGAGGTATGTATGCTGCTTTGGAATTTTTTACCAGAGAGAGGAAGCTAAACCTTTCTATTTGATTAAAGGTTTTTCTAGGACTCTTTTAGAGAATCTCTGATTCGGTCATTAGTGTTTGTTGAGTGCGTGTAGTTTAAAATGCTCTGAGGTGACTGAGAGTCTGTTGTTTTATTTCTTCGGTTGGTATGTTTAAGTTAATGAGTTCTAAGTTAATATTTTGTGTTAGTATCGAAGTGTTGTTTTTAATATTACTTTTGCGCGAATGCTGTCCAGCTCATCACCGACGGGTTATTTATTTTCCATTATTGCACGCCTTTGATCTGCAATCTTCTGTGCTGTGACGGCTGTGTTGTAGTATGAATTTATTGAATAACGTATCTCTATGTGATGTAGTATTAGTTTCAAGTTCTGTTATGTATGTGTAAATTTTGACAGTCGTTTCGAACTTTCAACTTTGTGGATTCCCATCGTTAACCCCACCCTCTCTCCTATTTCAAACTAGACAAACGTTGAGGTTAACGACACATGACGTTTTCTCTTCTTTATATACGAAGGTATTTCCTTAATTACTCAGACATCTTTTAATCTACAATCTGACTTGGTCAACAAGTAGGTTACCTGACTTTTAGTTGTCTAGATGGCAAAACGTTGACAACTACGGTTACTTTTTCGACACAGTCCAATCCCGAAAGATGTTTTGTTTCAATAGTGACTCCGGCCGTGAAAGCCTCAATTCTTACGAGTTTGTTTCTTGAAATCATTTCATTCGTACATGAGCTTTTTCTGTTTATTATCATTTTTGTTATTATTATTATTAATTATTCCAACTTTTAATATTTTTAAAATTTCTTTTGTGTTAT
This sequence comes from Abscondita cerata, assembly GCA_030710515.1. Classification (NCBI taxonomy): domain Eukaryota; kingdom Metazoa; phylum Arthropoda; class Insecta; order Coleoptera; family Lampyridae; genus Abscondita; species Abscondita cerata. The sequence goes on from JALBCR010000329.1 coordinate 373,316, forward strand.
ATATGGTAGAACAATTACAACTAGTCTATAGATGCTATAAATGGGTATTGGTTTAATGCATCCAGTAATCATCCAACATGTACACTACACAAACACATTGTGAAGCGGGCTTAAGGGTATCATTTACAATTCTAACAGCAGGTAGTCTCAGCAGGGGTTATCTTATAGAAGGACTGTAGAATGAATCATTACACTAAGCACGTTTTAGAAAATAGGTAATTTACGTTGCTTACTTAATTTTTTCTTTAAAGAATATATTTGAAGGTATCGCTAATTAAACACCATAGCTCGATTAATTATCGAATCAAAATTTTGTTTAGGAAATGTTTACAAAATAAAATTAGAAATAATTTTGATTTAAAAACGTCTACAAGCAATAACTTTTAAATTAAATCAAAAACTAAACATGGTTATTTGGGTTGACTGATTATTACTTATTTTTAAATAAATCTAACCTACTAATTATTGTAAGTTATTAAAAAAAATCATTAAACTCTCTATTCATAATATTTAGTCCTTACAAAATGTATATTTTATGACGTTTCATTTTTTTCTGTAGTTAATATAAAAAGTGAAAATAAAAACTAAGGCAATTCTTATTGTCAACGTATATATTTAGTTTTTGACAAGAATTTATTACATAATTATAATTAAGATACCAAGTTATAGTTTAAAATTAAATGAAAACTTTTTTTTAAATAAAGGTATTACTATATAAATAAATATAAGAAATCAATAATGGGTGTGACCTCCATTATTATTGATACATTCTTGGAGGCGTCTGCTCATTGACGCTATCAAGGTATCAATATAATTAATATTAATCGTTTCCCATGCGGTATCAATGGCTGCAATTAGTGCATTACGGTTTACTGGTATAAAATTTGGCCCTTGTTGTCTTCGGATAACAGCAAGTATTCGAGCCCAAACATTTTCGATAATGTTAAAATCTGGGCTTTTGCTGGCCAGGGTAACAGCTCCAAGTTATTTTCTCGTATCCAATTGCGCACAACCCGCGAAGTATGAATAGGGGCGTTGTCCTTTAACAACAAAAATACATTATGAAAATGTTAATTCAACAGATCCCGAACTATTTTTGGAGAAAGTATAGTGAAATAAGAATACTTACTTGTTGGAAAATATAATCTTCGTCTGGATAAAACACTTCGACTGAAGGTTTCATAATAGTTTCAAAATATCTAAATACGCAGCAGAATCAAGACGTCCATCGATAGCCCAACAAACTCCTGGACCCCGCGCGCTAACCCAACCCACACATTCACAGAAAAATAACCACTTCGTTTTTAGGACATATGTGATTATTTTCGTAACGAGTTCCTTCCATTCTAAAAACTTTTAGTGGTCCATCGTTGCGGCTATTGAACGTTTTTCGTCGCTAAAAATCACTCGATTCCAAAATTCCAAAGGTTCGTTCACATATCGCCTGCAAATTCAGACGACGTCTCATATTTTCGTCACTGAGAACTTCTTTCGCAGCAGCATTATACTTCTTTATTCCCATCTCCTTTAATCTTTTTGTGCAGTTATACGGCATCCGGGAAAATGTGTATCTGCTATAGCCCTGGAGTATGTAGCAAATGGTTGTTCTGTTACATAATGAAACAACTCGAGATCTTGAGCACGTGTAGATACTTTAGGTCTACCACTTCCGATGGCTCTTTCCAAAGTGTGTTCAAGATTCCATTTTACTCGGTAATGCCCTACGGTGTTTTTGGTATATCTAACATACGTGAAATTTCACGCACGCTACGGCCCGCCGCTAATTCCGAAACAATCCGCGCTTTCAAATCAGCACCGAGATGAGGTGGCATTTTCACAACACGAAATTTTAAACTAAAATGGAATTTACATTTCTTACTTTATTTATTGGTTCACACTACCCTTCTCAAACAGTAGGTAATTGTTTATTTATTACATACTTCTAATGACCAATGTAACAACCCTTAGAGCAATATGACTCAAAGGAAGTAAATTAAACAAGCAAGAATATTCTATTGTTATTGAAACTTATTCATAAAGTAAAAGCCATTTCCTTATAATGCTAATGGACAGGATTTTCTTTTAAGTATTAAGATTACAATAGAGGACTTATAAACTTTCGAAAATATCTAATTATAAATATTTACACTGCAATTGAGCTTTTTCCTTAATAATTTCTTAGCATAACATACACGTTCTTAGTTTTAAGTTGTCGTAAATTTGATATGATATAAATTTGTGTTTCTAATATTACATCACAAACTAATCTTTATTCGCAAAAAATTGTTGCTTAAGTTGTAAAGCTTCGTACACACCTTAACAACAAACCGAACAACAAACATAACAACGAACCGAAAGTCAAACAGAACGACAAACGATCTTTTATGATTTCCACAATCCGAACAACAAACGGAACGTTTGTGCTGTTCCCATAATTATTTTCAGTAGTTTTCAGTTCTATATATTTATTATTGAGAAGAGAAAATTGCGGAAAACAAGAAGATAGTGCCAACCAAATTTTTACGCACAAAGAAGAGTAAAAATTATAATTTACTTTGCTTTTTTTATTTTGAAATTTCCCGCCCAAATGATGCTAATAGGGACATCATTTTTTTCTTGCATTCTTAAACACTGATTAATTTAAAACATTTTTCTTCTGTCAACTCCATAATATTACCTAAAACACAACAAACCCACAAAAGGGAGGACAAAAATAAATAATTTAATTCTCCCGCATAAGTTTGTTCGCCGTTTTGTTTAGATTCGTCCAAACCTGCAAACGCATTCGCGCGCATTTTCTTTGATGTCGGAGAAAACCGACGAGTTGCGGGAACGCCGCAAACCGTTCGTGGAACAATCAGGACTTGCGAATCTGTTCTAAAATTCGTACGTAGCACCGTCCAAATTAATGTTCCGATTGCCGTTCGGTTCGTTGTTCTGTTTGTTCCTCGGTTTGTTGTTCAGGTGTGTACGAAGCTTTACAATAAGCATATTAATATGAAACTATATCTTATGAAAGGAGAGTTATGTAACTATAATTAACGACTTAACGCGTTACGTTAGTAGATTCCATTTACTATTTACACATATTTTCTTGGAACATTCGATAATTAACTATCGGGATATGATGACCCTATACTTCGCAGGTTGTGCGCAACTGGATACAAGCAAATAACTTGGAGCTGTTACCCTGGCCAGCAAAAAGCCCAGATTTTAACATTATCGAAAATGTTTGGGCTCAAATACTTGCTGTTATCCGAAGACAACAAGAGCCAAATTTTATACCAGTAAACCGTAATGCACTAATTGCAGCCATTGATACCGCATGGGAAACGATTAATATTAATTATATTGATACCTTGATAGCGTCAATGAGCAGACGCCTCCAAGAATATCAATAATAATGGAGGTCACACCCATTATTGATTTCTTATATTTATTTATATAGTAATACCTTTATTTAAAAAAAAGTTTTCATTTAATTTTAAACTATAACTTGGTATCTTAATTATAATTATGTAATAAATTCTTGTCAAAAACTAAATATATACGTTGACAATAAGAATTGCCTTAGTTTTTATTTTCACTTTTATATTAACTACAGAAAAAAATGAAACGTCATAAAATATACATTTTGTAAGGACTAAATATTATGAATAGAGAGTTTAATGATTTTTTTAATAACTTACAATAATTAGTAGGTTAGATTTATTTAAAAAATAAGTAATAATCAGTCAACCCAAATAACCATGTTTAGTTTTTTTGATTTAATTTAAAAGTTATTACTTGTAGACGTTTTTTGTCACTAAATATTACAACATTTAGATTTATTAACGGTTTTTATAATACCAAATATAATTTACATTTGGTTGTATTCATTATCGTACCTCTGGAATCATTCATAAATGAATTATCACCAAATTCTTAGTTATATATATATATATAATCTTAGAAAATATCACACACTTAGATGGCTCAAGAGAAATGGCATGTCAGGATGTAATCCCACAAAAAAAAAAAAAAAAAAAAAAAAAACTTTTGATAAATAAGAACTTATTACATAAATTCATTCTTTAATTTCACATCAATGTTTCTTTTTTGTAAAAACCAACATATCAAGTACAAAATTACTTCAAATATTTAGCTGCTTTGATATTGATTAAACACAGCAACCGAAACTCTAGCAATAGGTAGTATAGGAGATGTAAAATATATAAAATATTGAGAACTTGTTTCTATTGAAAGCCTAAGGCACGTCAAGGTTCTATACCAACTTGAGTAAATAAACAATGGAACCATTCTGTCGAAATAAAATAAAGTTCTGTGTATTACAATGAAAAAAATTTCTAATAGTGAATAAAAACACAAGTGTCCTGAGAAGTCTGATGCAGATTTTTATCTGTATATGTAGAAATTTGACATTTAGGACACTTGATAGTCAGTAAAACCAAACTAGATGGGTTTAAAATGAGGGCTTATAGACGTATCCTAAAAGTGTTAGAGACACAGAACTTACTGTAGAAAGAAAGAAGAGAACTAAACCGAAGAGGAATATCGTGTCTGAAAATATGAGATACTGGTCTGGTCAAACCTTTATAGAACTGTTTAGTAGAGTAGTTAACAAAGTTTTAACAATAACGGTAGCTAACATCCAGAAGGGAATCGCCAAATTTTTAAAGAAGCACAGTGGAAAGAGATTTTGGGCAGATGAAGAAGTAATATCTTTTCCAAAAGCATACTTAAAAAATTACTTTTGAGATGGTTTTAAAAATATTAAAAACTCATTAGAGTAAGTGAGTAGACTTGCATGAAGATAATGAATTAAAAATCATAATCTCCAAAAACTCTAAATGCAAAGATTCATTGTAATCTAACCGGTAGTTTTGTAGTTTGGCTTTCTATCACGGTTTTGAATGTGGAAAGACAATTGTATGCATGCTGCATATACATTAGATTATTCACTATGTTACTATGAAAATTTGGTTCAAATTACGTGTGTCGGTAAAATTTATTATTGGAACGGGTTCAATAGCTTAAACTGTTCAAGGCTGTTTACCCAACCTAGATGTAAAGAGCTGAAACTATAATGTACAATGTCGTTAAAATTAAATTATCAAAAACAATTTCAAAAATATCAACGTGCATAGTGAAATAAACACCACAAAAAAAATCTAAATTTCATAGATCTTGCATAAAACGTTTAATATGAAATTTTATTTTATTCTTTTGATAAGAACTCAAAAATTTCAAATTATAAAAATTAACTATTAAAACACAAATTTTATGGAGATATTTTAAATATTTCAAATGTTATCAAAAGAACACACGAGGACTAAAATTTTATTGTTATACGTTTTAAAAATGTTAAAGAAATTTAGCAAATAAAATGCTTTCAAACTTTTTTATGGATACAGTACTTTCCCATCACGTAGTATGTGTTTTGGAAATAAAATGTAAACGCGTTTAACACTTGTAATCACGTTAAATATACAGAGTGTAACATATAAAATGAAAACACCCCGATGTTTTTGTTATTAGAATGTTTTACTTTTTGTATATCTCTAACACAAAGCAAAATATTGAGAATCGGCCGTACTTACCGATTTGTAGTTGTATAAATAGTATGAAGGTCAATTTTTATCTTTTTTAGATATGAATGAGTGGTTTTTATCGTTAAATTTGTTAAATTAAACCTGGTAGTAAAAATTTTATGCAGAAACTACAAATAAAATAAAAAATTTGGGCATTGTATTTAAAATAACAAAGTTGGTATTCACTTCTGGTATAGGCGGAAGTGATACCGCCATGAAAATATTTTCAGTAAGTAAACCATGTTTATCTGTATACAGTTACAAGTTTTCAGCTGAATCGGATTTTTGTTCTCATTATTTGTCTAGCATGCTGTCGTGGAAACCTACCTTATATTGTAAAAATATTTAAAAAAATTTTTAATTGTTCACTGCCGGACAAAAATTCCTGAAATTGTTTAACATAATTATCTTCTAAACCATTGGTTTGAATTGAATGATTTTTTTTGAAATTGTGGTCTGATTTATCAGAAATGTGATTGTGTAACTGATTCTAGAATAAAGTTAATTTTTCATTAAATACAGGGTGTTAAAATAAGTCTGTGTGGTATTTTTCAAAAATTCGGAACACTCTGTGAAGTATACCAGCAGTAACAACTTTTAGCATACGCGGATGACATTGTGGCAATAGCGAGAAATGAAGAAGAGATGAGACGAGTAGTTAATTTATGAAGAAGTATCTGAAAAGAAAAAACTAGCAGCAAATGTCGGGAAAAGAAAAATTATGGAATTTAAAAAAAGAAAAAGAAGAAGAAAGAAGTAAAATGGTGGTAGAGGGAGAAGGAGGTAAAGAGAGTAGACAAGTATAGATACTTAGGATACAATATCAGATATGATAACAAAGATGGAGACCATATGAAGGAGATGAATATGAAAGGAAATAGAATAGTAGGACAAGTATGGGGTTAGGGGAAAGGATATTTGGTAAAGATATAGAGAAAAGGAGATGAATGTTTGAAAAGTTGGTAAGAAGTGTGGTACTGTATGGAGCGGAGATCTGGGGTTGGAGGGAATGGCAAGAGCTAGAGAAGATACAGGAAAAATACTGGAGGTGGACGTTAGGACTAGAAAAGGAGACACTGGAGTATATAATGGAAGAAAGAACTGGAAATAGAAAAATAAGGATACAAGCAGAAAGAATAGCAGTAAGGTATAAAGAAAAAATGGAAGTAGAAAGGAAAATAAAATACTGTATGAATGTTGGAAAGAGATCGAGGCACAGAAGGTAAAATATGGGGAAGAAGAAAGAAGAAAATACTATAAAAGAGTGGATACGCAAAGAAAAGAGATACAGAAGGGAGAAAAATGGAGGAGGAAATAATTGCAAGAGATAAAGATACACAGAAGCAGGAAAGAAAGCCAAAAATAAAGGAAGGAAAATATAATGAGTACTTAAAAATAATGACAGACAAGACACCAAGGTACATAACAGAGGGAAAAGGAATGAATGAAATAAGAATGATTGCAAGGTTCAGAATGGGAAATAAAGAAAATAAAATAAATATTGGATGAGTGACGAGGAGAGATTA